>JASVEL010012552.1:0-403486 GCA_032618575.1 Nicotiana noctiflora
ACATTTTGCATTTTTGTGTGTGCGTGTTTATTTATTTAAATTAGTAAAATACAGAATACATACATCATGTTTTGCATTTCTTTTTAGGGTTTAATATCAAAATTATACGGTTTACATTTAAGTGATATGTAATTGTGTGGGATAATTGTATGCATATATATATATATATATATATACATGTACATATATATATATACATGTACATATATATATATATATACATGTAGTAATGAGATCATATTTGGGCCATAGTTTAGTCCAAAAACCAGGCCCAAGCGAATCCCACCTGGTCCAGTCCAACCCGCCTCCAGCAAGACCCAACGACATCGTTTTGTCTTTGGCAAAGAGATCCAAGCCATTGATCTGCGATTGATCGGATGGATCACATTAATCCCCCCATCTTTTGATCCTGGCCGTTGGATTCTCATCATCCAACGGCCCACGTTAACCTTGGCATTTTAACATAACAAACACCCCCTCAAACCCGTTACACCCCTCCATTTCCCCCCCCCCAAACCCTAAAAAATCCTATTTCCCTTCTCTCAAAATCGCCGCCCCATGCCACTGCTGACCGCTCGCCGGAAATCGCCCACGGCGGCGGCCAGTCACCAACGACCTCCATCTTCACACCACAACATCACCATAACTTCCCCATCCCCGATCCACTCTCCTTTTCCTTCGAACACATCTGAAACGGCTCGAATATCCAATCTTAGCCATGAACCCTAACAGCCGCCACTATATTCTGGTGGCGGCGCCGCTTCTCCTCAGCACCAAGCTCACACCAGATATCCGTCAGGCCTCCCTGACCTCCGAACCACCACCGCTTCTCTCTGAACCCAATTAGAAAGCTTCAAGCCCCGAGTCAGTCCGCATGAACCATACGATCCAAAACTATGGTATCCGTCCAATTAAAAAAAAAGGGATTGGGGTCTAATAGACTTTAATCGAGGTATTCTCAGTTAAGAATACTTCGATTAAAGTCCATTCGGCCTCAAAGAGTTCAAATTCGGTTCAAGCCTGAATCCTTTCAATCTTCAATTCTTTTGGAGGTATTCTTTCTTTTTTTTCTTTTGTTCTAGTTTTCTTTTTGAAAGCTGTTATTTGTGTAGTTTCGTTATTTTCAATCTGTTATTGATATTTCCTTTGCCGACTGTTCCATCTCTTCTGCTTCAGACCTGTTTATTTGGTCAAAATTGTTTTGTTCCTGTGTTTAGAATACATTGTAGGATATAGCCGTTTAAATCGATGTCGTTGATTAAAGAGTTTCCTTTGTGCCCTGTTCTGCCCAAAGTTATTGGGATCACCTTGTTATTGCATGTAATCTGTGTTTTGTTGTTGATTGTATCTATCGGGGTTTGCTGATCGATTGAGTTCACGTCATTGATTAATTTCTCATGTTAAAACACTAGAATAACATACCAGTAATATTTGTTTCTTCATGTTCTAATTTCATGACTCAGAGCAAGCCTGCTAAATGTTGAAACATGAAAATGATCTTCGATTCTGCTTGCATTGCTACCTGATTGATATCCTTATTTGTGATTTGATCTAGTCCCTGCATTAAACCTAGGTATTGGTATCATGGTGTTGGTTTATTAGTTGTAGTGTTTTAAATAAACAATTAGGAGATAATTAATCAGTCTTGGTCCATTGTTAGGCTTGAGCAGATCTAGAAGGGCAGGGTTCTTAATTAGTTAAACTTAGAGGGTCTATCAAGTGGTTAGTTAAATATCACTAATTTGATATCAGTGGGGAACCAAACAATATAGCATGGGAGTTAATATTAATACTATAATAGACCCATGCCTAGACATGTAGTAGTGGAGGTATAAGAGAATAACATGGGCAAAGATGGGGAGGGGATTAGTTTAAGTAATAAAGGGTCTGTTCTTAACTATAAAGACAGACAAAAAACACTCGGGGATGGAGATACAGACATTAAGGGTTCACAATACACAGAGTAAGGGCTCACAATACACACAAGAATATAGATAGAGAGAGCTGGGAAGGATAGACTGAAAGACTGTTTCATAGGCTTTTTTGGCTACTGTTTTCGCGTGCTTTAGTTGGGAGTGACTGAGTGTTTGGCCATTTTGGTTGCCTGTTGTTCTTGTGTTGTTGTTGCTGGTCTCCTGCTGCATGCTCCTGTTGTGTTGAGTGTTTGTTTGCTGCTGTTTGAGTTTGTTGGATGTGCATATTGAGTGTTGCTGCTAGTCCAGTGTTGTTGCTGTGTTGACTGCCACTATTTGTTGTTGATCTTGCTGTTGGATTTGTTGACTGGCCACTGGTTACTGTTGTTCTTCTGTTGTTGTTGTTGCTGTGCTACTGTGGCTGTAATTGCCACTGGTCTTGTGTCACTGCTGAGACTACTGCTCTTCATTCATCCATTTGTTCCTTTTCTTATCCCAGGTACACCTCTATAATTCAATAGTTCCAAACTGAAGCTGTGAGATGAATGCATGAAGAATGTGAAGCTTAAGCCTGTTTTCATTTTTTTTGTGTTCTTTCGGATGATGAGATGAAGTAGTTCATTTGTTAATATTTTAGATTGTTAACAGTCCTTTTTGTGTAATTATATTGGATTGTATGAATTCGAACCTTTGAAAACATTGGTTGGTACTCGAGCTTTATCAAATATTTGAGACTATTAAGATGATTGTTAATAGGTTTGGATTTCAATTAAGCTTAGCGGGTAGAGAAATTAGAAAGGATTCACTGATATCCTATTGTGATAGCATTTCCAGAACGACATAGGTTGATGGCATGAAAACAGGTTCGAGTGTTGAATAAGACATTACCATTTAGACTAAATCTCACAATAAGTAGTATTAGTAGTTAATGAAGATAGACTAAAATAATCCGCTAATGAGCGTTTGTAGATCAACTAATTTGAATGATTTTTGTCGGAATTTACTAGGTCACTTGAGTAAATAACATCGCTTTAAATAGCAATTTGAATAAAATTAGTAACTAATGTTAGTGATGAACGTTAGCATGAAGTTCAAAATGACTTTTGTATTACACATAGTTAACTCCATTGGCTCAATTCATCTAATACGGTCGGTTTTAAATTAATTAGAGAATGGTTAGTTTGTTCTGATATTTTGTCAAATTCGTATGCTATTTATAATTTTAGTTTTAGTATTATTCGCTTGTAGAATAAGGCATAAAACAATTTCCCTTATGCAAGCTCGAGTGCAATTTCCGTTCACATTGATTCAATAACTAATAAGAGGTCCGAGCTTATAAACATGCGATAAATTAGGACCTTTTCTCTTTTATTTAGAGACGAACTTAGTAGAAAAAATGTAGTCACTTTAGGATTGTCCTTTTAAAATAAACGAGATGAGCCTCGCCAAAAATACGCCATTGTGGGGCCCTCGAATAATTGTCATGAAAACTTAGACTTGAAAGGACCGTCTAGTAAATTTCACGGTCCTTTTCCCAAAGTTAAATAGACGATAGACTCTTTAGGCACGACTTGAAATAAAATTACTTTCCTGAATACGGGTGTGCATTTATGTAACCCAAATCTTACTCTCGGCGAAACTGAAATACATTAGAGTCGCAGGCGTACTGGTTACGGTGCGGCTCGAAATGTGTTTTCGTAACGTCGCAATTCTTCTAAAAATAAGAGCGGAGCATTAAAAGCACATAGTTAAAATATATAAAAGAATCGGATAGAAACAAAAATTGCAATTGAGCGACCGTGCTAAAACCACGGAATCCGGGAGTGCCTAACACCTTCTCCCGGGTTAACAGAATTCCTTATCCAGATTTCTAGTTTCGTAGACTGTATTACAGAGCCATAAATTTCCTCGGTTCGGGATTAAACCGGTGACTTGGAACACCATTATTTTTCCAAGTGGCGACTATGAATTAAATAAACTAAATCCCGTCTCGATTGTCCTTTAATTGGAAAAACTCCCTTGCGCCCTCGCGGGTACGTAAAAAGGAGGTGTGACAGCTCTGGCGACTCTGCTGGGGATAATTGACCTCGAACTTCGGTTTGGGATCTAAGAACTCGAGCTCATTTAAATTGTTGTTTTGTCTATATCTGATTTTATTACATGTTTAATTAATGTGCTACATGTCTACCGCTTTGATACTAGTTGCACTGTATATACAAACTGCTATATGTTTACCGCTTTGATATTGCGTGAACTGTATATAAAACTGTGCCGAAAACCCGTCTCTTCTTACCCCCGGGGATGTGCTTACTGGTTGAGACTCCCCTTTCAGTTAGTGTCAATACCAAAATAAGAAAAGAGGTAGGATAAGTTACAAAGCCGGACGATCCCGCGGGTCCCCGGTACGTAGCTCCCTCCTCAAATCCGAGTTGTCTGCTCGGGTACACGGTCTAGTACCATTGAAAACATCGGGATATTAAGCCTAGATTTAGGACGTTTATTTGCATCATATCTGACTTAGGGAACTCAACACAGGGGTTGGGTCCGTCTAGGACAGGTGACCCGGAAAATTAAAGACCGAGCATGTTATATGTTGCATTTATTTGTTCTAGATTATTATTGGCTAAATTCCTGAAAAAGAGAGAAATTTTAGATATCGAAATATTGACGAATTGTTTGAGAAGAAAATTCGAAAAAATAGGTAGAACAATTTTGTTGAAATAATTGGTCAAATAATCTGACCGAACTACGCAGGTTTGATTCTCACCACTAGGTGAGATACGTAGGCAACCCTCATCGGGTTCAACCACCCCTTTAAAAAAATCAAAAAAATGCGTGTGATTAATTTGTCAATAAAATCAAAGTGATGCCGTTTTTGCAAATAACCGAATGTTCCGAAAGGACACCGGAAGGCTTTTTTTTTTTTTGCAAAAATAGCCACTTTGAGTCATTTTAATAATTTGCGGGCACAACCTTGAAATATTCCTTGTGGAAATGTTGCAAGGCCATAGCCGCAAAATCAAGTCCGGGTTCACCCCCTTTTTGCAAAGATAACTAAAAAATGTCAAAATTTTTATTTTGTTATAAATAAGACGGGTAATGCTATTCTTGCTTAAAATAAGCCGAATGTCCCTTAAAAGGACGTCGGAAGGCCGTTTTTGCAAAAATAGCCACTTTGAGTCATTTGTAAATAATTTTGGACACAGCCTGGAAATATTCCCTCGCGGAAATGCGAAAGGATGTATCCGCAAAAAAATCAAGTTTTGAGTCATCACTCAACTTTACAAAAATAACCACTTTATCAAATAAGCCATTACATGGCCGGAATTTTGCTGAAATAGCCACATTTTTGCATTTTAACTTCCTCAGTCTTGTGTTGGCCTGTGTCGGTGCTGAACGATGCCCCATAGGCCCCAGGATAAATTTTGAATTTGCATCTACTTAAATAAAATTTTGCAAAAAGAGCCACTTTGTCTAAATAAGCCATTACATGGCCAATTTATGAAAAATAGTCTTGTGTTGGTTTATGGTGATGCCGAACGATGCCCTATGAGCCACAGGATAAAAAAAAAAATTTCAAGTTTATCTTTCTTAAATAAATTTTGCAAAAATAGTCATTTTGTCAAATAAGCCATTATGTGGCCAATTTTGTAGAAATAGTCATAACTGACACAAAAAAAAATATTCTTTTTCTTGTAGAAATCTCCTACACAAGTTTGTAGTTGGAGTCGGCTTCTATAATTTTCCTTCAAAGAAAAAAAAAGAAATCAAAAAAAAAATCAAATAAACATTTCTTTATTTCTTGCATTAATTTGCAAGAACTACGCTCGGTCTGATTCATGCGGGGTCATGATACGTAGGCAATCCACATAGGATTCGACCATTTCCATAAACAAAAAAAAAATCCTTAATGCACGTTTACATGTTTGTCTAATGCCCTAACGCTAACGTAATGTCTTCACTTTGTTGTGTCCAGTTTCAGAAAGGTGGTTGGTTGTGGTTCTAAAATAACTCTTCCCTGTAACACAAAGTCAGAGGACAATGGCAGAGGATCTCAAGAATGAGTGGGTTGATACCGATACCCGACAAGAGTTGGTTGAACGGAACCACGGGTTAGTAGAAGAAGTCAAAATATTGAGACAACACGTGGCTGATATGTATCGGGCGTGGATGGATGGAAAAGCACCACCTCCGCCACCACCTAGCTTCCTGGACTCTGTCCTTACCCGTACCATGAACCCGATGCCGGATGATCTCCCGCACTCTCCATATATACCCGCCTATCACAACTTCTCCAGCCATTCGAGTAACTCAATTACTCGTCCCCCAACTATGTTTTCACAACGCTACTCCCGTCCCCAACACCACTACTCTCCCCGGGACAACCAAAATCGTACTTCACCTTCCAGGTACCCAGCTCCACAAAAGGCTTACCAACCCCCACGAACATACCGGAAACCCCCCGGGTCAGGTTTCAAGCCAAATAAGGCGTTTAGGGAGGAAAGGTTGCTGAAGCGAGAAAAGGCGCTCACCCCTATCGGAGAGTCCTATGCAAGTCTGTTTGAAAAGTTAAAACATGTCGGCCTGATTACGCCGCTCCCCGAATACACTCCCGATCCACGTGCGAGAAGCTTCGATCCTACTGCACGATGTGCATACCATTCCAATGTCAGAGGGCACGATATTGAGAGTTGCCGTACCTTGAAAAAGGAAATAGAAAGAATGATTCAAAAAGGGTGGTTGATTGTGGTCGATGATGATGACATGGGGCACACAAATCCCCTGGGGGGTGTACCGACTGGAGCTAAAAATGTTGAAGCGGTTGGCAGCCTTGGCAATATTGATGCAGAACTTAGTGGCTAAAATGTTGTGCTTGGAAATTGGGAAGATACTCCATCTTTCGGTCAGCTAGATGGAGCTTTGGTGGTTCGTTTTTGTGGTCATTTTTGTTGTCCGAGTTATTTTCAGGGTTTTCTTGTGGTCAAACCCTTTTGTCCTAGCGGTTTGCTTTGGTCCTGCCCAGTTTTGTTTCAGGGCTGTACTCTAGTTTGTTTTGCTTGTTTTGTCATTGAACCATTTCGTCATTAGTTTAATGAAGCTTTCGGTCTTTTGTTACTTCCGGTCATTTTATTTGTTTAGTTCGTTTACCCTTTAGATTTGTCTTGTGCTCAAATGCCGAATCTAGTGACACGAACATGCGCGCACATAATTGTGGCTTAATTCTAAAAGTTAATCATGAAGCAATTGGAAGATGATCGGGTCGTTTAAAGGAAATAAAAACAATTTGAGATTATTTGGATCCCGAGTCATGTGAAACCGGGGCAACTAAAAAGGAAACAGTTAAAGGCAAGCTGGCCAAATCGACGTGGGGTCATTCACGATAATGAAAATGAGAGTGTTGTCCAACTGTGCTTTAAAGATATGACGAATGTTAATTGTGT
The DNA here is from genome assembly GCA_032618575.1 of Nicotiana noctiflora. NCBI lineage: Eukaryota > Viridiplantae > Streptophyta > Magnoliopsida > Solanales > Solanaceae > Nicotiana > Nicotiana noctiflora. The sequence continues at coordinate 7,355 of JASVEL010012552.1, forward strand.
TGTTTACACTTGGCATGTTTTGAAGATTGGAATGACGAAGGCATTTTGTTCTGCTATCTAAACACTTTATCCATCGTCAACCCTTTGAGCCTTATTTTAAATTCTTTCATCCCCTCCTTCGGAATTAGTTGCAAAGACTAGAAACACGAGTTTGAAAGGCAAAAGAAGAAAGGGATAAAGAAAAGTAAAGAAAAAGAAAACAACAAAAAGAGATAAAGAAAAGAAAAAGAAAAATGTGTGAAAAAAAAAAAAAAAACTTGAAAAAGAGGAATTGGGAACTACGTTTGACCTGATTCCTTAAAGAGGATACGTAGGCGCTTCACGGCTCGGTCATAGTGTAAATAAAGAAATAAAAATCCCCAAGTATAAAACTGGGGCAAAGAAAAATTGTGTTTATTGTAAATAAATTTAGGTCCGAAGGTTGTAAATTTTGAACCCAAAATTGATTTTGTTTTGAGCCTTCAATACCCTTTCTTTCTAGCCCTATCCAAATCCCACATTACGGTCCAAAGAAAGACCTTCGGATCAGTCTTCAAAAGATGCCGCGTCAGGCGAGGGATAGAGTCCTATCATAATATAACACGCTGATTCTCAACAGAAAAGACGTTGATTCTCAGCAGAAAGGAAATACGAGAGAGTCTTGGCGGTGACACCCCAATCCCCAGCTAAAAGTGATACAAATGAGAGAGTCTTACCGGTGAAAACCTTCACAGGCACCATAAGACGACGAAAGCTGAGAGAAAATCAAAATGAGAGAGGCTTGAAAGTGAAAACCCTTCGGGCACTACAAGTCGAATAAAGGTGATAATCAGATGGAAATCACGAGACAGAAATCGTGAAAGGCAATTAACGACGAAGGATAGGCCATATGTGCATGTCATGACCAGTAGAGTTGGTATCCGCGTTTGATAAGTTTTTATAAATATTTCTTGCTAGAGAGTCATTTTCTTTTTCCTTGTCTTCTATTTTGTTTCTTTTTATCTTTCTCATTTTTATCAAAAATTCCCCATCAAGGTCTGTCTAGTCAGAACAAGTGAGAAATGACTTCAAAACTTGCCACCAACTTTCCAATTATTATGCAAAGCAAGGAAATGCCATTGACGGCGGAGAAGTAGGGTGCGAAGAAGATTATTAAACTGGGGCAGAAAATTTTCTTTTCAGTTTGAAAATTTTCTGGAAGTCAATACCCACTTAGGGAAGAAGGAAAGTCTTAAGGGAAATGGTCTTCGAACTAGTGTCATCCTCAACAACCTTCAAGAAGAGTGAAACACCAATTTTGAGGAAATGAAAATCTACCGGCAGTGTTATCTTCAGCAAGTTCCGAGGTGGTCGGACAACACAGAGTGGTAAAGGAAGAAAGGAAATCTCATCTTCGACAAAATAACCCCCAGCAAGTTGAGAAACACAGAACGGGGAAAGGATAAATGGAAAACCCATTCCCAGCATGAACATCATCAAATAATAACATCCCCAGCAAGTTCTGATAATGAAACGCAGAGCAGGGAAAGAGGAGGAGAACCGTCCCCAGCAGGAGCACCACAACCAGCCACCACGTTTTAAAACTAACCAATTTTTCTTTGATTTGAAACAGGAAAAAGAGGGGTTGTTGGCAGAAAAGCATGCCACGAAGAAGATTCTCAAACTGGGGCAGAAAATTTTCTCCTGTTGCGAAAATTTTCTCGAAACCAAATACTTGGTTAGGGAAAGAAGCTAGATAACGCGAGGAAATGATCTTTGAACCCGGTTATCCCAGCAGATTTGAAAGAAAGAAAACAACAAGCTGTGATAGATGAAATTATACCCCCAACAGACAGGACAAGACGAGGAAGCTTGCGTTCAGAAAGGCAAGAAGCCGGTATCACCCTCAGCAGTCCTCGAAAAATGAAACATTGATTTCGAGATTTCACCGGCAGCATTATATCCTACAAAGTTTTTCAAGGGAGCGAAGCGCGAGCCCCGAAGGAGGTTTGGAAAGAGGAAGAAGGAAAGGGGATCCCCGACAGGGTAATCCCCAGCTGATGACACTTCAATCCCCAGCGATCTCGAGAGAGAATAAAGGTTCTGAAGGAAGTAGAAAAGGAGGAAATAAAGAAGATTTTCCCCGGCAGCATTACCCCAGCAGGTAAGTAATTAGTTCCAAAGACATCCCCAGCAGTCAAGAGAAAAATAACACAACCCGGGAGGAAAGCAATTCCAAAACAAGGTAATTCGGAAGAAAGGATGGCCCAAGAAGCGATGCAGGAAGAAGAAAGTGGTGCAGGAAGCAAAGGAAGGCGACATGGATGGGATGGAGTTAGTAAGATGTTGTTGAAGTCAGGAGCCCGCTTGAAGAGAGGAAGGGCGTTTAATTTTCAGAGTTGTTGTTGAAGTCAGGAGCCCGCCTGAAGAGAGGAATGGCGTTTAATTTTCAGAGTTAATGGTTGAAGTCAGGAGCCCGCCTGAAGAGAGGAACGACGTTTAATTTTCAGAGTTAATGGTTGAAGTCAGGAGCCCGCCTGAAGAGAGGAATGGCAATTTATTTTCAAAAGATGTTGTTGAAGTCAGGAGCCCGCCTGAAGAGAGGAATGGCGTTTATTTTCAAAAGATGTTGTTGAAGTCAGGAGCCCGCCTGAAGAGAGGAATGGCGTTTATTTTCAAAAGATGTTGTTGAAGTCGGGAGCCCGCCCGAAGAGAGGAATGGCGATTTATTTTCAAAAGTTGATGATTGAAGTCAGGAGCCCGCCTGAAGAGAGGAATGGCAATTTATTTTCAAAAGATGTTGTTGAAGTCAGGAGCCCGCCTGAAGAGAGGAATGACGATTTATTTTCAAAAGATGTTGTTGAAGTCAGGAGCCCGTTTGAAGAGAGGAATGGCGTTTAATTTTCAGAGTTGATGATTGAAGTCAGGAGCCCGCCTGAAGAGAGGAATGGCGTTTTATTTTTCAAAAGATGTTGTTGAAGTCAGGAGCCCGCCTGAAGAGAGGAATGGCGATTTATTTTTTCCAAAGAGTTGATTGAAGTCAGGAGCCCGCCTGAAGAGAGGAATGGCGATTTATTTTCAAAAGATGTTGTTGAAGTCAGGAGCCCGCCTGAAGAGAGGAATGGCAATTTATTTTCAAAAGATGTTGTTGAAGTCAGGAGCCCGCCTGAAGAGAGGAATGGCGATTTATTTTCAAAAGTTGATGTTGAAGTCAGGAGCCCGCCTGAAGAGAGGAATGGCGATTTATTTTCAAAAGATGTTGTTGAAGTCGGGAGCCCGCCTGAAGAGAGGAATGGCGATTTATTTTCAAAAGATGTTGTTGAAGTCAGGAGCCCGCCTGAAGAGAGGAATGGCGATTTATGTTCAAAAGATGTTGTTGAAGTCAGGGAGCCCGCCTGGAGAATGGAGTGGCAATTTAATTTTGAGTAGTAGTTGAAGTCAGGGAGCCCGCCTGAAGAATGGAGTGGCGATTTTAGTTTGAAGTAGTAGTTGAAGTCAGGGAGCCCGCCTGGAGAATGGAGTGGCGATTTAGTTTTGAGTTGTAGTTGAAGTCAGGGAGCCCGCCTGGAGAATGGAGTGGCGATTTAATCTTGAAGTTGTAATTGAAGTCAGGGAGCCCGCCTGAAGAATGGAGTGGCGATTTTAGTTTGAAGTAGTAGTTAAAGTCAGGGAGCCCGCCTGGAGAATGGAGTGGCGATTTAGTTTTGAGTTGTAGTTGAAGTCAGGGAGCCCGCCTTGGAGAATGGAGTGGCGATTTAATTTTGAAGTTGTAATTGAAGTCGGGGAGCCCGCCTGGAGAATGGAGTGGCGATTTAATTTTGAGTAGTAGTTGAAGTCAGGGAGCCCGCCTGAAGAATGGAGTGGCGATTTTAGTTTGAAGTAGTAGTTGAAGTCAGGGAGCCCGCCCGGAGAATGGAGTGGCGATTTTATTTGAAGTAGTAGTTGAAGTCAGGGAGCCCGCCTGAAGAATGGAGTGGCGATTTTATTTTGAAGTAGTAGTTGAAGTCAGGGAGCCCGCCTGGAGAATGGAGTGGCGATTTAATTTTGAAGTAGTAGTTGAAGTCGGGGAGCCCGCCTGGAGAATGGAGTGGCGATTTAATTTTGAAGTTGTAATTGAAGTCGGGGACCGCCTGAAGAATGGAGTGGCGATTTTATTTGAAGTAGTAGTTGAAGTCGGGGAGCCCGCCCGGAGAATGGAGTGGCGATTTAATTTTGAAGTTGTAATTGAAGTCGGGGAGCCCGCCCGGAGAATGGAGTGGCGATTTTATTTGAAGTAGTAGTTGAAGTCGGGGAGCCCGCCCTGGAGAATGGAGTGGCGATTTAATTTTGAAGTAGTAAGTGAAGTCAGGGAGCCCGCCTGGAGAATGGAGTGGCGATTTTATTTCGAAGTAGTAGTTGAAGTCAGGGAGCCCGCCTGGAGAATGGAGTGGCGATCTGTTTTAATTTGGTAGAGGAAAGCGGTAGAATGTAACATAAATCTCCGGCATGAATCCAAGTTTGTAAGAAGAGAAGAAGCATCAGAAGGAACGCCAAGTCAGAGAGGATGGCAAGGAGCGCGACAAGATCAAGTTAAAAAGGATAGATAAGAACTTGTAGTACTGTAACTTAGTCTAGCTTCTTTGTTTTTGTTGCTTAGTACGGTGTAACAAGGAGATCGGCTAAGCGGTGGTAGCAGCAGTAACAGCAGTAACAACAGTAACAGCAGTAACAGCGAGATCGCAACAGTCGTGGTAGTCCCAGCTACCAGAACTTCCCGAACTACATTGACCTGATTCCCTTTTAGCCAGGGATATGTAGGAGACCTTTGAAGCGAGGTTCGGTCAAAACTTTTCCAAAATGCTTCATACGGAGTGCTCGAATGGGCAAAAAATCGCTTATATCCGCTCACTTATCTTTGCACGAAAACTCTGCATGTTTACGCGCAAAGAGGGGCAGCTGTGAGCACGTGATTTTTGCCTTACCTGAGAAGTACTCCCAGAAAATTCAAAATAAAATAGTTTTATGTTGAGCGTGATTTTTGTGATTTTTGTGTTATTTTTTATCTTACATTTGCATTTTTTGCGTGTGCGTGTTTATTTATTTAAATTAGTAAAATACAGAATACATACATCATGTTTTGCATTTCTTTTTAGGGTTTAATATCAAAATTATACGGTTTACATTTAAGTGATATGTAATTGTGTGGGATAATTGTATGCATATATATATATATATATACATGTACATATATATATATATATATACATGTAGTAATGAGATCATATTTGGGCCATAGTTTAGTCCAAAAATCAGGCCCAAGCGAATCCCACCTGGTCCAGTCCAACCCGCCTCCAGCAAGACCCAACGACGTCGTTTTGTCTTTGGCAAAGAGATCCAAGCCATTGATCTGCGATTGATCGGATGGATCACATTAATCCCCCCATCTTTTGATCCTGGCCGTTGGATTCTCATCATCCAACGGCCCACGTTAACCTTGGCATTTTAACATAACAAACACCCCCCCAAACCCGTTACACCCCTCCATTTCCCCCCCCCAAACCCTAAAAAATCCTATTTCCCTTCTCTCAAAATCGCCGCCCCATGCCACTGCTGACCGCTCGCCGGAAATCGCCCACGGCGGCGGCCAGTCACCAACGACCTCCATCTTCACACCACAACATCACCATAACTTCCCCATCCCCGATCCACTCTCCTTTTCCTTCGAACACATCTGAAACGGCTCGAATATCCAATCTTAGCCATGAACCCTAACAGCCGCCACTATATTCTGGTGGCGGCGCCGCTTCTCCTCAGCACCAAGCTCACACCAGATATCCGTCAGGCCTCCCTGACCTCCGAACCACCACCGCTTCTCTCTGAACCCAATTAGAAAGCTTCAAGCCCCGAGTCAGTCCGCATGAACCATACGATCCAAAACTATGGTATCCGTCCAATTAAAAAAAAAGGGATTGGGGTCTAATAGACTTTAATCGAGGTATTCTCAGTTAAGAATACTTCGATTAAAGTCCATTCGGCCTCAAAGAGTTCAAATTCGGTTCAAGCCTGAATCCTTTCAATCTTCAATTCTTTTGGAGGTATTCTTTCTTTTTTTTCTTTTGTTCTAGTTTTCTTTTTGAAAGCTGTTATTTGTGTAGTTTCGTTATTTTCAATCTGTTATTGATATTTCCTTTGCCGACTGTTCCATCTCTTCTGCTTCAGACCTGTTTATTTGGTCAAAATTGTTTTGTTTCTGTGTTTAGAATACATTGTAGGATATAGCCGTTTAAATCGATGTCGTTGATTAAAGAGTTTCCTTTGCGCCCTGTTCTGCCCAAAGTTATTGGGATCACCTTGTTATTGCATGTAATCTGTGTTTTGTTGTTGATTGTATCTATCGGGGTTTGCTGATCGATTGAGTTCACGTCATTGATTAATTTCTCATGTTAAAACACTAGAATAACATACCAGTAATATTTGTTTCTTCATGTTCTAATTTCATGACTCAGAGCAAGCCTGCTAAATGTTGAAACATGAAAATGATCTTCGATTCTGCTTGCATTGCTACCTGATTGATATCCTTATTTGTGATTTGATCTAGTCCCTGCATTAAACCTAGGTATTGGTATCATGGTGTTGGTTTATTAGTTGTAGTGTTTTAAATAAACAATTAGGAGATAATTAATCAGTCTTGGTCCATTGTTAGGCTTGAGCAGATCTAGAATGGCAGGGTTCTTAATTAGTTAAACTTAGAGGGTCTATCAAGTGGTTAGTTACAACAACAACAACAACAACAACAACCCAGTATAATCCCACTTAGTGGGGTCTGGGGAGGGTAGTGTGTACGCAGACCTTACCCCTACCCTAAGGTAGAGAGGCTGTTTCCAAATAGACCCCCGGCATCCTTCCCTCCAAGAACTACCCACCTTGCTCTTGGGGAGACTCGAACTCACAACCTCTCGGTTGGAAGCGGGGGTTGCTTACCATCAGAGCAACCCCTCTTGTCTCAAGTGGTTAGTTAAATATCACTAATTTGATATCAGTGGGGAACCAAACAATATAGCATGGGAGTTAATATTAATACTATAATAGACCCATGCCTAGACATGTAGTAGTGGAGGTATAAGAGAATAACATGGGCAAAGATGGGGAGGGGATTAGTTTAAGTAATAAAGGGTCTGTTCTTAACTATAAAGACAGACAAAAAACACTCGGGGAGGGAGATACAGACATTAAGGGTTCACAATACACAGAGTAAGGGCTCACAATACACACAAGAATATAGATAGAGAGAGCTGGGAAGGATAGACTGAAAGACTGTTTTATAGGCTTTTTTGGCTACTGTTTTCGCGTGCTTTAGTTGGGAGTGACTGAGTGTTTGGCCATTTTGGTTGCCTGTTGTTCTTGTGTTGTTGTTGCTGGTCTCCTGCTGCATGCTCCTGTTGTGTTGAGTGTTTGTTTGCTGCTGTTTGAGTTTGTTGGATGTGCATATTGAGTGTTGCTGCTAGTCCAGTGTTGTTGCTGTGTTGACTGCCACTATTTGTTGTTGATCTTGTTGTTGGATTTGTTGACTGGCCACTGGTTACTGTTGTTCTTCTGTTGTTGTTGTTGTTGTGCTACTGTGGCTGAAATTGCCACTGGTCTTGTGTCACTGTTGAGACTACTGCTCTTCATTCATCCATTTGTTCCTTTTCTTATCCCAGGTACACCTCTATAATTCAATAGTTCCAAACTGAAGTTGTGAGATGAATGCATGAAGAATGTGAAGCTTAAGCCTGTTTTCATTTTTTTTTGTGTTCTTTCGGATGATGAGATGAAGTAGTTCATTTGTTAATATTTTAGATTGTTAACAGTCCTTTTTGTGTAATTATATTGGATTGTATGAATTCGAACCTTTGAAAACATTGCTTTGGTACTCGAGCTTTATCAAATATTTGAGACTATTAAGATGATTGTTAATAGGTTTGGATTTCAATTAAGCTTAGCGGGTAGAGAAATTAGAAAGGATTCACTGATATCCTATTGTGATAGCATTTCCAGAACGACATAGGTTGATGGCATGAAAACAGGTTCGAGTGTTGAATAAGACATTACCATTTAGACTAAATCTCACAATAAGTAGTATTAGTAGTTAATGAAGATAGACTAAAATAATCCGCTAATGAGCGTTTGTAGATCAACTAATTTGAATGATTTTTGTCGGAATTTACTAGGTCACTTGAGTAAATAACATCGCTTTAAACAGCAATTTGAATAAAATTAGTAACTAATGTTAGTGATGAACGTTAGCATGAAGTTCAAAATGACTTTTGTATTACACATAGTTAACTCCATTGGCTCAATTCATCTAATACGGTCGGTTTAAATTAATTAGAGAATGGTTAGTTTGTTCTGATATTTTGTCAAATTCGTATGCTATTTATAATTTTAGTTTTAGTATTATTCGCTTGTAGAATAAGGCATAAAACAATTTCCCTTATGCAAGCTCGAGTGCAATTTCCGTTCACATTGATTCAATAACTAATAAGAGGTCCGAGCTTATAAACATGCGATAAATTAGGACCTTTTCTCTTTTATTTAGAGACGAACTTAGTAGAAAAAATGTAGTCACTTTAGGATTGTCCTTTTAAAATAAACGAGATGAGCCTCGCCAAAAATACGCCATTGTGGGGCCCTCGAATAATTGTCATGAAAACTTAGACTTGAAAGGACCGTCTAGTAAATTTCACGGTCCTTTTCCCAAAGTTAAATAGACGATAGACTCTTTAGGCACGACTTGAAATAAAATTACTTTCCTGAATACGGGTGTGCATTTATGTAACCCAAATCTTACTCTCGGCGAAACTGAAATACATTAGAGTCGCAGGCGTACTGGTTACGGTGCGGCTCGAAATGTGTTTTCGTAACGTCGCAATTCTTCTAAAAATAAGAGCGGAGCATTAAAAGCACATAGTTAAAATATATAAAAGAATCGGATAGAAACAAAAATTGCAATTGAGCGACCGTGCTAAAACCACGGAATCCGGGAGTGCCTAACACCTTCTCCCGGGTTAACAGAATTCCTTATCCAGATTTCTAGTTTCGCAGACTGTATTACAGAGTCATAAATTTCCTCGGTTCGGGATTAAACCGGTGACTTGGAACACCATTATTTTTCCAAGTGGCGACTCTAAGTTAAACAAACAAATCCCGTTTCGGTTGTCCTTTAATTGGAAAAACTCCCTTGCGCCCTCGCGGGTACGTAAAAAGGAGGTGTGACAATTAGTACTAACAAGTTCCTTCCCTCTCCAACGTGAATACCAATGTCACTTTAATCAATTACATTAATTAACCCCAAAGCAAATAACTATTTTTTTTTTACTTTTCTCTTTCCTTTATAAGCCTACATCTACTTTAAACGAATAGATCTAAGTAAATAAATATTGACCAATGAATATCAAAAATTCTAATTCAATCTTGCATTAAACTAGTAAGTGAACTAGCTGGGTAAACAATAAATTGATTAAAGACATATCTTCCGCCTCAAAATACGAATGGCAAGCAAGAATTTACACAAACATTCATTCAACCGTTATATGAGAGCAAAATCGATAAATGGAGGATAAGACAGTGACGGACCTCAAAGATGAATATGAAAATGTTTAACACCGGAAAACTTGAACATCGGCCACTTCGACGGAACCACAAATCTGCCCAGAAACCTCGGCGGACAGCAACCGAACAAACCTTAGTTTCTCTATCCGATTTTCTTCTCCCACGTCTTCTGTTTGTGCTTGTGTGTATATGTTTGTGTCGTGACTGAAAATGTAAGGGAGGAGATGTTAGGTGCAGCCGCTGTTCTGCTGCTTCAAGACAGAGGAGGAGCGACTAAGCTGGTTGGTTGTTGTTGGTTGTGCGATGGACTGGAGCTGACTGGTTATGGTGGTCGACGATGTGAAACAGCTGCGAGGTTCCCGATCGTCTTCTTCAGCAAAATTGAAGAAGACCATGAACAGTAGCCCCCTCTTTCGTTTTCTTTCTCTTTTTTTTTCGACCAAGAAAGCTCCCAGCTTTTTTCGTTGTTTTCTTTTTCTGAAAAAGAAATCCAAGCTCACTATTTTTTTCTCCGTTTATTATCTCTCAGTTTTTGTATCTATATGTTACCTATCTTTTTTCTCTCGTGAAGAAGATGAGGCCACAATGTATATCCCCCCATGTGTATTGTCTCATTTTTTTTTAAAATGAGGAATCAGAACCTCCTTTTGCTTTCTCATTTTTTATTCCCTTTTCAAATTCTTTTAGCCACCCTCGTCACATGCCTCCCTCCTTTCTTGTTTTTTTTTTTGTTTTTGTTTTTCTAATTCCACTCCCCACCCTGCCGTGTCCCCTCCTCTGTTTTTTAAAGAATGAGCCCCATGTTTGTTTTTTTGTCTTTTTCTTTTGTTTTTATTTTCTTTTGTCATTTTCTAATTATTCTCCCATTCCCCCATTATGTATTGTCCCTATAGTGTATGCATGTGTGTGTATGTGTCGTTTTGTCCGTGTTCCCCGTGTGATGGACTCGGATTATTATGGGTTGGGTCCGAAAATTATAAAACCGGGTAGTTTGAACCCGAATATTATTCTTTGCCCGGAACCGATAATGAGAACACAGTGTTGTTAATTAATCATACGTAAGCAAAATAACTATAAGACTAATAATTAAAACAAACCTATTTTTTATATATTTTTTTTTTCAAGATTAAGGTAACCCCAAAATGTTAATGAAACTATTTATTTGTTTATTTTCATAATTTCGTTTTTATGTGAAAAATAAAAATATCGAGTGCTATTTTTTTGTATTTTTCGGGTTTAAAATGACTTCAAAATATTAATAAAACTATATTTTTGTTATTTTTCATTTTAAGGTAAGAATAAAGTGAAAGAGTCAAAATTAGCTAAGATAACTATATTAGGCCTAAACTAAATATTTTACACTAAAAATATAAAAAATCTCGGGTAGGGGCAAAATCACGCATCTACACTTAACATATATATATATAACTTAACTTATATACTTACCATATATATATATATATATATATATAACTTAACATTTATATACTTACCATATATATATATATATATATATATATATATATATATATATATATATATATATATATATATATACTTAACTTATATATATATATATACATACACTTAACATATATATACTTATTAAATATATATTTTTTTAATTAAAAGCACAGGCCGCGTGGGCAGGGACGACGTGGGGCATGGCCCGTCATGCCGGTCTTACCCACCAAGCCCACCAAACCCGGGACCGCTAGGCCCGGGACGACAAAAAAAGACCACCAGGCCCAGGACTGTCTGGACCGGCCCGCCAAGCCCGTTTAGGCCCGAGACCGGCCCAGAATACACCCTTAATTTTGATCTTTGTCATGTCCAACCCTAACGCCGCCCTTCAAATAACACCATTTTACCGACGGCGCTACTCTTTACCTGCCCCAAATCAACATTCCAAATGCCTCACCTTCCACAATCTCTAATTATTTTTCTTCAAACCACCATAGATTCGTTTGAATCTTGAACCCGAACCCAAGCTTTTAAAGAAAAAATCGAGTTCCGTGCTGGAACTTAAGTCAAGACTCTTCTTGGACCGTTAATGAGTTAAAACCATTCTAATCAACTATTCTTTGTGAGATGAGAGATTAGCATGGATTTCGACTCATTTCGAGGTTCATCAGTCTCATGCAAGGCTAAAGACCAATTGATTTGTCAGAAGCAACCTCACTCGTGCCGTTTTAGGTAAGTCATACAGTCCTGTTCCATTGATTGTAGGCCCACTTCTTCTTTTCATTTTTTCTTTAATTGTGTTTGTTTTCACTTTCGATCTCATTTATGTTGTTTCTTTCCGATTATCTATTCCCCTTGAGCTTGGTTCAAGTCATGTTAGTGGTGTTCGTTATGTTGTTTCTTTGTGAATTTTTATATCTATGGTTCTAATTAAGTCAGCTTTCTGCGACTTTTTTTAGTCTTTGGTCAAATGCAATTTGAGTTAGCTTTGTTTTGGTTATAGTTCAATATAAAGATTATGTGTTCATTATTTTCCTTTTGTTGCATTTTTTTTCTTGTTTTTTTTGTTTTTGTTTGTTTCATTTATAGTGTTAATGATGTCAAAAGCTATTGTGAAGTTATTTTGGATTTAAGTTACGTTTGGGCTCTGTAAAACAGAAGCCCAAAGTGGAAGGTAAAACTTTGGAGATTTCTACATTGGTTGTGGGGTTTGGACCCAGCTTTATCTTTCAAGGGTAATTAGTAGGGCTGTTCAGGGCTAATTCAAGGAAACTAGGGTAGAAAATATCTTAGTAACTATTAAGAAGCTTCTAGGAAGCTGGGTGGGGGGTCTAAATTGAAGTTCAGATTTTTAACCAAGGTTTTCTAAGCAATACACAATTGGAAAAAGGCCTATATGCAAAATTGAGCAGATTTTTAAGAGTAAAAAATACAGAGAATACAAATACTGCCAAGGATTTCTATTGTTCCATTGAAAGCTTCAGTGATTTTTTTTCTCTAAAAAATAAAATTCCTATTTTGATATTAAAAATGGATTGATGTTTGGTTGTTAAAAGCTTTGATTCAGCTGGCTGAGAGTTAATCTTTCACTGGGTCTTGATTTGATTTCCTGGGTTTTTTGTTGAATCTGGTTGGCTTCTGCCGTTGATTGCATGCTGCTCTATTGTTAATTCTCTTTTTTCTATTTTTTGTTCTCGAATTCCAGGTACTCTTCTAAATTCTATAGGTTTAAATCTTAGTTTGAAGATGAAATAAAAGTTGAAAAGCATGACTACAGATCCTTTTGTCTCATCTATATTTCTTCATGATACATATGCTCTCTATCACATGAATCACTGTGTAATTAACTAGACTCTTACGTTCTGTATTTGCTTGAGAACTGTTAGCCTATTGAGTTTAAAGCTCGATCAAGTCTGATATGTTTAAATCTGTTAGTTCCAAATAGCATATGTAAACATGCTTGGGAATGAATTCATGGTTGGATTGATGTTAAAGAGGCTGAGGATAAAATGTTAGTGTGGAGGTACTAGTAGAGTTCTGTGACTTGTTTAAAGATGATGGTCTGGTATTGTTTACGAAAGTATCACAGACGTATGCCAGATAGTTAATGTTTTGTTTAAATTAGGTTTGAAGTTATATTTAGTGTATGGTTCATAAATTCAAGTAAGTTGTGACGTGAATTAAGGTTTTCCATGATTTTTAGTCTTTGGTGTGTAAGTGAATGTCATATGCATATGGTCAACTTGAAGTAACCCGAGAACGTGTTTTAGTTGATTTCAATCATGGCTTTAACACCTATCAATTGTAGTTTTAATTTTAATAATTACTCAATACCAAGTTTTTTTATCTGCAATGTTTACATCTTTTTTAAGAACGTTTGAATGTCTTCTACTGTAATCTAGGTTCGTCGCATGAAACCCGTTGATGCCGGTTGCACGTGATTGTTATGTTGGGCTTCCTCTATGGGCTCACTGGAAGTTGCTGTGGAGATTCACTCTTCACAAATTTTGGGTTTGGTAAATTGTTGGGCCTCACGTGAGGCCTGGCCCAAATGACAAACAAAATTTAAAACCTCAGGCCATTTAAATTCACACTTTGAGATTCAGTTTCATCCAGGAATAAACTAGCACTTTAAGTTTTTTTCCAGCTAGCAAGCCCTTTAGTTATTTTGAGGTGTGCCATTCAAACCAACAACAACTTATGGACCTTGTGTACTAATTTAGGAACGCTTCCATTAAAAAAATTTGAGGTGCACCATGCCAAGCAAAAATGACAATTGTGTGGCCCCCATTTTAATTAGTTTTGACTTAATCCTTAGAATTTGAGGCGTGCCATTTGGCAAATTTTCATGGCTCTTACAAAGTTGCAAACGCGTACTTTAGGCGTATTATTTAAATAATTTACCTTCCTAAACTCGGGTATGCATTTCATGTGACCCAAATCCAAATCCTCATAACGTTAAATAAAATATGTTTAGGATTGCGGATGCATTTCATGTGGCACGATCCAAAGACATGTTTTAGATGACGTTGAAATCTTCCTAAAATGAATAAAGTGGTTTAAAGTTAAAAATGCACACAGGTTCAAATGTTTTAAAATCAGATACTAGGCCAATAATAACAGTTGAGCGACCGTGCTAGAACCACGGAACTCGAAAATGCCTAACATCTTCTTCTGGGTTAACAAATTCCTTACCTGAATTTTTGGTTTGCGGGCTGTAATACAGAGTCAATCCTTTCCTCGATTCGGGATTTGAATAGGTGGCTTGGGACACCATAAATCTCCCAAGTGGGGATTTTGAGTTTTTAGTTGATAATCTCGTTTCAATTGTAACTTTAATTGGATAAAGTTCCCTTATACCCTTCCGGGTGTAGTGAAAAAGGAGGTATGACACTCACGCTCTCTGACGCGATCAAATAAGGAAGACCGAGAAATCACACAAGCCAAACCCAACCAGGCTCCGAAATATCCAACCTCATGAACTGATTGGCCAAGGCTTGAACATCAACTAAAAGAGGTCTCTCCCAACAAGAATATATTCCAAACTCCCCATACTCATCGCCTTCCTACTCAAAGCATCGACCACTACATTGGTCTTCCCCAGATCGTACAAGATAGTAATATCATAATCCTTTAGTAGCTCTAACTATCTCCGCTGCCTCAAATTGAGATCCTTCTATTTGAACAAGTGATGGAGGCTACTATGATAAGTAAACACCTCACAAGACACATCATAAAGATAATGCCTCCAAATATTCAATGCATGAACAATGGGAGCCAACTCCGAATCATGAACAATGTAGTTGTTCTCATGGAGCTTCAACTGGAGAAAAGCATAAGCAATAACTCTACCCTTCTGCATCAACACACACCCAATACCAACTCTCGAAGCATCACAATACACGGTATATGAACATGAAGTTGATGGCAAAACTAACACTAGAGTTGTGGTCAAGGTAGTCTTGAGCTTATGAAAGCTCGTCTCACACTCATCCAACCATATGAAAGGAGCACCCTTTTGAGTCAACTTGGTCAAGGGTGATACTATAGATGAAAATCCCTGAACGAACCGACGATAATAACCATCCAAACAAAGAAAGCTGTGAATCTCTATGACTAAGGACAGTCTGGGCTAACTCTGAACCGCCTCTATCTTCTATGGATCAACTTGAATACCCTTATTGGACACCACGTGCCCCAAGAAAGCCATTGAACCGAGCCAAAACTCACACTTGGAGAACTTTACGTAAAGCTTCTCCTCCCTCAATCTCTGCAACATAACTCTCAAATGTTGCGCGTGCTCCTCCTTACTACGCGAATACACTGGAATATCATCAATGAAAACAATCACAAACGAGTCAAGATAAGGTCGAAACACGATTTTCATCAAATGCATGAATGTTGACGGGGAATTGGTCAACCCAAAAGACATCAGCAGGAACTCATAATGACCATATCAGGTCCTGAAAGTTGTCTTAAGAATATTTGAGTCCCCGATCTTCAGCTAGTGAAAATGCCAAATAATGTAATTTGGTCATGTGGGGGGGGGGGGGGACTATGCTTCCTTAGGTCGTATTTGATGTCCTAACGAATGAAGATCAATCTAGGAGAACACTCCCGCTCCCTGAAGCTGGACAAGTAAATCATCGATACGAGGGAATTGATACTTGCTATTGATCGTTACTTTGTTCAACTACTTGTAATGAATGCACGTCCTCATTGTGACATCCTTCTTCTTCACAAATAGAATAGGCGCACCCCAAGGCGACACACTAGACAAATGAACCCCTTATCAAGGAGTTCCTGAAGTTGCTCCTTCAACTCCTTTGACTCCGCTGGTGCTATATGATACGGTAGAATAGAGATGGGTTGAGTTCTCGGCACCAGGTCAATACTAAAATCAATATCCTTATTCGGGGCCATGCCCGGTAGGTCTATAGGAAATATATTGGGAAATCCATCACTGTGGAAACAGAATCAATACTGGAGTCTCTACACTGATATCTCTCACAAAGGCTAAGTATGAAAGACAACCTTTCCCAACTATCAACTGGGCCTTTAGAAATGAAATCACCCTACTAGGAACATAATTAGTCGAATCTCACCACTCAATCTGTGGCACACCCGGCATAGCCAATATACTATCTTAGCATAACAGTCCAAAATAGCACAACACTGATATAGCAAATATATGCCTAAAATCATATAAAATATGACCATACAAAGCAACATAATGTTCACTCGAGTCTCCAGACACCCAATAGTCACCACACACGACTGGTACACACGATCAACAATAATAGTATTGCCTACGGGCATAGATACATAAAAAGATAAAATAAGAGACTCATGAGGCGTATCCAAATAACGAGCAAAATATGAAGACACATATGAAAAGTGGATCAGGATCAAATAACATAGAGGCATCTCTGTGGCAGACTAAGACAATACCTATAATCACAACATCAGAAGCAATAACATCGGTTATATCTGGGAGTGAATAGAAACGAGTCTGACCACCATCCGATCAACCTCCCCCTCTAGGGCAACCCCTACCGACTGTCCTCCACCCATAGCTAGATGGGTGGGTGGTAAAGTAACTAGTACTGAAGTCAATGGCTGACTCCTCTATTGATATGAACCCCAAAGACGACGAGAACATTGCCTCCCCATATGCCCCAACTCTCCACTCTCATAACAACTCCCTGGTGTTAGAGATGGGGACTGAAGGGAACCACCACCAATATGACTAGAAGATGCACCTGGCATAGAAGAGCCCTAAACTGACGGAGCATGGGATGAACTCTAGGCTAGAAGGGCACTTAGTGATGAATGGCCCTGATGAGAACTGTGAGAACCATGGCCCGATGATGCCATACGATAATCTGGGCGGGCTGACTGAGCATGCCTGAATGGGGGCCTCTTTCATGCTGAAACTAACCTTTCGAAGAAGCACCGCCAAAACTAATATCATCTGGCTCCTGGTAACTAACTGAATTAATCTTGCGAGTGATATCAATAACCTCCTCAAAAGTAGCACATGACACCCTCTCCCCGGTCATGAGAATCTAAAGTTGATATGTGAGACAATCAACAAACCTCATGATCCTCTCTCTCTATCCATCAAAACCAACCAAATAGCACGATGAGCTAACTCAGAAAACCTTATCTCTTACTGCATCACAGTGAAATCACTATGTCGTAACTACTCAAACTTCCTACAACTCCTCCCTACAAGATTGTGGCACATAGTTATCCAAAAATAGAACGGAGAATTGCTGCCAGATAAGGGGCGTTGAACCAACATGCCTACGTCTTTCATAAGCCTCCCACCAAGTGGAGGTAACTAAAGAAAAATAAAAAGTAGTAAATGCTACCCTACTGGTCTCTAGAATACCCAATGTACAAAGAATCCTCTAACACTCGTCCAAGAAACCCTAGGCATCCTCGCCCTCTGTACCACTAAAATTCAAAGGCTAAAGTCTACCAAACGTCTCCAATCTGTACTGCTCGTTCTCTGGCATAACATGAGCTACATAGTCCTGACTCATGAGCGGCTGCAACCGGCTAGGTTGGATGTGCCCCTGGTGTCTAAAGTCCCTGCACAACATGCTCAGGTGTGCCAGCGGCGGGAGTCTGAATGTCTCCCCCTACCTGAGAAGTAACTGCGATTTTAGTAATGGAGACCGCTTGAGCTAGGCTAGTGCACACTAATAGAATCTGGCCAGGGCCTCCTGAAGACCTGGAATCACAATAGGCACAGCTGATGCCTGAGCTGGTGCTGCCAGAGCATCTACAACTAAGACCTGATTATGAACTAGGGCGGCTGGTGGATCTACATGTGCTGCCCTGGCTGCTATGCGGGCTACACCCCTGCCCCTACCACGGCCTTAACTGTATCCTCGGCCTCTGCGGCCACATCTGGTGGTACTGGTGGTCGCCCATCCTAACCGGTAGCACGTTTCCTCACTATCTGTAAGAGAATAGAATAACAAAAGTTTAGCACTAGAGGAAACAAATTTGCATGATAGAAATTCAAGAATATGAAGTTTTTCCTAAAAGGTTCTGCAGCCTCCCGATGATAAGTACAGACGTCTCCTTACCGATCTGCGAGGCTCTACTAAACCCGCTCATGACTCGTGAGACCTATGTAACCTAGGCTCTGATACCAACTTGTCACGACCCTAAATCGGACCTGATCATGATGGCACCTATCGTGAAACTAGGCCAGATGACACAAACCCCAAAACCAACCAAACAATTATAATATGTCATTTAAAGTCATTAATAAGCCAAAGTATCAAATTGTAAGATAAAATAGAATGATGCAAAAACAAAACACGACCCGACAGCGAGGTATTACCAGTCATGAGCAACTGCAAATTGTCTAGGAATATGAAAAGACAACATAGTCTAAAACAAAGCTAATACAAAGCTTAATAAAGATAGGAAGAAGAAGCACCGGGCTGCGAACACCAAGCAGCTACCTAGTCAACTCCGAAAGCCTACTAGAAAACGAATCAGCACTCGCTATCGCAATTCGAGACTCTTGAACCTACACACAGGGTGCATGGAGTAATGTTACGCCAACTCAGTAAGTAATAAAAGTAAATGAAACTTGAGCAATAAGAAAACACGTAAAACATGTCATAATGCTACAACAAAACAATATATGTCCATAATAATGCAGTAAGGTAATAAAACTCATAAAAACAACTTAGTTGTGAAAAAAACATTTTAAAACCTCTTTCAATATTTCCAAATGAGTGATAAAAATAGTGAGTAAAAGCGATAAAATCATAAACAACCCCTCAAGCAAAATATCAATAGAACCAGCCCCACGAGCTACCTCACAATCATTCATAATTATCTCATCGGACAATAACATGAAACAACAATAGCCCCTCAGGCAATATCATATTTCACACTGGGTAACTGCGCTTACTGGGGATGTGCAGACTACTGGATGGGCTCCTATAGCATGTGTGTGTTGTGTTGCATTGCGTGCATTATCTAGCATGTGCATAAACTCAAAGTAGCATCGTGATATGAAATCTGGGGTTTCATACCCTCAAGAAAATATTTACAATTATTAATTACCTTAATATGGTCCAAACTCTAGACCGCTATGCCTTTGCCTCTTGACCCAGCATCCTGATGCTCCAAATATAACTAAAAATAGATTTATAGCATCAAAATATGCTAAGGGAATAAATCCCACTCGAAAATAACCAATTTACATTTAAAAATCCTAAAATTGGCCAAACCCGACCCTCGAGCCCACATCTCGGATCCTGATAAAACTCACAAAACTGGAATCCTTACACTCTCATGAGTTCATGCGTACCAAATATATCAAAATTCGACCACAAATGACCTCTAAAATCATTAGGTTAATGTCTCCCATTTCCAAGCACTAAACCCCCAATATTGCTACTAATTTCCATAGATTTCAAGCTTAAACAGTTAAAACCCATTATATAAACAAGTTTAGGGTCCAAAAATCTTACCTCCACAAAACTCTCTTGAATTTCCTTTTTAATTTGCTCTTCCAAGCTCAAACCTGCATCTGAAAATGGTAGAATAACTAGAAATTTACGAAGGACTTAGTTTATATGTTCTGCCCCAGCTAAACCGTTTATGCGATCAAAATATCGCACATGCGGTCTTAGGTGTGCATCTACGAAAATTACTTATCCGCTCAAGGGTGCTCGAACCTTCGCATCTATGGTTCCAGCTCCTCTCATCCATTTCTACGTCTACGGCTACTTGTCTTCTTCTACGGCCTCTCACTTGCGGTCCCCAAAGCACATGTGTGGTTATGATAGTAATTCAGCAGCTTCAGCAACAAATTTCAAACTTCAAATTCCCCGTCAACCATCTGAAATCACTCCGAGGCCCCAGGGACCTCAACCAAACACGTTAACAAGACCTATACTACTATCCAAACTTGTACCAAGATTCGAAATACCTAAAACAATATCAAACCAACAAAATTACATCGGATTCAAGCCTAAGGTTTCCAAAAATTTTCAAATTCCGCTTCTGATAAAAAAGTCTACCAAACCTCGTCCAAATGACCTAATATTTTGCACACGCGTCACAAATGAGACAACGAACCTATTCTAATCTCTGAAATTTCATTATGACCCATATATAAAAATCTTGTCACGATCCAAAATCCACTACGGGTCGTTATGGCGCCGTTCACTACTATCGGGCAAACCAACTAAATTATCAAGTAAATTCTCTTTTATTACCTTCGAAAATCTAGGATTCTTCCTTCCATTTTTCATATTAAAAATAATTTCTACTTTAATTCAAATTAAGTAATAACTATTAGTACACATCTCTGAAAAATTATCCCAGAACCCGGTGTCACAAGTGTATGAGCATCTATTGATAAGGAAATAAAATACAATATCCGTCCGAAATACAGTGGCAAGAATTAAATACAATAAGCCGAAAGAAACTACACTAGCTGCGGGTCACCTCAAAGAATGCAGCTCACCTAGTCCCAGAATCATCCGTGCTGCTATGCCAATAGGCCACTGGAGTTACTTATACCTGTGCAACGTGTACTCAGCAAGTATCTTGTCTAATCTCGAAGAAGTAGAGATGATATGGTCAACTTTGACACTTACTAGTGGTCCAATAATAGTATACTAAATTTGCTAGGAAATCAGGGATTTTATATAGCAGTTCTAACTCACTAAGCGAGAAAACAGGTAAATACCTTCAACAAGTAATAAAGGATTTTCTTTTCATTATTTTATCAATTTATACCAAGCCATGAAAGGTAATACCCACATTTAAAATATTCAGAGATATATATATATATATATATATATATATATATATATATATATATATATATATATATATATATATATATATATATATATATATATAATGCGCAAATCATGCCGAGGTCGACGACCTACTCCAACATAAATGTAAATTGTGCACTGCCAAGGGTCGAACGGCCTGAACCATACATGCATCTATTTAATTTGCCGAGACGTTCGGCCGGTCCCTTAAATAAACACATACTTTGTTCGCGAATCATGCGTGCGACACAGGTACACATATAGATACATGCTCAATCAGTCAATTAGGAACTTACCTGGGATATTTATCCAAATAAGACAATTTCTCTTTTTAACAATTCAGGAAAAATAATGTTTAATCTCTTTTTAAATTCATTTGCTAATCCTAGGTGATTTAAGCAATTCAAGCTATCAAGGGGTTTATAAATAATCAAAGTATAACATGCTTTTTGGGTCCTAACTACCCGATAATAGCATAATAGTAGATATGCACGGACTCTCGTCACCTTTTGCGTACGTAGCCCCCACAAATAGGAGCACATAATCAATTATTTCACCTATGGGGACAATTCCTTCTTACAAGGTTAGAAAGGAGACTCACCTCGTTTCGAAGACTCATAACCGGCATTCGACATTCCTCTGAAGACTTGCACCAATGCATAATGCTCCAAAACTAGCCAATGATTATACAAATCCATTAATATATGCTTAATTAAACTTTACAACCCAATTTGTAACAATTCCTAACCCCAAACAAAAAGTGTACCAAAATATCCTCGGGCTGACGTGCCCGGAATCCGAAATTTTTTGAAAATAAAGATTACCCATGACCCTATGATCTCAAATATACAATTTACTCCTAATTCCATGCTCCAATTCGTGGTAAAATCCAATTTATCAAGTTTTTAGGTTTTCTTCTAAAAATCCTAACTTGCCATAATGCTTACGTCTAATTCCATGATATAATCTTATATTTAACTTGGAAATGAGTAGGAGTATATTACCTTAACATAGATGACAAAATCCCTCTTTGAAGCTCTCCAAAAATCGCCCCACGCCATGAAAAATGGGTGAAATGAACCAAAACCCCAGTTTAAAACAAGTCTTTTGCCTCCAGTGATTTCCACCTCTGCGAAATTATTTTCGCTTATGCGGTTCCGCTTATGCGGTCAAAACACTGATGCTATGGCTCCTTCCTAAGCCGACCGCTTCCGTTTCTGCGCTTTCTTTTCTGCAGGTGCAGTCCCGCATCTGCGGCTTCCTAACCGCATATGTAGTCCCATCTTTTCCTCATAAAACCCGCATTTGTGGTCTTCCTGGCCGATCCTGCGGGGCCACTTCTGTAGTCCCTTTTCCGCAGAAGCAGAAATACCAACAACCAACAACCTTTGCCCTTCAAAAATTTTATTTTTGATCCGTTAACCACCCAGAATCCACCTGAGGCCCATGGGACCTCAACCCAGCCTACTAACCAATCCCAAAATACATTACGGACCTGCTTGAGGCCTCAAATCGTATCAAACAACGCTAAAACCATGAATTACACCCCGATTCAAGCTTTATGAACTTTAGAACTTTAGAACTTCAAACTTCTATTTTGATGTTTAAACCTATCAAGTCACGTCGGATTGACCTCAAATTTTGCTTACAGTCATATTTGACATTACGAACCTACTCCAACTTTTGAAATCGGATTCCAACCCCGATATGAAAAAGTCCACCCCCCGCTAAACTTCTCAAAAACCTTCAAATTTTTATCTTTAGCCAAATGGCTCTAAAATGACCTACGAACCTCCGTATTCACTTTCGACCACGCCCCCAACTCTAGAATCACCATACGGAGCTATTCACAGTCTCGGAACCCCAAACAGACATCGATAACACTGAAATGCACTTCAAGCCAAACTTATGAAATTTCTTTTAAGATGCTAGTTTCCACAATAGGCGCCAAAATACTCCTGGGTTATCCAAACCTCAAACCGGGGATAAGACAAGTCCGAAATCATCATACGAACTTGCTGAAATCTTCAGATCCTTATTCCGAGATTATTTACTCAAAAATCAAACCTCAATTTATTCTTTCAACTTTAAGCTTCTGAAATGAGAATTCTCTTTCCAAATGAACTCTAAACTTTCTGGAACTTAATTTTGACCATGTGTACAAGTCATGATACCTGAAATAAAGTTGTTCACGACATCCGATTGTTGAACGGAGCTCTAGGACTCAAAATGACCGATCTGGTCGTTACATTCTCTCCCACTTAAACATACGTTCGTACTCGGACGTCCTGAGAACTGCACATGAGTGGTCCAAAATCACTGTTTAACTTCTCATGCACCTTCCTGTGCTACCCCGGCTTAGTTGAGCACATTAGCTCGATCCATTTTGAAGATATCTTCTTTCATTCAAACAGATACGCCTTAAAGTCCAATTCCAACATCCGAAACACAATGCTTGGCATGTTTCCAACATATGATCACCATATCAATAACTACAAGATGTACCCGACTACATAACTTTTCTGAATTTACAACTTGCACCACTTTACTCATAGGACCACAATAACTTTCCCTGATCAACTGACTGAAATTCCACGAATCTAAGGCTCCCATTACACCTCATGACCTACATAGGTCTTGCTATGATTTTTACAATAACACCATGACGAAAGAGATGTGCAGAAATTCAAAATCAACTGTCGAGCCAGCCAATCATTGAGCCTATACTTCTGTCAAGCAACATTACCACATTCTCAACCAAATAATGATCTATGCTCCTTAATATATTTCATGTAATCAGATTCCACTGATCCCAAATCCAACAACCTGGTCTTACCCAGTACAAACTGCTCAGGCAATAAGCCCTCAACATGACCAAAAGTCTCATATGATGCCACAATATGACAATAGGCTACCAATTAGAATGTGATCCAAAAAGGGAAATGAACTCTGAAAGAAATGTTTAATTACCCCACTGGCAAATCATACATGCGACGCAGGCGCACAACTAATATGAGCTTCTTTCAGAAAATAGGGAGTAAGACATATTAAACAGATATGGGGAACTGTACTGATCATTATGCTGTTTCAGTGCGCAACTCGATCCAAATAACATAACCATGGTGGCATGCCACCCTATCCCAATAATATACCCATGGCGGTGTGCCAACCCATCCACGGGTAGAACTCACATAAGGAGATATACATCGAGCTAAATTTGCTCATTACAACAAATACTGAATATCGGTCATAAGCATGCTAAGGGAACAATAACATCCCCGAGGGAACATATAGCATCAAAAGCTACCAAACTCAAGCACAACTGAGGTGCGATATATAATCTGAATCTCAAGAGCCATTTTGCTCAAAAACGTCATTTCCACGCGGATCCTCAACATATAAACAATTTTCAAGTCGTCTCACAACTCACACGGTGCAACGTGCCACTACATGAAATATCTAACAACAAAATAACACCCTCACTACTCCATAAGGAGCGCTCTACTGAAATGAACAACAACTGGTCTGACATAGAGCCCATATTCACATTTAAACCCATCCACCGACCTCAAGTAGATTCTGATTACATCAAACTAAGCCAATAACCTTTCAAAGGTCCATACTAATTTCCCGCTTCTCATACCACACAAGAACAACTATCATAACAGAAGAAATCCTCTACGGTCCACAATAAGTGCCCTCCAGGCATATACTCTCAATTTAACGGTATCATCCCAACTCTTCATACTTGGTGTAACTTCTCAATCAATCAAGTGACTTCATGCCACACTTATACGATCTTCTTATGGAACTCGCCCCCACAATTTTGCGAAACACATAACAGGTCTACACATCCAAACCACCAGTCACACTAACGCTGAAAGCGATCAAGTATCCCTAACCAGTATGCCTCTTCCACGAAGCACCGATCTCAGGTGACACGGATGACAATACCCTTTGCTTTAAACATCGAAACTCTTTTCGTGCTCATCCGAGCTCGTGACATCCTTGTCAACACCAAACTTCAACCTTGATTTTTCACTCTTAATCCCATACTAGTCACTGCACCCAACATGCCAATGTACGATAAAACATGACCCTTATCATAACCCAAAATTACTAATAGGTCAACACTTTGTCACATAAAATTCTTTCATTGAACTCATAATCATAACAATACACAGACAAGTTCTTATGACCATGGAAATGCACAAATCTCTAAGTAATGGCCTACGGCACAATAGCCTTTACATGATCCACTTTTACTTAACAAGCCATAACAGAATAATGCTTCTGAATGACATCAATTGTGGCGACTGACAAGTCTCACACGTACCGCCACAAATCATACGCATAACTTGATCACGCTAAATGAACTGATCATTGACCCCAATCTGCCAATGCAACTATGGCTGATCAATTTACCTCCTTCCTCGATTGCCTTGGAAATAATACTAACTCTCTTCAACACATAACACATTCCCTCTACACTCACCCCGAGTGACCTTGAGTCACGAGGCCATGTTGCCTCAAATCCCATGAACAATTTCATATATCTCAAATGCTACACCACAAGTCAAAATATCATAAAACATTCTGGGCACCTTACCATAAGCTGTTACAAATCTTGATCCTTAACTGTACTCATAGGCTTGAAATCATTGGGCACCACACTTTATCCTTTAAGATCTATTGGGACCATTGCTAAGAGCCACCTGCTCTGACTTGGCCCCGAATATAGTCAACTCCATGAGTCTTCCATCACAAGAATACCCTCCTGGCGAAGAACCCGCCGAATCACTTCCTTGGGAGCCCACATCTATACAAGGCAAAATCCTGAATCTTTCCCCAAGTCTAAACATGAGCTAATATGGCCAACAATAGCCCACCTTTAATACATTTTTTTTTACCTAAATTACCACTTATGGTCCTTTTCGTAGCTAAAACAGCTCGTCGATACGCTAATAACAAAAAAAATCTCACAAGTAGATAACCATGCAACCCAATCATAAGTAGTGGGACTCTCCCACTTAGCATGAAGCCATTATTTCGCAACTCTGGAATTCACCAAGATTCCCCAGATTTTATCGACATAACCTTGCGCAATCAACCGCATAAATTCTCTGATTTCTTCCGCAAAGCCCCATTTATTTATACTGTGATTCACCTATTGTATTCGCACGACCGATCTCTCTGCTATATAACCGATAAAATTCTTTGCAGGAGCCTCGCCAACCATGCCACTGCTAACCTACTCACTTGGGTAACCCACCTATAGAAAGCTTTCGCCGGCATCCTCCAACGCCGCTGCACGGGTGTACAATCACTTCGACGTCAATGACCCTTCCTGAATCTGAGCTCCAGCTGCATAGGTCCATTTACCCCTCATGGACATCATTTAAGTGTGTGACAAAATCCCTTCAATTCAAGTCATGCTACATCATTCTTCATTTAAGCGGCTCCTTTCCATTATATTAAATCTCTAAACGCGCAAGAATCCCTACTTCGAATTAGATCGGTAGACCCAATAACCAAACACCAATATTCTCAAATCGTTCCAGACTCCCTTAAGGTGCATAGTCATCTCATTACCAAGCCCCTACACAGCTTCACTGCTCTCCCACTTTGGGCAAACTCACTTCTTTAATCAACTGCTCGGCATGCGCTCCCTAAGCCTGGCCTTTTAGAAGTTTAAAACTCTACCTGACACTTCCCATATGTCCTTCCTATCTTTTGTTGCTCAGTCGTTATCTTAATAGAATTTATCTTCATAGTACTTGAATCCACAATTTGCTACTAACTCCAAACTTTTCTGAAGGTCATCCTTCTCGAACCACCACATTTGAAATACTGATTCAATCCAAAACCACTGCACCCTGCGATATCTGATGGTTTCATATCCGATACTATTTTCCGATGTCCTGCCCCAAAGGCGGATTGTAGAAGATCATAACACCAATAAACTTAATACATCTAATTAGGACAAGAATACCCCATCATAGGAGAAAACTCCACCACGCTTGAAATTACCAAGTCTCATTACTTCAATCAGTCCATATCTGACCATCCTTAGTTCGATTGCCCTTCCCTCCCGGGAATAAAATATTAAATATCGTGAATATGTACTAAATAAACCCCCCTTCAAGTATTCACAACCCCGACACATGGGAAAACATCCGACAATCACAATAATACTGTGGAATAATCGCTCATAAGCATTGTGGCAACCTGTGCCTAGCCTCAAGGATCTTAGAAGTTCTGTTGTTGAGATGAACAATAGAATATCCTTATATAAGGCGACTATAATAGCCCAATCAATTATACTTTGAGAATCATCCCGTACCAAATTTGTAGTACCATTACAATCCTTCAATTTTTTATTTATAACAAGCGCTCGCATTAGATTGAGTAGGAAGAAATCAGAGGCATAAGCCACAAAGGAATTGAACCGCATAACAACGAAATCAAGAAGAGAAGTACTCCTAACTACCCAGTAGCCTCCCCATGATAAGTATAGATGTCTCTATACAGATTCGTGAGACTCTACTAGACTTGCTCATGACTTGTGAGACCAACAGGAACCTAGTACTCTGATACCATGTTGTCACGACCCAAAATCCACTACAGGTCGTGATGGCGTCGGACACTACTATCAGGAAAGCCAACTAAATTATCAATTAAATTCTCTTTTATTACCTTTGAAAATCTAGGATTCTTCCTTCCATTGTTCTTAATTAAAAATAATTTCTACTTAAATTCAAATTAAGTAAATAATTATTAGTACACATCTCCGAAAAACCATCCCAGAACCCGGTATCACAAATGCATGGGAATTTACAAATAAGTAAATAAAATACAATATCCATATGAAATACAGTAAAAAGGAATTAAATACAATAAGTTGAAAGGAACTACACTGACTGCGGGTCGCCTAAGATAATGAAACTCACCTAGTTCGAGAATCATCCGCACTGCTACGCCTAGTAGGCCACTAAAGTTACTTATACCTATGCAAAACAAATACACAGAAGTGTAGTATGAGTACGTAATCAACGTATACTCAGTAAGTATCACGTCTAATCTCGAAGAAGTAGAGACAAGACGGTCAACTTTGACACTTACTAGTGGTCCAATATTAATATACCAAATTTGGGAGGAAATCGGGGATTTTATATAGCAGTTCTAACTCACAAAGCGAAAAATAGGAAAATACCTTCAACAAGTAATAAAGGATTTTATTTTCATTATTTTATCAGTTTACACCATTCCATGAAAGGACATACCCTACTCGCGAATCATGTGTGCGATGCATACGTGCGACGCAGGTACCCATATAGATACATGTTCAATCAGTCAATTAGGAACTTATTGGGGATATTTATCCAAATAAGACAATTTCTCTTTTTAACAATTCAGGAAAAATGATGTGTAGTCTTTTTTTAAATTAATTTGCTAATCCAAGGTGATTTAAGCAATTCAAGCTATCAAGGGGTTCATAAATAATCCAAGTATAACATGTTTTTTGGTCCTAACTACCCGGACAATAGCATAATAGTAGCTACGCTCATACCCTCATCACATCATGCGTACGTAGCCCTCACAAATAGGAGAACATAATCAATTATTTCACCTATGGGGACAATTCCCTCTTACAAAGTTAGAAAGGAAACTCACCTCACTTCGAAGACTCATAACTGGCATTCTACATTCCTCTGAAGACTTGGACCAATGCTCTAAAACTAGCCAATGATTATACAAATCCATTAATATATGCTCAATTAAACTTTACATCCCAATTTGTAAAGATTACTAACCCCGAATAAAAAGTTGACCAAAATGCCCTCAGGCCTTCTTGTCACGACCCTACCGAGGTTAAGCTTGGCACTTACTGAGTCGCTGTGGTGAACTTACACCCCTTCTGCGCATGTTTTTTAAGTGCAGATCTAAGTACCTCTACACAGGCGCATTATCAGTAGCTGCATGGAGCATCCCGAAGACTTGGGGTATATCTGACGCCTCCACATACCGGAGAGTCTCCCTCTCATTCTACCCCTTTAGTTAGTTAGATACTTTTATGTTCTTCCTTGTTATAGACTTTCTGGATGATTAGAGCAGTGTTATGTATTACTCTTAACCTGTGTTACCTGTGGGTTTCCGGGTCTTTGGGATAGTTTCAGAATTTAAAGTGTTAAAGTGTATGTGCCAGGAGGCACCTGTATACATTACTCACGTTATTTAGCTTTGGTTGTAAATTTTACAAATGTTGTTACTTCCACAATTTGTGTTAGGATTACCTAGTCGTGAAGACTAGCTACCGTCCTGACGTGTTCACGATTGGTGAACTAGGGTCGTAACAAATTGGTATCAAAGCTCTGTATTTATAGGAGTCATGGGATACAGGCTGGTTTATTAGAGTCTAGCTGATCGGTACAGAGATGTCCATATTTATCTACGAGAGGCTATGTACCTATTTAGGAAAATTTTCATTTATTTTGAATTCCCTATCGTGTGATATTTTGACATCAATTCAAAACTTCTATCTTCTATTCTATCACAGATGGTGAGGACATGTGCTACATGAGAGGACCAGGCACCCGCACCCCTGCTACCGCTATCAGAGGATAGGGTTGTGGTAGAGGTCGAGGACGCGCCTGAGGTGCAGCCACAGCACTCGTGTGCGCTGCCACTGAGGTACCACCAGCAGATCCAGTTGGAGCACAGACACCTGGTATACCTACTACTACTACTCCAGCACTCCAAGAGACTCTAGCTTAGTTCATGAGCATGTACACTTCATTGGCTCAAGCGGGGTTGCTTCCCCTTGCTGCAACCACATCTCAGGCCGGGGGAGGGGCCTAGACTCCCGTAACCCGCACTCTTGAGCAGAGAGTGTCAATGGAGCAAGTCCTAGAGGTTATTCCTATACCACCTACAGCACCAGTACAGCCTAGGGGCGGGTCAACTATCTTAAAGGACGAGCAGCGTAGGCTAGAGAGGTTTAAGAAATATGACCCCCCAGTGTTCAGTGGCCTAGAATCAGATGATGCCTTGGTATTCTTGGAGGAGTGTCATCGCATTCTTCGCACTATGGGCATAGTGGAGTCTAGTAGGGTTTCTTTCACCACCTTTCATCTTTAGGGAGCGGTAGTACTCCAGCTCTGCCAGCACCTCAGAAGCCTTATTATGCGCCTCTAGTTTCTAGCGCAGCTCCTATGCCGGGTACTTCCAGAGGTCAGTCCAGCGGACCTAGCACTAGTTAGTCACAACCACCACGTCCTCCCATAGCTTGTTTCGAGTGTGGCGATACAAGTTACATGCTTAGGGACTGCCCATAACTTGGTAGGGGTGCTTCTTCATAGGCTACTCAGCTACATCGTGCCTCTCAGAGTTCTCAGGCTATAGTTCTAGCTCCCACTGCTACCTCACCTGCCCAGCCATCCAAGGGTGGAGGCTGGAGAGATAGGGGTCGCCCTCGTGAGAGTGGCCAGGCGAGATATTATTGCATTCCTGATCGCACTGAGGCGGTTGCCTTTGATTCTATCATCATAGGTATTATTCTGGTTTGTCATAGAGAGGCATCGATTCTATCCGATCCAGGCTCTACTTATTCATATGTGTCCTCTTATTTTGCTTGATATTTGGGTGTGCCTCTGGATAATTTGAGTGTCCCCATTTATGTTTCTACTCATGTGGGAGATTCTCTTGTTGTGGACCACGTGTACTGGTCGTGTTTGGTTACTATACATGGTTTTGAGACCAAGACCGGTCTGTTATTACTTGGTATGGTTGACTTTGATATTATTCTGGGCATGAACAGGTTGTCGCCCCATCATGCTATTCTTAATTGTCACGCCAAGACCGTGATACTAGCTATGCCAAGTGTTCCATGTATTGAGTGGAGTGGTATTTAGATCATACTCCCAGTAGGGTTATCTCTTTCCTTAAAGCTCAACGTATGGTTGAGAAGAGGTTTGCTGCATATTTAGCTTATGTGAGAGATGTTAGTGTTGACACCCCTTCTGTTAATTCAGCCCCAGTGGTACGAGATTTCCCCGATGTGTTTCCAGCTGATTTTCTGGGCATGCCGCCCGATAGAGATATCAATTTTGGCATTGATCTGATGCCGGGAACTCAACCAATTTACATTCCTCCCTATCAAATGGCTCCTCCTGAGTTGAAGGAGTTGAAGGATCAGTTGCAAGAATTGTTGGGTAAGAGTTTTATTCGACCCAGTGTTTCGCCCTGGGGTGCTCCTGTCTTGTTTGTGAAGAAGAAGGATGGTTCTATGCGTAGGTGCATTGATTATCGCCAGTTGAACAAAGTTACAGTGAAGAACCGATATCCTTTACCTTGTATTAATAATCTATTTGATCAGCTTCAGGGCGCACATATGTTTTCAGAGATTGATTTGCACTCGGGTTACCATCAGTTGAAGATTCGGGAGCCAGATATCCTGAAGAGTGCCTTTAGGACTCGGTATGGTCATTACGAGTTCCTTGTTATGTCTATTAGGCTTACTAATGCCCCGATATCTTTTATGCAGTTGATGCACAACGTATTCAAGCCATATCTTGACTCATTCGTGATTGTTTTTATTGATGATATTCAGGTATATTCCTGGAGTCGGGAAGATCATGAGCAGCACCGAAGGGTAATGCTTCAGACTCTGAGGGATAAGAGATTATATGCAAAGTTCTCAAAGTGTGAGTTCTGGCTGAGTTCTGTGGCATTCCTAGGCAAAGTGGTATCGAGTGAGGGTATTCGAGTGGATCCGAAGGTGGAGGGCGTGCAGAGTTGACCAGGCCCTCCTCAGCTATGGAGATTCGTAGTTTCCTTAGCTTGGCGGGTTATTACCGTCGCTTTATATATAGGTTATCATCGATTGCGGCCCATATGACTAGATTGATTCAAAAGGGTGCCCCATTTTAGTGGACAGAGGAGTGTGAGGCGAGCTTTCAGAAGCGCAAGACAGCTTTGACTTTGGCCCATATCTTGATGTTGCCTACAGGTTCGGGGTCCTATACAAT
This sequence comes from Nicotiana noctiflora, assembly GCA_032618575.1. Taxonomy (NCBI): domain Eukaryota; kingdom Viridiplantae; phylum Streptophyta; class Magnoliopsida; order Solanales; family Solanaceae; genus Nicotiana; species Nicotiana noctiflora. Next base: position 39,204 of record JASVEL010012552.1, read on the forward strand.
ATATTGTGATGCCGCACGAGTTGGACTCGGTGTAGTATTGATGCGGGATGGTAGGGTGATTGCCTACACGTCCAGACAGCTGAAGGTACATGAAAAGAACTACCCTGTCCACGATCTTGGGTTAGCTGCTATTATTCACGCCTTGAAGATCTGGCCCGCCTGTGAGATCTACACTAACCATCGGAGTTTGCAGCACTCGCTTAAGCAGAAGGACCTGAATATACGTTAGAGGAGATGGTTAGAGTTGTTAAAGGATTATGAAATCACCATTCTTTATCACCCGGGCAAGGCCAATGTGGTTGCTGATACCTTGAGTCACTAGGTGGAGAGTTTGGGGAGTTTGGCCTATCTACTAGCCTCAAAGAGACCTATAGCGATGGATGTTTAGGCTTTAGCTAGGCAGTTCGTGAGATTGGACCTTTCTGAGCCCAGTCGGGTTCTAGCTTGTATGGTTTCTCGGTCTTCCCTATTTGATCACATCAGGGAGCGGCAGTTTGATGACCCTCGTTTACTTGTCCTTCAGTACAAAGTTCGGCATGGTGATGCCAGAGATGTTACCATCGGGGTTGATGGATTATTGAGGTGCAGGGCTGTATTTGTGTGCCCAATGTCGATGATCTTCTAGAGTTGATTCTAGCAGAGGCCCATAGCTCGCAGTATTCCATCCATCCGAGTGTCGCGAAGATGTATCAAGACTTGACGAAGCATTACTGGTGGAGGCAAATAAAGAAGGATATAGTTGACTACGTGTCTAGATACCTCAACTGCCAGCTGGTGAAGTATGAGCACCAGCGTCCGGGTAGGTTGCTACATCAGATTTAGATCCCAAAGTGGAAGTGGGAGCGTATCACCATAGACTTCGTATCTAGACTCCAATGGATCGTGAAGAAGTTTGATTCTATTTGGTTCATTATGGGATCGTCTGACCAAGTCCGCTCATTTCATACCTGGGTGTACCACTTATTCATCGAAGCGGTTGGCAAAGATTTATATCAGGGAGATCGTTCGGTTGCATGGTATTCGAGTTTCTATCATCTTAGACAGAGGTACTCAGTTTACATTTCGGTTTTGGAGAGCTATGCAATATGATTTAGGCACTCGGATGGAGTTGAGCACGGTATTTCACCCCTAGACGGACGGACAGTCTGAGCGCACTATTCAGATTCTAGATGATATGCTCTGTACGTGCGTGATTGAGTTTAGAGAGTCATGGGATCATTTCCTACCACTGGCAGAGTTTGCTTATAACAACATTTATCAGTCCAGCATTCAAATGGCGCTGTATGAGGCCTTATATGGTAGGAGATGCATATCTCCGGTGGGTTGGTTTGAGCCGGGTGAGGCCAGGCTATTGGGCACGGAGATGGTTCAAGAGGCAATGAGAAGGTTAAGGCTAGTAGCACCGCACGGGGCGAAGTGCACGGGGCGAAGCTTATTAAGTTGCCGATTGCCATCAGTTGTAGCGGGTTGTGTGGCATTACATCACTCATGGCGGTTGATGGCCTTTAGCAATGGAACGACAAAGCAACATGCTAGTAGCACCGCAAGGGGCGAAGTGTATGGGGAGAAGTTTACTAAGTTGCCGATTGCCATCGGTTGTTGTGGGTTATGTATGTAAGTCCACCCCCGCCCATGGCGGCAAATGGCTTTCGGCGATGAAACGGCAAAGCAACGTGCGAGTAGCCCCGCAAGGGGCGAAGTGCACGGGGCGAAGCTTACTAAGTTGCCGATTGCCATCGGTTGTTGCGGGTTAGGTCGGAAACCCCCCTCCCCCCACTTTTATGAAAAAAACTAATTCTTTTATGTGTAAATATTATATGGAAATTTTTTCCACTATTTTCCCTATTTTTATAATAATTTTTCTTTTTTTTACTATTTTTCCATGTATTTTTCGTTTTTTGATAAATATAAAAATAAAAAAATATTTTTTTTGTAAAAAATATCATTTACAATGTTTAAAAGTCATTTGTGAATATATTAGCTAAGTTGTACCTTGGTTTGTGCTATTTGGTGTTGTACAACTCCAACGGGATTCTCTGGCCAAAACATGTCTACTCCTGAAACTTGGGTTTTTTTTTTAAGTATATATAAGGGGGGCAGAGGTGTTGAAAGGCACCTCAAGGTGCCGGCTGCCAGGCAGTGCGGGCACGCATGGGGGACGCTGGAATGGGGCGTGGGCATAGGGGGCATGCATGGCTTGGCCGTGCAACGTCCCCGAAGTTCACGATCCACGCCGGCAAGTACTCGTGCGGGCTCGTAGCATGCCTGGGGGTCGCACCGCTTGCGGCAAACATTGACCGTCGGCAACAAAAGGTGGAGCACCATGCAAGTAGCACCTCAAGGTGCCGTGCGCATGGGGCAAAGCTTAGTAAGTGCCGGTTGCCAATGGATGTTGCGGGCAAAATCGGGAGGCGACAACGGTCGTGGCGGCAAATGGCTTTCGGCAATGGAACGGCAAAGCAACGTGCGAGTAGCCCCGCAAGGGGCGAAGTGCATGCGGCGAAGCTTATTAAGTTGCCGATTGCCATCGGTTGTTGCGGGTTGTGTGGCATTACAACACTCATGGCGGTTGATGGCCTTTAGCAATGGAACAACAAAGCAACATGCTAGTAGCACCGCAAGGGGCGAAGTGTGTGTGGCGAAGCTTACTAAGTTGCCGATTGCCATCGGTTGTTGTGGGTTATGTATGTAAGTCCACCCCCGCCCGTGGCGGCAAATGGCTTTCGGCAATGGAACGGCAAAGCAACGTGCGAGTAGTCCCGCAATGGGCGAAGTGCACGGGGCGAAGCTTATTAAGTTGCCGATTGCCATCGGTTGTTGCAGGTTGCGTGGCATTACATCACTTATGGCGGTTGATGGCCTTTAGCAATGGAACGGCAAAGCAACATGCTAGTAGCACCACAAGAGGCGAAGTGTATGGGGCGAAGCTTACTAAGTTGCCGATTGCCATCGGTTGTTGTGGGTTATGTATGTAAGTCCACCCCCGCCCGTGGCGGCAGATGGCTTTCGGCAATGAAACGGCAAAGCAACGTGCGAGTAGCACCGCAAGGGGCGAAGTGCACGGGGCGAAGCTTATTAAGTTGCCGATTGCCATCGGTTGTAGCGGGTTGTGTGGCATTACATCACTCATGGCGGCTGATGGCCTTTAGCAATGGAACGGCAAAGCAACATGCTAGTAGCACCGCAAGGGGCGAAGTGTATGGGGCGAAGTTTACTAAGTTGCCGATTGCCATCGGTTGTTGTGGGTTATGTATGTAAGTCCACCCCCGCCCCGTGGCGGCAAATGGCTTTCGGCAATGAAACGGCAAAGCAACGTGCGAGTAGCACCACAAGGGGCAAAGTGCACGGGGCGAAGCTTATTAAGTTGCCGATTGCCATCGGTTGTTACGGGTTAGGTCGGAAACCCCCCTCCCCCCACTTTTATAAAAAAAACTAACTCTTTTATGTGTAAATATTATATGGAAATTTTTTCCACTATTTTCCCTATTTTTATAATAATTTCCTATTTTTTACTATTTTTCCATGTATTTTTCGTTTTTTGATAAAAATAAAATAAAAAAATATTTTTTTTGTAAAAAATATCATTTACAATGTTTAAAAGTCATTTGTGAATATATTAGCTAAGTTGTACCTTGGTTTGTGCTATTTGGTGTTGTACAACTCCAACGGGATTCTCTGGCCAAAACATGTCTACTCCTGAAACTTGGGTTTTTTTTTTAAGTATATATAAGGGGGGCAGAGGTGTTGAAAGGCACCTCAAGGTGCCGGCTGCCAGGCAGTGCGGGCACGCATGGGGGACGCCGGAATGGGGCGTGGGCATAGGGGGCATGCATGGCTTGGCCGTGCAACGTCCCCGAAGTTCACAATCCACGCCGGCAAGTACTCGTGCGGGCTCGTAGCATGCCTGGGGGTCGCACCGCTTGCGGCAAACATTGACCGTCGGCAACAAAAGGTGGAGCATCATGCAAGTAGCACCTCAAGGTGCCGTGCGCATGGGGCAAAGCTTAGTAAGTGCCGGTTGCCAATGGATGTTGCGGGAAAAATCGGGAGGCGACAACGCTCGTGGCGGCAAATGGCTTTCGGCAATGGAACGGCAAAGCAACGTGCGAGTAGCCCCGCAAGGGGCGAAGTGCACGGGGCGAAGCTTATTAAGTTGCCGATCGCCATCGGTTGTTGCGGGTTGTGTGGCATTACATCACTCATGGCGGTTGATGGCCTTTAGCAATGGAACGGCAAAGCAACATGCTAGTAGCACCGCAAGGGGCGAAGTGTATGTGACGAAGCTTACTAAGTTGCCCAATCTAGACAAAAGAGTTACGTTGAGAAGAAGGTTCGTGATGTTGCATATATGGTAGGCGAGCGGGTTCTACTTTGAGTCTCGCCTATGAAGGGCGTCATGAGGTTTGGAAATAAAGGGAAGCTGAGTCCGAGGTTTATTAGGCCCTTTGAGATCCTGAGGCGAGTTGGGGAGGTTTCTTATGATCTTGCCTTACCTCCCAGCCTATCCGGAGTTCATCCGATATTTCATGTTTCGATGCTCCAGAGATATCACCGTGACCCGTTGCACGTGTTGAATTATAGTTCAGTCCACTTGGACAAGGATCTGTCCTATGTTGAGGAGCCAGTGACCATTTTGGATAGGTAGATTAGAAAGTTAAGGTCAAAGAGCATTGCTTCAGTGAAAGTCCAGTGGCGGGGTCACCCGGTCGACGAGGCGACTTGGGAGATCGAGCAGGATATGTGCAGCCAATACCCTCATCTCTTTGATACTTCAGGTATGTTCTCTAACTCATTCAAGGACGAACGAATGTTTAAGTGTAGGAGGATGTAATGACCGGGCCGATCATTTTTGGAATTTACGCCCCAACCCCCCATTAATTACTTTTCCTAAGTTCATTTCTGCTATTTTGGTTTGTTGGTACGTTCGGTATTAGGATTCGGAGTGTTTTGGGACACTTAGTCCCTAAATGAGAGCTTAAGAGTGAAAAAATGGTTCGTATTCAGAACAGAGCGATGACAACCTCGAAATAGAAATCTGATGGTTCCATTAGCTTTGTTAGGTGATTTCGGGGTTGGGAGCATATTCGGAATGTAATTTGAAGGTCCGTCGCTCATTTAGGCTTAAAATGCCGAAGTTTGAATTTTTGAAGTTCTGGTATGATAGTGAGTTTTTGGGGGTCGGAATGGAATTCCGTAAGTTGCTGTAGCTCCAGCATGTCATTTGGGATGTGTGTGCAAAATTTCAGGTCATTCGAGCGAGGTTTGGATAGGTTTCGGATCAAAAGCGTATTTTGGATGAACTTGAAGTTCTTAGTCTTGAATCTTTGACTTAATCGGGTTCCGGTGTTATTTTGAATGTTTTAAGGATTGGTACAAGTTGGAATAACGTTATAGGATGTATTGGTATTTTTGATTGAGGTCCCGAGGGCTCGGGATGAATTCAGATGGCTAAACGGAGAATTTTTGGGACTTATGAAAATTTTAGGCCTGCTACTTCTGGTATTTTCGCTTCTACGGTTTTGGAGCCGCAGGGTGGAGCCGCATAAGGAGCAAGGAAGTCACATAACCTGCCAGGAAGTCACATAAGTGGAAGTGGGAATTTGTCCAGGAACCGCAGAAGGGGAGGTTGTTCCACAGAAGCGGACTCGCTTCTGCAATAGGAAGACCGCATAAGCGGGTGGATGGGCTTTGAAGGAGACCGTAGAAGCGCTCTAGTTTCTGCAAAGGCGGAACCTCAGAGGCGGTTCTTGTGACTGCAGAAGCGGAACTTGTGATTTCAGTGAGGAGTCGCAAAAGTGGCTCGTGGACCGCATGTGAGGGACCGCAGCGGTCCCTTATCCGCAGAAGCGAAAAGCACTGTTCTGATAAGGGTTTATCCGGGGCTTAATTTCAAAAGGTTAGAAAATCAATTGAGAGCTCAGGAGAAGGAGATTTTGAGTGGGTTTTGAAGAGAACATCATTGGGTAACATTTCTTTTATCCCTTATAGTTATATTTCATCATTACCTAATTAAATCAACCATTAGATTTCAAATTCAAGGTCTAAAATTGGAGAAAATGGGTGAAACTTCTTAGACTTAATTATGAGATTTTGAGTGAGCATTTGACCTTCGATTTGGGAGATTTTTATATGGTTAGACTCGTGAGAGTACGAGGATTCTGAAAATATGAGGGTTATTCAATTCTAAGCCATTGGCCTGAGGGGCATTTTGGTCATTTTACCTATTTTTGCGCCCTAGCTTTAATTTTAATAGTGAAATCAGTTGTTTGCAATATTATTTACGATGTGTAATTGAATTTAATAGATTTGGGCCATTTGAAGTTGGATAATCATGGCAAAGGCATCGTTCCTTAGTTGTTTTTGCATCGATTCGAGGTAAGTTGCTTGTTCTTGTGTGGGGGACTTTGTCCCTTAGGATGTGATATTTAGTAATTGAATGCCTTGTATGTGAGGTGATGAGCACGTACTTGAGCTAATTGTTGAAACTCGAATTTTTACTTAAAATACTTGAACTGGATTTCTTTCATATTTGCTTTATTCTACTTGTTATTATAGTTTGTGCTAGTATAGAAAAGCATGTTTAGTTGATCCAAATTGCCTATTTGCTTAAATTGCCTTAATTTTATTTACGTGGAGCATGTTAGGCTAGAATTGTTTGTTGCCTTGTATTGTTTTACTTTAATTTCTGAATATTTCTCTGATTTAAGTTGCGTATTCACATTGGGACTATGGATGTGTGGTTTCGGTAGCTCCCCCCCCCCCTTATTTATTTACTTTGGGACTACGGGTTTGATGTCCGGAAGATTCCCCTGCACTTTCATTTTGGGACTACAGGACGGTATCCCGGGAGATCCCCTGCACTTTTATGTTTGGACTATGGGACGGTATCCTGGGAGATCTTTTGATATTGTTATGAGAGTTGGACTACGGGACGGTATCTCAGGAGATCCATTAGGAAAGGGCTACATGACAATATCCTAGGAGACCCCCATTGGCTTTTTTTTTTTTTTGCAATTTGGATGTGTTTACTCTGTGATTCTTATTTGTCTTGGTAGTATTATTATTTCATTGATCTACCTTATTACACTGTTGCGTTCATTAGTTTAGTCAGATTTCTACACTGTTAATATTTTTCTACTGGGTTATTTTTGCCTCAATAGGGCCCTGACCTTTCCTTATCACTACCCAACTGAGTTTAGGCTTGGCACTTACTGAGTACCGCTGTGGTGTACTCACGCCCCTTATGCGCATGTTTTTCATGTGCAGATCCAGGTACCTATACACAGGCGCATTATAATCAGTTGTTGCAGGGAGCATTCCGGAGACTTGAGGTATATCTGTCGCGTCTGCCGACCGGAGAGTCTCCCTCTTATTATACCCCTTTAGTTAGTTAGATGCTATTCTATTCTTCCTTGTTATAGATTTTTCGGATGATTAGAGCAGTGTTATGTATTACTCTTAGCCCGTGTTGCCCGTGGGGTTTTGGGTCTATGGAATAGTTTCAGAATTTAAAGTGTTAAAGTGTTTGTGCCAGGCAGCACCTGTATACATTACTCACGTTATTAAGCTTTGATTGTAAATTTTACAAATGTTGTTACTTCCGTAATTTGTGTTAGGGTTACCTAGTCGTGAAGACTAGGTGCCGTCATGACGTGTTCATGATTGGTGAACTGGGATCGTGATACCACGTGCCCGAAATCCAAAAATTTTCGAAGATAAAGATTACCCATGACCCTATGAACTTAAATATACAATTTACTATTAATTCCATGTTCCAATTCGTGGTAGAATCAAATTTATCAAATTTTTAGGTTTTCTTCTAAAAATCCTAACTTGCCCACAAGCCTATGTCTAATTCCATGATATAATCTTGTATTTAACTTGGAAATGAGTAGGAGTATCTTACCTTAACATAAATGACAAAATCCCTCTTTGAAGTTCTCCAAAAATCGCCCCAAGCCATGAAAAATGGGTGAAATGAACCAAAACCCCGATTTAAAACAAGCCTTCTGCCTCCAGTGATTTTTGTTTATGTGGAATTATTTCCGCTTATGCGGTTCCGCTTATGCGGTCAAAACGTCGCTTCTGCGGCTCCTTCCCAAGCCGCCCATCTTTCGGTTCTGCGCTTCCTTTTCCGCAAGTGCGGTCTCACGTCAGCTGCTTCCTGACCGCATTTTCAGTCCCAACTTTTCCTCCAAAAATCCATATATACGGTATTTCTGGGTGTTTCCGTGAGGCTGCTTCTGCGGTCCCTTTTCCGCAAAAGTGAAAATACCAGCAACCAACAACCTTTTCCCTTCAAAATTTGCATTTTTGATCCGTTAACCACCCGAAATCCACCCTAGGCCCCCGGGACCTCAACAAGGCCTACCAGCCAATCCCAAAACACATTACGGACCTGCTCGAGGCCTAAATTGTATCAAACAATGCTAAAACCATGAATTACACCCCGATTCAAGCTTTATGAACTTTAGAACTCCAAACTTCTATTTCTAATGTTTAAACCTATAAAATCACGTCCGATTGGCCTCAAATTTTGTGCACAAGTCATATTTGATATTACAAACATAATCCAACTTTCGGAATTGGATTCCGACCCCGATATCAAAAAGTCCACCTCCGGTCAAACTTCTCAAAAATCTCCAAATTTCTATCTTTAGCCAAATGTCTCCAAAATGACATACGGACCTCCGAATTCACTTCCGGCCGTGCCCCCATCTCTAGAATCACTATACAGAGCTATTCATAGTCTCGTAACCCCAAACGGTCATCGACAACACTGAAATGCACTTCAAGTCAAACTTATGAAATTCCTTAAAAAATAATCCTAGCTTCCACAATAGACGCCAAAATGCTCCCGGATTATCCAAAATTCGAATCGGGTATACGCCCAAGTCCAAAATCATCATATGAACTTGCTGGAACCTTCATATCTTGATTTCAAGATTGTTTACTCAAAAATCAGACCTCAGTTCATTCTTTCAACTTTAAGCTTCTAAAATGAGAATTCCCTTTCCAAATTAACTCTAAACTTTTTGGAACTTAATTCCGACCACGCGTACAAGTCATGATACCTGAAATAAAGTTGTTCACGGCCTCCGATTGTTGAATGGAGCGCTAAGACTCGGTTGGATCATTACATCACTACCAACTGGAAAATACCTAAATTCCACTTTCGCCAATTCAAGACTAACTCTACTCCGGACCTCCAAAATACATTCCGTCATGCCCTTAAGTCCAAATCACCTCCCAAAGTTTCCAAATCATAAAAACTAAATTCCAAGATCGTTTACTCACAAGTCAATTCACGGTTGATTTTTTTTAACTAAAAGGTCAACTTAAGAGACTAAGTGTCTCATTTCTCTACAAAAACACTCTGAACCCAAACTAACCAACTCGATGGATGAAATACACCTAAAAAACATATAAAGAAGCAAAAATAAAAAAAAATGATCGGCCGAGTCACTTCATTAAATTTGCAAAGCTACCCTTTGTTATATGTTAATTCTAATAAGACATCCAATTGAAACTAACAAGTGTGTTCTTTACTAAGGTGTCATTTGGGCCGGGCCCGGGCCTAAATGGGCCTGGTGGGTCGGGCCGGGCGGTCCTGGACCTGGCGAGCTTTATTCGTGACGGTCCCCGGCCTGGCGGTCCTGGAGGGTAGGACCGGCCCGTGACGGGCCTAAGCCCATGTGATCCTGGACCTGACGGGCCGGCCCTGGCGGGATTCGTGGGCTTTTAATTAAAAAAAATTATTTAATAATGATTAATTAACTATATATGTTAAGTATATATATATATATATATATATATATATATATATATATATATATATATATATATATATATATATATATATATATATATGTGTGTGTGTGTGTGTGTGTGTGTGTGTGTGTGTGTGTGTGTGTGTGTGTGTGTGACAATATATATATATATATATATATATATATATATATATATATATATATATATATACATATTAACTTATAACACAATTAATTTTTACTACAATTATCCCACATAATTACATATCACTTAAATGTAAACCGTATAATTTGATATTAAACACTAAAAAAAATGCAACACATAATGTATATATTTTTTGTATTTTACTAATTTAAACAAATAAACACGCACACACAAAAATGCAAATGTAAGATAAAAATAACACCAAAATCACAAAAATCATGCCCAACCCGGAACTATTTTATTTTGAATTATTCTGGGAGTACTTCTCAGGTAAGGCAAAAATCACGTGCTCACAGCTGCCCCTCTTTCCGCGTAAACATGAAGAGTTTTCGTGCAAAGATAAGTGAGCGGATACGAGCGATTTTTGCCTGTTCGAGCACCCCGTGTGAAGCATTTTTTGGAAAAGTTTGACCGAACCTTCGCTTCAAAGGTCTCCTACATATCCCTGGTTAAAAGGGAATCAGGTCAATGTAGTTCGGGAAGTTTTGGTAGCTGGGACTACCGTGACTAATGTTTATTACCAAAAATGACATATCTTTATTAGTCTTCTTCCCCCAATGGAATGAGCACAATAAGGTACTAATACCACCATTAAAAGGAAAAAAACTAAAGAAGATGTGCCAAAGTACAGTTTACAATACAATCTACACATCTCGAACAAATCTCATAAATCCTTCAAGATTTGGAGGAGGTTCCGTTGGCGTTGGTGGAAAAGAAGCTTGTTCATCACCACTTCCCGGCGAAGCAGTATCCTCTGCAAGTTCAGCTATCATTTCTTCGTAAGCTTCATCCACATCCGGTTGTGATTCTGCAAGTCTAAAGTTTCTTCTTTTCGAGCGGATCCAATCTCTAAATAGCACCGACTTCTCCAAGCTCTCCCTCATAGATGCTCTATGATCTCCTATTTGAAGTCTTGCTTGACTGACCCCAAATCCGGTCGTGATGGCGCCCAGCACATTGCTAAGCCAGCCTGACCAATCAATAACAAGAACGGAGCTAGAAGCTCGTTTTATCCCATTTAAGCATATCAAAATATGAAACAACAGTGATACATATACCAACGGCGGGGAACCAAGTCCCAAAATATAGCAACTCCCATAGACCGAAGGGTCAAGAGTCATGAGCCTCTAATGAACATAAGTGTATAAAGGTTTACAAGATACCAAGTGCGGAAAGAAAAGTCGATAAAGAATCAAAGACAGTAAGAAGGAATATCGGGTCCTGCGGACTCTGCAGCTACCTCGTATATCCCACAGATGTCGCCTCGCACAGCTACCGGATCACTGCTGAGAGGTACCTGGATCTGCACACAAGGTGCAGGGAGTAAAATGAGTACTGCCAGACTCAGTGGTAATAAACAAGGGTAAGACAGCGCAGATAAAAAATTTGCAATAAAGCACTATGTAAAGCTGTAATCAAATACCCTATCACGGAATCAATATCAACTGTACCTACACCAACAAGTACCAGCAAAATAGTATAACAGCTATCAGATGTAGCTAAATGCAATGCAATGCATGATATGACCGCTACGGCGCGTAGCCCGATCCAATTTGGGTACCCGTGCTCACTCTGGGGGTTCAGACTCCGGAGGGGCTCCTACAGCCCAAGCACAATATCACTGCGGCGTGCAGTCCGATCCAACATATATACTGCTGCGGCGCGCAGCCCGATCCACTACCAGTTAGCTAATATGCAATTACAGCCTCGCAGGCTCAAAAGTAGTTTTTGAAAACATCTTTTATCATTTTTCAGTTGAAAACAGAAACATCAAGTTCCAGAGGTTGGAAATAGCATGATAACCAGAAATAGCTACGGACTGGTAGTAACTAACATGTCAATATGATAAGACAATGATAACGATCCTCGCGGGATCCAATAAGTGGCTCACGGCCCACAAGTATACTCAACCGCCCAAGAAGGGGGTTCCTCGGCTCAAGAGTGGCCAATGTCACAATATATAATATGCAACCATCCGAGAAGGAGGTTCGACGGCTCAAGAATAGCCAATGTCATAACACAGTGCCAACAAGTCGGACTAAGAGCCCGTTTGGATTGGCTTAAAAAAAGTAGCTTTTAAGCACAAGTGCTTAAAAGCACATTTTAAGTGCTGGAGCTAGTTTTATAAATAATCAGTTATGCGTTTGGATAATTGTGCTGGAGCTGAAAAAAAGCTGTTGAAATGTTTGGTAAACAAGTGCTGGTAAGCACTTTTTCTATTAAAATGACTGAAATATCCTTAAAGTTGTTAAACTATAAAGAAGCTTATTACTATAATATTTTATTTCAAACTTCTAAATATAAATATGAAATAATTAATATTTGAAATGATCACGAAATAATTAATATTTAAACTTACAACTAATTGTTAGCTTTTCCTTATATATTTAAACAACAAAATTAACAATTGTACTATTTTTATATAATATATGTATATTTTGCAATATATTTTGTACTCAATAGTTTGTGAATTATAAAAATTGAATACAGACTAAAACATCAAAATATAAAATTTAAATATTAAAAAAATTATTTTGGTTTGAATTTAAATCTTTAAGCGCGATGTCTAACATGTTTTATAAAAATAAAGTTTCGTTATATTTGACAAAATTATATTTATAATTATTAAATGAACTGCCAAATGTGAACAAGTAAATCCAAACTTCAGCCTTTTTGAAACTTTTGTACAAGTGACTAAATTTTAAATAATTTAAATATATGTTATGCTTTTTTAGAATAATAAATATTATTAGGGACAAAAGGGTAAAATACTTGGTCAAAGATAGTTGGCTTTTAAGTTAGAAAAAAAAAGTTGGGATCAACCAACTTATGGCTTTTAGCTTTTTTTAAGCCAGTTTTAACTTTTTTTAAGCTGTTTTCGTTTTTGCCAAACACTCCCAACATCTAAAATTGGCTTAAAAGATCATAATACAGTATCAACATGTCGGACTAAGCCATAGTCCTCATATCACAATCGACCCCGCACTCACAAGAGAGTACGTGTCTCGCCGCTATACAGCGTCACAAAGTGGTATACGGGGTTTCGAACCCGCTGGTCATCACCCACATCTATTACTCACCTCAATACAGCTCGACGACTACTCCGCAATGCCCTTGCCACGAGAATCAAGCTCCGCACGTGTAGAATCTGATCAAATACGGTAGAAACACAACAAATTAGGCCAATGGGACGACACCCAATCAATACAACTCAATTTACATCAAAATTCCCAAAGTTGTCAAAACCCGACTTTCGGTACGCTTGTCGAAAAATTACAAAAGTCACATATTCGGAATCCTCATCTCGATATGAGTCTAGGCATATAAAATTTACCAAAATCGGACTCCATTTGCCCACTCAAATCGGTGTTTTTCTTCAATTTAGGCCTAGGGCTCAAACCCACCTTTAATCTTCCATTTACAGGGATTTAACCAAGGATTTCATGTTAAAATGACGTAATTAAGCCACAAAACTTACCTCCAACGAAACCCCGATGATTTCCCGGCAATCTCCCGTCAATTTCTTCTCTTGGAACTCAAAAATGGAGGTTTTGGGTATTAAACCCGCGACTGACCAGTTCTGGTTTTAACTTCACTGCCAGCCTATTTTCTTCATCGCGTTCGCGACGCCTCTCACGCGAATGCGATGCCTTTTTCCTCTTCTTCTTCGCGAACGCGACACACCCTCACGCGTCTGCGAAGGTCAACTTCCAGCTTCCGGACTTTTACTCTACGCGAACGCGTAGTCTCTCACGCGAACGCGTGACTTCGCCAAATCCTTCTTCGCGATCGCGACCTGCCTCCACGCGAACGCGATGCATTCCAACTCCCTCATACGTGAACGCGTTACCATCCCTCGCGAACGCAGTGGTCACACGGCCCCAACCTACGCGAACGCGGCATAGTCCTCGCGAACGCGAAGGCAAAAATTTCGCCCAGTGATCTGCAATTTACAGCAGACAATTTCTTGCTTCCAAATGCCGGATGATGGTCGGGATTCACCCTGAGGCCCCCGGGACCCCAATGAAAACCACCAACATACCCCAAAACACGATACGAACTTGTACCAATCATAAAAACACCATCCTAAACATCAAAACCACCAATTACGCACGGTTTCAAGCCTAAGTTTCTTCAAAACTTCTGAATTACACATTCTATCAAAAACCCGACCAAACGACATCCGAATGACCTGAAATTTTGCGGACATATCCAAAATCACATAACGAAGCTACAGAAATTGTCGGAATTCCATTCCAACCCCCAGATCAAAATCTCACCTACCGTTCGGATTTCGCCAAAATTCAACCTTAGCCAATTCATGCCTATTTCTACACCGGGCCTCCAAATTCAATTCCGATTGCTCCCTAAAGTCACAAATCACCTCCCGGAACTAACCGAATCATCAGAATCTGATTCCGAGCCTTCTAACCAAATACTCAACTCCGGGTTGACTTTCCTTATTCAAGTTTCCTTCAAAAAGGCTATATGCCTCATTTTCAATCCAAATCACGCCTAACTCACCCGATAGACTCTAACACTGATATAAAAGCATAAACCATGTAATTACAACATAACGGGGTGGTAATTCCCGTGACGACGGGCCGGGTCATCACAATAACCCCCTCTTAAGCAAACGCTCGTCCTCGAGCGGGTCAAGAAACATACCTGAAGTCTCAAACAAGTGAGGATAACTGCTCCGCATCTCCCGCTCGATCTCCCTAGTGGCCTCCTCCACGGGTCGACCTCTCCACTGAACCTTAACTGATGCAATCTCCTTGGACCTCAATTTTCTCAACTTACGACCCAAAATAGCCGTAGGCTCCACATCATAGGATAAATCACCATCAAGCTGAATGGCACTGAAGTCTAATACATGAGACGGATCTCCAATGTACTTCCGGAGCATAGACACATGGAATACTGGATGAACGCTGGATAAGCTGGGCGGCAAGGCCAACTTATATGCCACCTCTCCAACTCTCCTAAGTATCTCAAAAGGACCAATGTACCTGGGACTCAACTTCCCTTTCTTCCCGAACCTCATGACACCGTTCATGGGTGAAACCTTCAACAATACTCTTTCACCAACCATGAAAGACAACTCTCGAACTCTACGGTCCGCATAACTCTTCTGGCGAGACTGTGCTGTACGAAGCCTCTCCTGGATCAACTTTGCTCTATCTAGAGCATCCTGAACTAACTTAGTCCTTATCAATCTATCCTCACCAGGCTCAAACCATCCCACGGGAGATCTACACCATCTGCCATACAATGCCTCATACGGGGCCATCTGAATACTCGACTGGTAACTATTGTTGTAGGCAAACTCAGCAAGTGGTAAGAACTCATCCCACGAACCACCAAAGTCAATCACACATGCTCGCAACATATCCTCCAGGATCTGAATAGTGCGCTCAGACTGCCCGTCTGTCTGGGGGTGAAATGCGGTGCTCAACTCAACCCGCGTACCCATCTCCCGCTGAAATGCTCTCCAAAACTGAGAAGTGAACTGAGTGCCCCTGTCGGATATGATAGACACTGGGACCCCATGAAACCAGACAATCTCCCGAATAACAATCGCTACCAATCGCTCCGATGAGTAAGTAGTACTAACTGGAATGAAGTGAGCTGACTTGGTCAACCTATCCACAATCACCCAAATAGAATCAAACTTCCTCGCTGTCCGAGGGAGTCCAGTAACAAAGTCCATAGTGATCCTCTCCCATTTCCACTCAGGAATAACAATGCGTTGAAATACACCACCGGGCCTCTAATGCTCGTACTTAACCTGCTGACAGTTGAGGCACCGTGCTACATGTCTGACAATGTCCATCTTCATCTTTCTCCACCAATAGTGCTGTTTCAAATCTTGATACATCTTTGCGGCTCTGGATGGATAGAATACCGCGAGCTATGGGCCTCCTCCAGAATCAACTCACGAAGGCCATCAACATTGGGCACACATATCCGGCCTTGCATCCTCAATATGCCGTCACTATCAATGGTGACATCTCTAGCATCATCATGCTGAACTCTGTCCCTCAGGACAGCCAAATGTGGATCATCATACTGGTGCTCACGAATACGATCATATAGAGATGACCGAGATACAACACAAGCCAATACCCTGCTGGGCTCCGAAATATCTAACCTCACTAGCCGATTGGCTAGCACCTGAACATCATAAGCAAATGGCCTCTCCTCAACTGGAATATATGCCAAGCTCCCCATACTGACCGCCTTCCGGCTCAAAGCATCGGCCACCACATTGGCCTTTCCCGGATGATATAATATAGTAATGTCATAATCCTTAAGCAACTCAAGCCATCTCCGCTGTCTCAAATTAAGATCTTTTTGTTTGAACAAGTGCTGGAGACTACGATGGTCGGTATACACCTCACAAGACACGCCGTACAAATAGTGCCTCCAAATTTTCAAGGCATGAACAATGGCGGCTAGCTCCAAATCATGAACGTGATAGTTCTTCTCATGTGGCTTCAACTGCCGAGAAGCATAAGCAATCACCTTACCTTCCTGCATCAACACACAACCTATCCCCACTCTCGAGGCATCACAATAAACAGTATATGAACCCGAAGCTGATGGCAATACTAACACTGGAGCTGTGGTCAAAGCTGTCTTGAGCTTCTGAAAGCTCTCCTCGCACTCATCCGACCACACGAATGGTGCACCCTTCTGGGTCAATTTAGTCAATGAAGAAGCAATGGATGAAAATCCCTAAACAAACCGGCGATAATATCCCGCCAAGCCAAGAAAGCTCCTGATCTCTGTAGCTGAGGACGGTCTAGGCCAACTCTGCACCGCCTCTATCTTCTTCGGATCAACCTGAATACCATCACGAGACACCACATGTCCCGGAAATGCTACGGACTCGAGCCAAAACTCGCACTTGGAGAATTTAGCATATAGCTTCTCCTCCCTCAATCTCTGCAACACAATACTCAAATGCTGAGCATGCTTCTCCTGACTATGGGAGTAGACTAGAATGTCATCAACGAACACAATCACAAATGAATCCAAATAGGGCCTGAACACACTGTTCATCAGATGCATAAATGTTGCTGGGGCGTTGGTCAGCCCAAACGACATCACAAGAAACTCATAATGACCATATCTAGTCCTGAATGCAGTCTTCATAATATCCGAGTCCCTGATCTTCAGCTGATGATAGCCTGAACGAAGATCAATCTTAGAAAACACCCTCGCACCCTGTAACTGATCAAACAAATCATCTATGCGCGGCAGAGGGTACTTGTTCTTCACGGTCACTTTGTCCAATTGTCTATAATCAATACACATTCGCATGGAACCATCTTTCTTTTTAACAAATAATACCGGCGCACCCCACGGGGACACACTAGGGCGGATGAAACCCTTATCCAGAAGCTCCTGAAGCTGCTCTTTCAGTTCTTTCAACTCAGCTGGTGCCATCCGATAAGGAGGAATGGATATGGGCTGAGTGCCCGGCACCAAGTCAATGCCAAAATCAATATCCCTGTCCGGCGGCATGCCCGGCAGGTCTGAGGGGAATACATCTGGGAAGTCCCTCACAACAGGTACAGAATCAATGCTAGGAGACTCAGCTCCCACATCTCTCACAAAAGCTAAGTACGATAAGCACCCTTTTTCAACCATCTTCTGAGCTTTTAAGAACGAAATAACACGGCTAGGGACGAAATCAGTCGAACCCCGCCACTCAATCTGAGAAATACCAGGAATGGCCAACGTAACTGTCTTAGCATGACAGTCCAATATAGCATGGTACGGAGACAACCGGTCCATACCCAATATAACATCAAAGTCCACCATCCCCAACAATAACAAATCTGCCTGGGTCTCCAGACCCCCAATAGATATAACACGGGATCTATAGACATGATCCACAACAATCGTATCACCCACGGGGGTGGATACATGAACAGGTAAGTCAAGACTACTACGAGTCGCACCCAAATGATGTGCAAAATAAGAGGACACGTAAGAATATGTGGACCCCGGATCAAATAGAACAGAGGCATCTCTGTGACAGACAGAAATGATACCTGTAATCACTACATCGGAGGCAACTGCATCACGCCTGTCAGGGAGTGCATAGAATCATGCTTGGCCTCCACCGGATCTCTCCTCGCCTCTGGGGCGACCACGAGAAGACTGAC
Source organism: Nicotiana noctiflora (assembly GCA_032618575.1). Classification (NCBI taxonomy): domain Eukaryota; kingdom Viridiplantae; phylum Streptophyta; class Magnoliopsida; order Solanales; family Solanaceae; genus Nicotiana; species Nicotiana noctiflora. The sequence goes on from JASVEL010012552.1 coordinate 57,359, forward strand.
TTCCACCTTTACTAGCCTGAGATGGTGATGAAAATGAGGGCTGATCCCTCTGTTGAGCCCTGTCCCTACGTAGTCGAGGGCACTGCCTCCTAATGTGGCCAAACTCGCCACACTCAAAACAACTGCCTGGCGCTGGAGAAGGGGACTGAAGGGAACCCCTCGCCGCGATGAACCCTGGGCCGAAGAAGTAGGTACTGAACTCTGAGTTGGGAGGGCACTGAGTGAAGACTGGCCCTGCTGAAAACCCTGATGGCCACGGCTTCGAATTCGGATTCGGATTTGAATTTGGTGAAATGATCAATTGATTGATTAATTTTTTCAAATTTATTTGTTAGTAGTAAAATATTAACAATCCTCTCTCTCTCGGCGACGATCCACCTCAATGGAGCGTGCCATATCAACAACCTGCTCAAATGATGATGACAGAACTCTCTCTCTAGTCATAAGAATGTGGATAGAGTAGTTGAGGCCATCAATGAACCTCCTGATCCTCTCCCTATCATTAGGGATCATCCACGTGGCATGCCAAGCCAACTGTGTGAATCTGAGCTCATACTGGGTCACAGACATGTCGCCCTGAACCAACCACTCGAACTGGCGATGTAGCTCCTCACGACGAGACTGAGGTACATATTTCTCTAGAAAGAGAGTAGAGAACTGCTGCCATGTGAGAGGTGCTGCTCCTGCAGGCCTACGCCTCTCAAACTCTTCCCGCCAATCAAATGCGGGACCAGTGAACTGAAAGGTAGTAAATGAAACTCCGCTAGACTCAAGAATACCAGCCGTCCGCAACATCCTCTAACACTTGTCCAAGAAACCCTGGGCATCCTCGCCCTCAACGCCACTGAATTGGGGTGGTTAAAGTCTACCAAATCTCTCAAGACGACGTTGCTCGTCGTCGGGCATAACTTGAACCATATGCTCTGGAGCTGGAGCTGGTGCAGCTGCAGGAATAACCGGTGCAACCACCTGGGCGGGGACCGCCTATGGCGTCTAAAGTCCCTGAACAACCTGCTCAGGTGTGCGAGCTGCAGGGGTCTGCTGACCACCCCCTGTCTGAGATGTCGCTGCAATAGCGGTAGCTGAAACTACCTGAGCCAAACCGGAACACACCGATAATATCTGAGCAAGAGTCTCCTGAAGACCAGGAATAGCAATAGATACAGTCTGGCCCTGAACTGGGGCTGCTGGAGCATCAACCACTGGGGCTGCTCCTGAACTGGTACAACAGGTGGGTCAGTTGGCACTGCCTCAACTGCCCTGCTTCTACCTTTAGCACGACCGCGCCCACGGCCTCTAACAGGTGGCAATGGAGGTCGTCCACCTCGTCCCGATGCTCGCGTTCTCGCCATCTGCGAGAGAATAGAATATGGAAGTTCAGTTCTCGGAACAACAAGATCGCACGACGGAGTTCAAGAAAAGTGAAGTGTTTCCTAAAGGTTCGCAGCCTCCCGAGGATAAGTACAGGCGTCCCCGTACCGATCCACAAGACTCTACTAACCGGCTCAAGACTCGTGAGGCCTAGTAAACCTAGGCTCCGATACCAACTTGTCACGACCCCAAATCCGGTCGTGATGGCGCCCAGCACACTGCTAGGCCAGCCCGACCAATCAACAACAATCACGGAGCCACAAGCTCACTTTATCCAATTTAAGCATAACAGTGATAGATATATTAAAAACAGGGAACCAAGTCCCAACATGTGCCAACTCCCATAGACCGAAGGGTCAAGAGTCATGAGCCTCTAATGAACATAAGTGTATAAAGGTTTGCAAGATACCAAGTGCGGAAAGAAAAGTCGATACAGAATCAAAGACAGTAAGAAGGAATATCGGGTCATGCGGACTCTGCAGCTACCTCGTATATCCCATAGATGTCGCCTCGCACGGCTACTGGATCACTGTTGAGAGGTACCTGGATCTGCACACAAGGTGCAGGGAGTAAAATGAGTACTGCCACACTCAGTGGTAATAAACAAGGGTAAGACAGCGCAGATAAGAAATCCGCAATAAAGCACTATGTAAAGCTATAATCAAATACCCTGTCACGGAATCAATATCAATTGTACCTGTACCAAAAAGTACCAGCAAAACAGTATAACAGCTATCAGATGTAGCTAAATGCAATGCAATGCATGATATGACCACTACGACGCGTAGCCCGATCCAATTTGGGTACCCGTGCTCACTGTGGGGGTTCAGACTCCGGAGGGGCTCCTACAGCCCAAGCACAATATCACTGCGGCGTGCAGTCCGATCCAACATATATACCGCTGCGACGTGCAGCCCGATCCACTACCAGTCAGCTAATATGCAATTACAGCCTCGTAGGCTCAAAAGTAGTTTTTGAAAACATCTTTTATCATTTTTCAGTTGAAAACAGTAATATCAAGTTCCGGAGATTGGAAATAGCATGATAACAGAAATAGCTACGGACTGGTAGTAACTAACATGTCAATATGATAAGACAATGATAACGATCCTCGCGGGATCCAATAATTGGCTCACGGCCCACAAGTATACTCAACCGCCCAAGAAGGGGGTTCCTCGGCTCAAGAGTGGCCAATGTCACAATATATAATATGCAACCATCCGAGAAAGATGTTCGACGGCTCAAGAATAGCCAATGTCATAACATAGTGCCAACAAGTCGGACTAATCCATAGTCCCCAATCACAATCGACCCCGCACTCACATGAGAGTACGTGTCTCGCCGCTATACAGCGTCACAAAGTGGTGTACCGGGGTTTCGAACCCGCTGGTCATCACCCACATCTATTACTCACCTTAATACAGCACAACTACTACTCCGCAATGTCCTTGCCACGAGAATCAAGCTCCGCACGTGTAGAATCTGATCAAATACAGTAGAAACACAACACATTAGGCCAATGGGACGACACCCAATCAATACAACTCAATTTACATCAAAATTCCCAAAGTTGTCAAAACCCGACTTTCGGTACGCTTGTCAAAAAATTACAAAAGTCACATATTCGGAATCCTCATCTCGATACGAGTCTAGGCATATAAAATTTACAAAAATTGGACTCCATTTGCCCACTCAAATCGGTGTTTTTCTTCAATTTAGGCCTAGGGCTCAAACCCACCTTTAATCTTCCATTTACAGGGATTTAACCAAGGATTTCATGTTAAAATGATGTAATTAAGCCACAAAACTTACCTCCAACAAAACCCCGATGATTTCCCAGCAATCTCCCGTCAATTTCTTCTCTTGGAACTCAAAAATGGAGGTTTTGGTTATTAAACCCGCGATTGACCAGTTCTGGTTTTAACTTCACTGCCAGCCTATTTTCTTCATCGTGTTCGCGACGCCTCTCACGTTAATGCGATGCCTTTTTCCTCTTCTTCATCGCGAATGTGACACGCCCTCACGCGTCCGCGAAGGTCAACTTCCAGCCTCCAGACTTTTACTCTACGCGAACGCGTAGTCTCTCACGCGAACGCGTGACTTCGCCAAATCCTTCTTCGCGATCGTGGCCTGCCTCCACGCGAACGCGATGCATTCCAACTCCCTCATACGCGAACGCGTTACCATCCCTCGCGAACGCAATGGTCACCCAGCCCCAACCTACGCGAACGCGGCATAGCCCTCGCGAACGCGAAGGCAAAAATTTCGCCCAGTGATCTGCAATTTACAGCAGACCATTTCTTGCTTCCAAATGCCGGATGATGGTCCGGATTCACCCTGAGGCCCCCGGGACCCCAACGAAAACCACCAACATACCCCAAAACATGATACGAACTTGTTCCAATCATAAAAACACCATCCTAAACATCAAAACCACCAATTACGCACGGATTCAAGCCTAAGTTTCTTCAAAACTTCCGAATTACACATTCTATCAAAAACCCGACCAAACGATGTCCGAATGACCTGAAATTTTGCGGACATATCCAAAATCACATAACGAAGCTATAGAAATTGTTGGAATTCCATTCCGACCCCCGGATCAAAATCTCACCTACCATTCGGATTTCGCCAAAATTCAACCTTAGCCAATTCAAGCCTATTTCTACACCGGGCCTCCAAATTCAATTCCGATTGCTCCATTAAGTCAAAAATCACCTCTCGGATCTAACCGAATCATCAGAATCCGATTATGAGCCTTCTAACCAAATAGTCAACTCCGGGTTGACTTTCCTTATTCAAGTTTCCTTCAAAAAGGCTATATGCCTCATTTTCAATCCAAATCACTCCTAACTCACCCAGATAGACTCTAACACTGATAGAAAAGCATAAAAATGAAATTACAACATAACGGAGTGGTAATTCCCGTGACGACGGGCCGGGTCATCACATGCTTGACTGAAGGCGATCTCTGATGCAACTGTTGAAGCTTGAATTGATAATATATCGCGAGCCATCTTTGCAAGAACATGAAAATGTTTTTCCCGTAACTTCCACCATTCTAAAAGCTCAAAACTCCCGTGTGGATTCTCCTTCTCTAGTCCCTGCGACAAATAAACTTGAAGCTCATTTAGATGGAAAAATTCATTATAAAATCCCGGCCGGTCATTTTTGAAATTTATGCCCCGATCCCCAATTTAACTATTCCCCTAAGTTCATTTGTGCTATTGTAGTTTGCCGAAAAGTTCGGTTCTAAAATTTGCAGTGTTTTAGGACACTTAGTCCCTAAATGAGAGCTTTATAGTTGAAAAATGGCCCGTATTTGGAACAGTGTTAAGATGACATCGGAACGGAAATCCGATGGTTCCATTAGTTCCGTTAGGTGATTTCGAGTTTGGGAGCGTGTTCAGAATGTATTTTGGAAGTCTGTAGCTTAATTAGGCTTGAAATGCCGAAGTTTGAAATTTTTGGAAATCCGATCGATAGGTGAGATTTTGATCCGGGCATCGGAATGGAATTCCGACTATTCCAGCAGCTTCGTTATGTGATTTTGGATATGTCTGCAAAGTTTCAGATCATTCGAACGTCGTTTGGTTGGGTTTTTGATCGAATAAGAATTTTGAAAGTTATAGTTAAACTTAAGCTTGAATTTGCTGAAAATAGACTGTGTTGATGTTAACGATAGTGATTTTATGATTCGAGCAAGTTGGAATGAGGTAATAGATCATGTCTGTATATTTGGTTGAGGTCTCGAGGGTCTCGGGTGTGTTTCAAATGTCCAACGGGTCATGTTTGGAAGATTTTGCCGTTTTGAGCATAAATGTAATGATCAAAAGGTCTATTTTTAGTTCTAGAGATCCAACTTTTATTTCGAGAATTTAAATCATAAATTATAGGACTGATCTGGAAATTTTGTTTTAATTTCATCAAATCGCGATTGGGTTTTTGACGCAATATGTGAGTTAATTATTTAACGAGCGAAATTTGTATTGAAATGAGAAAATGAGCTCCAAATTCAGTTTTGTTTGAACCGCTAGATCCGTATCAAAATTATGGAGCAGTAGAAAAAAGAATCGTCTAATTTCGAGTTCGTATGATGGAGTTAGAGCCATTTTAGTAAAAAATAGTTGTGCTGCAATTTAGAGAAAAAGCTGCAGCAATGAACAGTACTGTGAATGGTACCCGTGAATAATGATCGTGAATAGTAACCGTGAACAATACCTCGTGAACAGTAATGCGGGTGAATAGTAACTGTGCGGGTGACAGTGAACAGTGACGTGAATAGTGCCAGACAAAATGTTAAGTTTTGGAAATGGAACTTCGAACCCATTGTCCATTTTTGCAATTTTGAGCTCGGATAAGGTAATATTTTGTCCGATTTTTCATAGAGAGCAATGGGGTAAGTACTCTTAACTCAATTTTGGTTGTATAACTCGAATCTATTGCAAGTTTTGGTGTTTAATTTGAGAATTTTTGTTGAAAATGGTAGAAAACCCTGTTGGATAGAACTGGTGAGTTAAGGGGTCAAATGAAATGGGTAATGCCCGATTGGCCTATTTTGATGTATTTCTATTGATTTTGATCATATTCTACACCTGTGGAGGCCGATACTCGTGGCAAGAGAGTTGTCTCTTAGCGGTTTCGTACCAGAATCGAGGTAAGTGGCTTGTACATGAGGTGACGGGCGTGTACATGCGCAGATTGTTGGAAACCACCTTACTTGAACTGTTCAAATCGTGATATTTTTATTATTTAGTTGATTAAATTGTAACTTTTACCTTATATTCATTAGAAAAGCATGGATAGATAGGATTTATCTGTCTAAGTGCCTACTTGCCTTACTTGAACTTCTTGAAACTTGTTGATACTGGTTTTGGTATAATTGTAGTTATGTGTTTCATATTTCTCTGTGTTTTTCCTGCTTATTGTTGTGTTGGTGGACTGCGGGTTCAATTCCCGGAGATCTGAGGGCTGTGGGTTCGATTCCCGGAGACCCAGAGATACTGATGTATGGACTGCGGGTTCAATTTCCTGAGACCCGGAGATTATTGAGATATTGAGATACAGATTGCGGGTTCGATTCCCGGATATCCTAAGCTATTGAGATGTGGACTGCGGGTTCGATTCCCGGAGATCCTGAGATATTGAGATACATACTACGGGTTCAATTCCCGGAGATTCGAGGGCTGCGGGTTCGATTCCCGGAGACCCGGAGATACTGATGTTGGGACTGCGAGTTCAATTCCCGGAGATCCTGAGTTGTTGGATATAGAGAGGGACTACAGGTTTAATTCCCGGAGATCCAGGACTTGTTGTTTATATTTTTGTTGTGTTTGTTACTCTTGTTAGCTTAATTGTAGACGGCTATAGTATTTACGTTATTGCTGTTATTTTAGTCTTATTCCTATTCGAACTGCTCGATATCATTATTATCATTATGTTATTATTTCTCTCGGTAGGGCCATGACCTTCCTCGTCACTACTCCATCGAGGTTAGGCTTGGCACTTACCGAGTACCGCCGTGGTGTACTCATACTACTCTTTTGCACACTTTTGTTGTGCAGATCCAGGTACATCAGGTCAGACACATTTCAGGTGATCTAGCAGCACTTCAGGAGACTTTAGGTACGATTTGCCACGTCCGCGGATCCAGACAGTCTCCTTCTATTCTCATTAGTGATAGCAGTTACTTTCCCTTATTCTCGTTGTTTAGACAATCTTGATGTATAGAGCCACAATTGTACTCTTCTCTTAGTCTGTGTTGCACGTGGGTTTCCGGGTCTTGGTAGTATGTTACTTAGTGTGTTTTGGCAAAGTGTATGTGCCAAGCGTCACTTATTACATTTTATTTACATTTTCCGCTGTTATCTTATCCTTTTTGTTTATGAAATTGTATATTCCGCGTCGTGTTAGGCTTACCTAGTCACGAAAACTGGGTGCCATCATGACATGTTCACAATTGGTGAACTAGGGTCGTGACAAGTTGGTATCAGAGCTCTTAGTTCGTAGGAGTCACGGGACATAGACCGGTTACTTAGATTCTCGTTGATCGATACAGAGACGTCTGTATTTATCTACGAGAGGCTATGTAACTGTTTAGGAAAATCTTCATTTCTTTTGGATTTCTTATTGTGCGCCACTTATTCAGTTGGACCCTATATCATATGTTCTTTTGCATCCACTCGTGCATTGAAATTTGCGCACTCGGTATCAAGTATGCACCGACGGTTCGTGATGCTACAGAAGGATTATAAGGGAGCCAAGAATTTACTCAACCATTGTTACCGCGTGTCATCCATATCGATAATGCAAGAGAATAGAGAGATCTTCAATTGTGCACATGGGGGTGCACTAGGTTCTGACATTCGGCTGATAAGTACGGTCTTAAGAATGTTTACTTAACTGCCAAATCGTCACAGTAATGCTAGAATCACAAGGTGGATGTAGATCTAAAGATAGTTGGTGGTAATAAAGACTATGTGGTTCATATGAGATATCTATTTAGCGAAGGATTCAACCAGCAGAGATACTGGGGGAAATGAGTTTAACTGTCTTAAGAAGGACATGTACCAAACGAATGTCTTGGGCTGTCTTATGTTGATGACGTACAAATGATAAAGGTTAGTATCATGGATTAGCAGGATGTATCTTATGGCTTCGTGCCAAGTGAAAGAATTTCACTATCAACGACCAAATTATGGGTCATGTGTCATATCAGATTTGGCTTGCGATGTATTTAAGTGCTATTCAAAAGTTCTTTGAAACTTGCTGATGAGTAAGAGTTGAGATTTGTAGGGTATGCCATTGGGAATTTTGATGTTCCTATGTCCATAGTAACTCTACATTTCATTATCAGCAGGGAAAACTTCGACAAAGGCTACATGGTGCTTCATAGATGTGTGAGAATCACAGTAGGTCTTAAGTTGCCGGTGGTAAAAAATGCTCGGTGCATGGAGCAGGAAGATATTTAGTTGTATTGGAATGAGGTCATACCCTATGGTGTTATAGTGCCAATAGGGCACAGGTGGTTATGTTCGTTGGATCAAGTGAATTGCAGTTGAATAAGAGTAAATGATTTGAGAGAATGGTTCTAATATGTTCGAGAGTCGTGTAATAGTGGCTTTGGGCTAAGTAGTAGAGTCCCACAGGTTACAATTGGGTCGCATGGTTAATTACCTGCGTGAATTCAAGATACTAGCGTATTAATGGGTTATTGCAGCCACGGGAAAGGACCATGAGTGGTAATTTGAGTATATGTATTGTTGAATTCATGTTATGGTTAGCCTTACTGGATCATGTTCAAACTTGAGGGAAGATTCATGATTTATGCCTCGTATAGGTGCAGGCTTCGGGGGGAGTGATCACGCTGGGTGCTTTATCGAGAGGGTATTCATATGTTATAAAAAAAAATTCAGTAGAGTTGATCGCATACTGGGACAAGTCAGGGCCGGATGACTCTCAATAGCGGTCCTGGCAAATTCAAGAGTTAAAGTGTGGTGCCTGATGATTCTGAGTCTATAGGTACAGTTTAGAGTTAAGCTTTTGAAGCAACTTATGAAGAAAGGCACAAAATGTTTTATGATGTTTTTGACTTATGGTGTAGCATTTGAGAGACATGAAATGGTCGTCGTTTTTGAGATAGCATGGTCTCATGATTAAAGGTACTCAGGGTGAGTGCGGTTGGAATAAGTTAGGTATTGAAGGGAGATATTAACATTTCTAAGGCAGTCAAGGATGAACTGGAAGGAAGTAGATTGATTAGCCATAGTCGAGTTGGCATATCGGTGTCAGTGATCGATTCACGCAGCGTGATCGAGTTATGCATGTGATTGTGGCAGTGCATTTGAGGATTGTCGGCCGTAGTGATTGATGGCATTCTTAAGTATTCTTTTGTTAGGGCCTGTTATGAGTAGGCGGACCTCGGAAAGGGTTATGGTGGCTTGGACCACTACTTAGAGATTGGAATATTCAACAGTTATGAGAACTCGCCTGTGTGTTGATATAGTTCTCCTGAAGTGAGTTAAATGGGAAGTCTTATATAATGAAGTATTAGCATATCGTCAGTTCTAGAGTTGTGATGGAAATCGTGGTTATCGTATATCGGCACATGAGGTGCAGTAAGTGGTATGGAATTTGAAGTAAGGACCAAGGTCGTAGTTTGGTCAATGAATGTGATATAAAGAGCTCGGATGAGCAGGAAAGGAGTTACAATGTTTTGAGTACGATGGGTATTAACGTCCGTATCACTTGAGATCGGTGTTCTATGAGAAAGTCTTTGCATCCCAGTTAGGGACTCCTAATCACTTTTCAGCGTTAGTGCAGCTGGTGGTTTGAATATGTAGGCCCGTTAATTATTCGGAAGATGGTGGGAGCTTGTCCCACAAGAATATTGTGTAGGTGTGACATGTAGTCACTTGATTAATTAGAAATTTAAACCAAGTATGAGGATCTTGGTAATATCATCCATTTGAGAATTTATACCTGAAGCGCACATTGCTTATTGGGTTATAGACCTGTGAAATATTATTGGCTTAGCTTGGCACGATCAGGATAGACCTAAGATCGGTGGACAGATCTAAATGTGGAAGTGAACCTTACGTTAGGCCAGTTGTGTTAATCTAAACAATGCGCTCCTTATGGAGGGATAGTCGCGGTCTTATTTCGCGGTTAGTTAATTCATATAAAGATATATTACGCCGTACGAGTTGTGAGACGGCTTGGTAAATTCCTTATGCGTTGAGGTTCCATTCAGCGGTGATGTTATATGAGCATGATGGATCTTGAGACTTAAATTATGTTTCGCACCTCAGTTGTGCTTGAGTTTGCAGCCTATAACGCTATATATTTCCTTGTGAACGATATTATGCACCTTAGTGTGCTCATGACCGATATTCAGTATTTTGATGTGATGAGCTATTCAGCTCGACGTATATCTCCTTATGTGAGTTATATATATGGATCGGGTGGCACGCCGCCATGGGTATATTGTTTGGATCGGGTGGCACGCCGCCATGGGTATATTATTGGGATCGGGTTGCATGTCGCAATAGTGTGATGTTTATTTCAGTGTCCATATTTGCTTTTATGTGTTTTGTTTCCTATTTTTCTGAGGAAGTCCATGTTAGTGTGAGAGTTGAATAGTTCTCTCTAGTGTTTGCCTTCCTTGTGTATCACGTACGAATTAGTAGCCTATTGGCACATTGTGTCATCTTGTAGGACTTTTGATTATGTCTGATGTGGCTATTCGCCAGAACAATTCGTACTGGGTGAGATGAGGTTATGGAATTTGGGGTCAGTGTAAACTGATTATATGAAGTATATTATAGAGAAAAAGATCATTCTCTGAGTTAGGACAAGGTAATGGATCTTGTCGGGAGTATAGACCCAATGAATTGTTGATTCAGTAGTTGGTTATGAATATCGGCACATCTCCTCCGTCGTGTCAGTATTGTAAAAGTTAGAACAAGACCTATGTAGATCATGAGGTGTAATGGGAGCATCTAATTCAATTAATTTTTGGCTAATTTGGTCATAAAATATTATCGTGGTCATGTGGATTTTGTGTTTCAAGGTAAGAATCCAGCAAAGTTATGCAGTCATGTTTGAGGACGACGTGTGAGGAATATGTCACGACCCCAAATCCGGTCGTGATGGCGCCCAGCACACTGCTAGACCAGCCCGACCAATCAACAATAACCACGGAGCCACAAGCTCACTTTATCCGATTTAAGCATAACAGTGTTAGATATATTAAAAACAGGTAACCAAGTCCCAACACGTGCCAACTCCCATAGACCGAAGGGTCAAGAGTCATGAGCCTCTACAGAGTATACAAAGTGTAAATAGTGAATATAACTGTGCACAAGTGTGGGATAATCAGAACAAAAATACAGGCAAACTGGAGAATCAGATCTTGCGAACGCTGGCAGCTACCTCGACTGTCCAAAAGCACTCCCGAGCCGCAATAGAATCAGCCCTGCTGTGATGTACCTGGATCTGCACACAAGGTGCGGGGAGTCGGGTGTGAGTACTTCCAACTCAGCAGTAATAAAAGTAAATAATGCTGAAGGGAAGAAAACCACGATAGGCACTATCTCATGCTACACAATACGGAACTATCTTTTTATTCCTTTCAAGCATATGTGAGTAGATTATTTAGGAATCTCGATTTTTAGCTACTTTCTTTCATGATAATATACCAATACCTGGATACAATCTCAACCAGTGCAAGTCCGCACTCAAATCAGCCCCTCGGGCTCAACACTCCTTATTAATTTACACCAGGAGATCTGGTCAATAAGGCAACTAATGCATGTGTGCCAGTAATGTATAAGTGCTGAATGTTATGCCATGTAATACACGTAAACCAATGTATGTATGCCATGCAATGCATATGACCGCTACGGCGTGTAGCCCGATCCAATTTGGGTACTCGTGCTCACTGTGGGGGTTCAGACTCCGGAGGGGCTCCTACAGCCCAAGCACAATATTAATATCACACCTGCTGCGGCGCGCAGCCCGATCCGTATACCACTGCGGCGTGCAGTCCGATCCATGCATGTGTATGCATATGCTCACATAAAATGTCATGCCCTAACATACGGCCCTCGGCCCCAATCAGTCTAACAAATAATCAAGAAAGCCCTACGGGCAACAATATCATATTAGCTCAGAGCTAAAAATGTTATTAAAACCTTATTCAAGTTTTTCATAACCTTATAAAAAAATGCTGAATAGCAAAAATACCATTTTAAAACTTAAATTTAGAATAAATATGCACAGTGTTATCAAAGCAGTGATACCAATCCCTGAAGGATTCAAATAATTGGCACGAAGCCCAAACATGATAATTAGTCCAATTCATTTCAACAATTAGGTGTTATTATTTATTACGTGGGACGGACCAAGTCACAATCCCCAATGGTGCTCTACCCCACGCCCGTTATCCGGCGTGCAAGTCACCTCGACACAGCACTAAGATGTGCAAGTCCGGGGTTTACTAACCCTCAGGACATCATTTACAAGAATTACCCACCTCGGACCGACGAAAGCTCATACCCGCGACGCCTTAGCTCCTCGAACCGGCATCCACGCACGTCAAAACTAGCACAAATCAGCACAAATATATCAAAATAGGCTAATGGAACATAACTCAATCGAAAGAACTCGAAAAATATCAAAAATCACGAAATTGGCAAAACCCGAGCCCCGGGCCCATATCTCGAAAAATTTCGAAACTCATATTTCCAGAACCCTCGTCTCGCCACGAGTCCGTACATATAAAATTTACCAAAATCGGAGTTCGATTGGCCTTTCAAAACCCAAATTTTCGTTTTCAATATCTAGGCCACAATCCTTCACAATTTCTACCCAAATTCATGAAGATTGATGTTAATTCTACCATAAAATGATGTTTTTGAGTCAAGAAACTTACCTACGATGAATACCCGATGATTTCCCAGCGTTTTCCCGTGATTTCTTATCTCTAGGGCTCAAAAATGGTGTTTTGGGTATATGAACCCGCAAGCCCTATGTTCTGCAATTAAATTCACCGCCTGGGAATTTAACTCTACGCGTTCGTGATGTCTCTCACGCGAACGCGATGGCCTGAACGATTACTTCATCACGAACGCGACGCCCTATCACGCGTCCGCGAAGTTCAATTCTCCCAGCCGCCGGATTTCTTCTACGCGAACGCGTCCATCCTTCACGCGAACGCGAAGCTTCGTCCAACCTTGCCTACGCGAACGCGATAGACTAATCGCGAACGCAATGCTTTAGCCTACCTTGCCTTATCCTCTTACGCGATCGCGACCTTACTCCACGCGAAAGCGATGCGTTCCATCTCCCTCATACGTGAACGCATTACCTTCCCTCACGAACGCGATGGTCACCCGGCCCCAGCCTACGCGAACGCGGCATAGCCCTCGCGAACGCGAAGGCCAAAATTTTGCCCAGTGATCTGCAAATTTACAACAGACCATTTCTTGCTTCCAAATGCCGGATGATGGTCCGGATTCACCCCGAGGCCCCCGGGACCCCAACGAAAACCACCAACATACCCCAAAACACGATACGAACTCGTTCTAATCATAAAAACACCATCCTAAACATCAAAATCACCAATTACACACGGATTCAAGCCTAAGTTTCTTCAAAACTTTCAAAACTAACATTCAATCCAAACCCCGATCAAACGACGTCCGAATGACCTGAAAATTTGCGGACATATCCAAAATCACATAACGAAGCTACAGGAATTGTCGGAATTCCATTCCGACCCCCGGATCAAAATCTCACCTACCGTTCGGATTTCGCCAAAATTCAACCTTAGCCAATTCAAGCCTATTTCTACACCGGGCCTCCAAATTCAATTCCGATTGCTCTCCTAAGTCATAAATGATCCCTCGAAACTAGTCGAATCATCAGAATCCGATTCCGAACACTCTAACTCAATAGTCAACTCTAGGTTGACTTTCCATATTCAAACTTCCTTCAAACATGCTATTTGCTTCATTTTCAATTCAATTCACTCCTAACTCACCCGATAGGTTCTAACACTAATATAGAAGCATAAGATATGTTAATACAACATAACGGGGTGGAAATTCCCGTAACGACGGGCCGGGTCGTTACATTCTCCCCAACTTAAACAAACGCTCGTCCTCGAGCGGACTCAGAGTTGTACTAGAAGAAACTCAATAGCTGAATGACCTTACCAAGCATATACTCGGGCGATCATACGTAACCCTATCTCACATAAGTCCGAAAACACCATATAGTCAAAATTTCACAGACCATCTGAACCATAAATCATATTGCACTTTCTGAAATCATAGGCCAAATGCTAATCCCATGCCTATACTCGAGGATACACTCGAATCCACTGCAATAACCCATATTCACTACTCCGGGTGAGATCATATGATGTATCGACAACCCAATCACTCGAGACGATAGTCTCTAATCACAACAACTGGCCACAATAACCAAATACTAGGTGAAAACCTCTTTCATTAGATAGAGTCTTATTCCAACACCTCCATATCCTGCTCACGGCAGCTGAAGCACGCGATATACCGAACCCATCTCTCAGGTTAACCATTCGTGAATCTATTTCCCTTTTAAAGCTGGTACCACAATAGGTTTCGGAGCCAAACCTCGATTTTTACCTTTCTAACAAGCTAAGATCCAATATGCTCGTATTTATTAATGACTCCAACGGTCATTTCGATTATAACACACTGCACTGGTGATATGATACCTCAACACCGACCTAAGCCACGACGAGCACAACATAGGCTCCAATAGAAACGTCTGAACACACTCGAATCATGACAGCTCAAATCATGACAACTGTCTCCAGCAAAAGAGCTGCAATTCAATTCCTCCGTGCCATCATAACATAGAACTGAGATCGCGTCTCGCATTATAGAAATAGAGTACCCTGAATCCTCCTCGAGAGGTCATAACATCACGTGGCCTTGCCACGATTCGTGATTCTATCCCAACGTTATTACTCACGAAGCACCTCAAGTCACCATAATCAAAGCGGTCATCCACGCACAGATCTAGGTCTGGACCCAAGCAATCAATCACACCTGCGGTGATACAATTGATGTACGCTATCAAATCTTGAAAGGACACAACCGATGTGCTATTTACCGAGCGATACCCAATACGGACTATTCCTTAGAATCTAGGAAGTATTGTATACAAGGTAACATATAGGAAGCTATATTTTCCACGTCACACTGTTGCGGCGCGCAACCCGTTCCAATAACATACCCGTGGCGGCGTGCCACCCGATCCTGATACCATACATGTGGCGGCGTGCCACCCGATCCAAATACTATACCTGTGGCGGCGTGCCACCCGATCCACAAATACATCTAGCAAGGAAAATGCACATCGAGTCAAGTTGCTCATTGCAACAAACATATATATAGCCTCAAGCTCGGCCACATGAAACGCATCCGACAAAGTTCCTCAATACTGATGGAACTGAATCAATGGTAGATACCTCTACACTGACATCTGCTACTAAGGTCCAACTGACAAAGCAATGCCTACCATCCGTCCGCTGGTCTTGTGTACAACTACTCTGTTGGAGCATACTCTGATGCGCTCTGCCACGCAGTTGTGACATTTCTCTGATATAGTCCATATCATATTAGTCTAGACAACCTGACTTATGACAACCAGCCTGCAATCATATATCATTATTCAAATTTGTCATATCAACTAACAAAATAGCCACTAGGGCTTCCAATTTCCAATAACCGCTAAACGGTGCCGATACACACGATATACCACCACTGTGTAGGCGGATTACGAGAACTTCTAGTCTCCAACACATATGTAACACATGGATCACTATGCCTGATCCCACTTTCCACCGTACGAACACGTAACACACATCAAGCATCCATTCATACCACGTATGCCATTCAGAAATTTCCCTATGCCAACAACAACTCAATCATCATTGTCCATCCAACCGGAGGATACCACAATACCACTAGATATTATCAGTCTACATTACCTTGCCCTTTTGACCATATACTCTGCCAAATCACTAGGATAGTAGTACCATTTTCCTCAATCACCAGGAAGTTTGATTCTCAGATTATCTGCAGCTGCCCACGCTGTTTGGGGATTTTTAATGACTTCCCATATAATATGAACAAATCTCAAAGCCTTGAATATGCCATTATCAACTTTTCATAACACATCGCATATGCCATACCACACTAAGATAACATGGAAATTCATATTCCTTTCCTACGCCGCAAACATCGGCGCACTCAACTAGTCAAGAACCTTCATGATCCCATATAGAAGAAAAATCATTACATATTCCACGCTTTGCATACCGACGGGAATATACTCATTTTCAAACCATGATAAAACACATCACAACTCTTTCTTCCCATTCATTGCATAAGCTTAACTGCCAGGACTGAGTCTTTTTTACCCACACCGAGCTATGCAACTGCCAGCTCATCAAGAGCTTTGTTGCACCATAACTGCAAGGCTCATTACCTCGAACATTACCTCGAACACACACCAGGAGTTATCCGTGCCCTTTTCATATTGTCCCAATTTACTAACAAGTTGTTCCATTTACCTAGTTTCCTTTATGATTCATCTTTAATTGAATATTAGGCCTTACTGTAGCACCATAATACATCAACTCATGTTACCACACGAGACTCGTACATAAGACCACACCATCTAAGACTCACAGGCCGCTGAATACTCCCTTAATGTTTCCCAGAGGTACCACAATCTACAACACTTACCTTGAAGAACTTCCTGCAATTTTGAATTCGTTATCATTGCTCTCCAATATAGATCCATAGAATCTCATCATTCACATAACATAACGAAAGTCTCGATTTCTTCTAACAAAACCACGGTCTTTAGCCACATGCACAATCTTAAGACACCTGACTGTTGCAAGCATAAATCTTGAACACCGCAAGGCTATCCTCGGGCGTCATTCACCCTTAACCAGTTATAATTCAACTGACTTGTTAAACAGAACCATTCGTGCCTTACTAGAACTCTGACACCGCAGAACATGATTATATTCAGATACAATTAGATATCTTTCTTTTCTATACCCCGAACATTCTTTGCCAACATAAGTTCGAACATCCTAGTATTTCTTCACATCTACGAAGCACCATAACCTTTATCAAAATTTCCCAACATACTTAGAGACAGGACCTACATAGCCCACAACAAGTGCAATCGGTTACTCAGTAACAACCTCCCCAACTTGGCTCGGAGCCATATATCAAAGCACTTTCAGCCACTCATAGCGTTCTTACTCAAATGATGCCACAATGTTCTAGTTAGATTAGACTCAGGTCATTTACAAGCTTCGGCGGAGACTCGAATCATCAGAAATCTTAACTCTTTTGAAATTATTGTATTTATTCACACCAAACAGCTAAGCCCATTCTTTAGGTGACAAAAATCTTTTCTAAGTCCCAAATTTTCCAAAAATTTCGGCAGCAGAGTTTCCTTTGTAAATTGGCCTATCCACCTGCCAGAGAATCGCCAAACCATTCTAACAATACATCCACAACTCAACAAGATATCACAATGTATTTCAACAACATTAAATCTCAATACTATACGAATCATATTATCACAATTTATACTTGAACCTGTGTTGTACCTGCTCGAATCATAACACATATCAAAATCACTTTAGTCTTCCCGAGTTTAAACTCGTTCCACTACACATAAGGCACTTTACCTTCCAATTACGAGATATGATAATTATTTCTCACGCCTATAGCTAGGGCTACATATCAAATCATAATAAGAACTGAATACCTTACAGCTCTCCCATTATTAAACTGCCATTTGCACAATAAGGATCGGTACCGATCGTATGAACTTCATAATACCGACTCGCAAAATTAATACCTTGGTGCTCAAGCCATAGACAAGGATCCGGCCTCAAGTCCTCCCGACTGGCTCAACATGAACTCATGGAGATTATATCTCGCCCCTCGATCGGGGAATTGCAAGCCATAAGTCAATTATATTACTGAGCGCTCGATGCGTACACAGACGTGCGGAAGGAATTTCAAAAATTATATCTCAAGTTGAATCAAGTACGCACGATAAGAATTCCAAGAAATGTGAAGTGTTTCCTAAAAGTTCGCAGCCTCCCGAGGATAAGTACAGGCGTCCCCGTATAGTATTAGTTTAACTGATTGTGCCTTTACACTCTGTTTGGATCATTGTTCCTGTCACCACCCCAAATCCGGTCGTGATGGAGCCCAGCACACTGCTAGGCCAGCCCGACCAATCAACAATAACTACGGAGCCACAAGCTCACTTTATCCGATTTAAGCATAACGGTGTTAGATATATTAAAAACAGGGAACCAAGTCCCAACACGTGCCAACTCCCATAGACCGAAGGGTCAAGAGTCATGAGCCTCTACAGAGTATATACAAGTGTAAATAGTGAATATAACTGTGCACAAGTGTGGGATGATCAGAACAAAATATAGACAAACTGGAGAACCAGGTCCTGCGAACGCTGGCAGCTACCTCGACTGTCCAAAAGCACTCCCGAGCCGCAATGGAATCAGCTCTGCTGTAATGTACCTGGATATGCACACAAGGTGCAGGGAGTCGGGTGTGAGTACTTCCAACTCGGCGGTAATAAAAGTAAATAATGTTGAAGGGAAGAAAACCACGCATGGCACTATCTCTTGCTATACAATACAGAACTATCTTTTTATTCCTTTCAAGCATATGTGAGTAGATTATTTAGGAATCTCGATTTTTAGCTACTTTCTTTCATGATAATATACCAATACCTGGATACAATCTCAACCAGTGCAAGTCCGCACTCAAATCAGCCCCTCGGGCTCAGCACTCCTTATCAATTTACACCAGGAGATCTGGTCAATAAGGCAACTAATGCATGTGTGCCAGTAATGTATAAGTGTTGAATGTTATGCCACGTAGTACACGTAAACCAATGTATGTATGCCATGCAATGCATATGACCGCTACAGCGTGTAGCCTGATCCAATTTGGGTACCCGTGCTCACTGTGGGGGTTCAGACTCCGGAGGGGCTCCTACAGCCCAAGCACAATATTAATATCACACCTGCTGCGGCGCGCAGCCCGATCCGTATACCACTGCGGCGTGCGGTCCGATCCATGCATGTGTATGCATATGCTCACATAAAATTTCATGCCCTAACATATGGCCCTCGACCCCAATCAGTCTAACAAATAATCAAGAAAGCCCTACGGCAACAATATCATATTAGCTCACAGCTAAAAATGTTATTAAGACCTTGTTCAAGTTTTTCATAACCTTATAAAAATGCTGAATAGCAAAAATACCATTTTAAAACTTAAATTTAGAATAAAATATGCACGGTGTTATCAAAACAGTGATACCAATCCCCTGAAGGATTCAAATAATTGGCACGAAGCCCAAACATGATAATTAGTCCAATTCATTTCAACAATTAGGTGTTATTATTTATTACGCGGGACGGACCAAGTCACAATCCCCAATGGCGCTCTACCCCACGCCCGTTATCCGGCGTGCAAGTCACCTCGACACAGCACTAAGATGTGCAAGTTCGGGGTTTACTAACCCTCAGGACATCATTTACAAGTATTACCCACCTCGAACAGACGAAAGCTCATGCCCGCGACGCCTTAGCTCCTCGAATCGGCATCCACGCACGTCAAAACTAGCACAAATCAGCACAAATATATCAAAATAGGCTAATGGAACATAACCCGATCGAAAGAACTCGAAAAATATCAAAAATCACGAAATTGGCAAAACCCGAGCCCCGGGCCCACATCTCGAAATATTTCGAAACTCATATTTCCAGAACCCTCGTCTCGCCACGCGTCCGTACATATACAATTTACCAAAATAAGAGTTCGATTGGCCTTTCAAAAACCAAATTTTCGTTTTCAATATCTAGGCCACAATCCTTCACAATTTCTACCCAAATTCATGAAGATTGATGTTAATTCTACCATAAAATGATGTTTTTGAGTCAAGAAACTTACCTCCGATGAATACCCGATGATTTCCCGGCGTTTTCCCGTGATTTCTTCTCTCTAGGGCTCAAGAAGGGTGTTTTGGGTATATGAACCCGCAAGCCCTCTATTCTACAATTAAACTCACTGCCTGGGAATTTAACTCTACGCGTTCGCGATGTCTCTCACGCGAACGTGATGGCCTGAACGATTACTTCATCGCGAATGCGACGCCCTATCACGCGTCGGCGAAGTTCAATTCTCCCAGCCGCCGGATTTCTTCTACGCGAACGCGTCCATCCTTCACGCGAACGCGAAGCTTCGTCCAACCTTGCCTACGCGAACGCGATAGACTGATCGCGAACGCGATGCTTTAGCCTGCCCTGCCTTATCGTCTTACGTGATCGCGACCTTACTCCACGCGAACGCAATGCGTTCTAGCTCCCTCATACGCGAACGTGTTACCTTCCCTCACGAACGCGATGGTCACCCAGCCCCAGCCTACGCGAACGCGGCATAGCCCTCACGAACGCGAAGGCTAAAATTTCGCCCAGTGATCTGCAAATTTACAGCAGACCATTTCTTGCTTCCAAATGCCGGATGATGGTCCGGATTCACCCCGAGGCCCCCGGGACCCCAACGAAAACCACCAACATACCCCAAAACACAATACGAACTCGTTCCAATCATAAAAAACCCATCCTAAACATCAAAATCACCAATTACACACGGATTTAAGCCTAAGTTTCTTAAAAACATTCAAAACTAACATTCAATCCAAAACCCGATCAAACAATGTCCGAATGACCTGAACATTTGCAGACATATCCAAAATCACATAACGGAGCTTCTGCAACTGTCGGAATTCCATTCCGACCCCCGGATCAAAATCTCACCTACCGATTCGGATTTCGCCAAAATTCAACCTTAGCCAATTCAAGCCTATTTCTACACCGGGCCTCCAAATTCAATTCCGATTGCTCTCCTAAGTCATAAATGATCCCTCGAAACTAGTCGAATCATCGGAATCCGATTCCGAGCACTCTAACTCGATAGTCAACTCTAGGTTGACTTTCCATATTCAAACTTCCTTCAAACATGCTATTTGCTTCATTTTTAATTCAATTCACTCCTAACTCACCCGATAGGTTCTAACACTTTTGTGTTGCAAGGTAAGAATCCAGCAAAAGTTATACATTCATGTTTGAGGACGGCATGTGAGGAATAATTGAGTGATCTCTTGATGAAAATATCCCTGACATAGAATTCCGGATGTTGGAATTAGGCTCTAAGACTTATTTGTTTGAACAAAAGGGAATATCTTCAGATTATATCAGGCTAATGTGCTCAGCTGAGTCCAAGATTTATTGGCCCTTTTGAGATTTTGAGGCGTGTTGGGGAGATTGCTTATGAGCTAGCCTTACCCCAGCCTAGCCGGGGTCCATCCCGTATTTCGTGTCTCTATGCTCCGGAGATACCATGGTAACCCATCGCACATGTTGGGTTTCACTTCTATTTACCTAGACGAGGATCTGTCTTATGTTGAGGAGCTAGTGGCCATTCTGGGCAGGCAAATCAGGAAGCTAAGGTCAAAGAACATCATTTCAGTAAAGGTCCAGTGATGGGGTCAGCCGGCCGAGGAGGCGACTTGCGAGACCGAACAGGATATGCGCAGCCAGTACCCGCATCTCTTCACCATTTCAGGTATGTTTTCTATGCTCGTTCGAGGACGAACGAATCTTTTAAGGGTGGAAAGATGTAACGACCCGGCTGGTCGTTTTTTAAATTTACACCCCGATCCCCAATTTAACTATTCCCCTAAGTTCATTTCTACTATTGTAGTTTGCCGGGTGGTTCGGTTCTAGAATTTGGAGTGTTTTAGGAAACTTAGTCCCTAAATGAGAGCTTTATAGTTGAAAAATGGCCCGTATTCGGAACAGTGTTAAGACGACCTTGGAATGGAAATTTGATGGTTCCATTAGCTCTGTTAGGTGATTTCGAGGTTGGGAGCGCATTTCAGAATGTATTTTGGAAGTCTGTAGCTCAATTAGGCTTGAAATGCCGAAGTTCGAAATTTTTGGAAATACGATCGATAGGTGAGATTTTGATCCGAGTGTCGGAATGGAATTCCGACAGTTGCAGCAGCTTCATTAGGTGATTTTGGATATGTCTGCAAATTTTCAGGTCATTCGGACATCGTTTGGTTGGGTTTTTGATCGAATACGTATTTTGAAAGTTATAGTTAAACATAAGCTTGAATTTACTGAAAATAGACGATTTTGATGTTAACGATAGTCATTTTATGATTCGAGCAAGTTGAAATGAGGTAATAGATCATGTCTGTATATTTGGTTGAGGTCTCGGGGGTCTCGGGTGTGTTTCAAATGTCCAACAGGTCATGTTTGGAAGATTTTGCCGTTTTGAGCATAAATGTAATGATCCAAAGGTCTATTTTTAGTTCTTGAGATCCAAATTTGATTTCGAGAATTTAAATCATGAATTATAAGACTAATCTGGAAATTTTGGTTTAATTTCATCAAGTCGCGATTGGGTTTTTGACGCGATATGTGAGTTAATTTTTTAACGAGCAAAATTTGTATTTAAATGAGCAAATGAGCTCCAAATTCAGTTTTGTTTGAACCGCTAGATCTATATCAAAATTATGGAGCCGTAGGAAAAAGAATCATCTAATTTTGAGTTCGTATGATGGAGTTAGAGCCATTTTAGTAAAAAATGGTTGTGCTGCAATTTAGAGAAAAAGCTGCAGCAATGAACAGTGACGTGAATAGTGCCGGACAGAATGTTAAGTTTTGGAAATGGAACTTCGAACCCATTTTCCATTTTTGCGATTTGGAGCTCGGATAAGGCAATTTTTGGTCCGATTTTTTAGAGAGAACAACGGGGTAAGTACTCTTAACTCAATTTTGGTTGTATAACTCGAATCTATTGCAAGTTTTGGTGTTTAATTTGAGAATTTTTGTTGAAAAGGGTGGAAAACCCTCTTGGATAGAAATGGTGAGTTGAGGGGTCAAATGAACTCCGATTTTTATGAATTTGGTATGTACGGACTCGTAGCGAGACGAGGATTCGGAAAATATGAATTTCAGAATTTTTTGTGAAGCGTACCGAAAGTCGGATTTTGGCAACTTTGTAGTTTTTGGTGTAATTCGAATTGTTTCGATTGGGTAATGCCCAATTGGCCTATTTTGATGTATTTCTATTGATTTTCATCAGATTCTACACCTGTAGAGTCCGATACTCGTGGCAAGAGAGTTGTTTCTTAGCGGTTTCATACCGGAATCGAGGTAAGTGGTTTGTCTAATCTCGTGTGGGGGAACCTTCTCCCCTAGGATATTATGTGTTAATTTAAATGCCTTGTACACGAGGTGATGGGCGTGTACCTGCGCAGATTGTTGGAAACCACCTTACTTGAACTGTTCAAATTGTGATATTTTTGTTATTTAGCTAATTAGATTGTAACTTTTATCTGATATTCGTTAGAAAAGCATGGATAGATAGGATTTATCTGTCTAAGTGCCTACTTGTCTTACTTGAACTTCTTGAAACTTATTGATACTAGTTTTGGTGTAATTGTAGTTATGTATTTCATATTTCTCTGTGTTTTTCCTGCTTATTGTTGTATTGGTGGACTGCGGGTTCAATTCCCGAAGATCCAAGGGCTGCGGGTTCGATTCCCGGAGAACCGGAGTTATAGTGTTTGTGGACTGCGGGTTCGATTCTCGGAGATACAAGGGTTGCGGTTTTGATTCCCGGAGACCCGGAGTTTATTGAGATATTGAGATACGGACTGCGGATTCGATTCCCAGAGATCCTAAGCTATTGAGATGTGGATTGCGGGTTCGATTCCCGGAGATCCTGAGATATTGAGATATAGACTGTGGGTTCAATTCCCAGAGATCCGAGGGCTGCGGGTTCGATTCCCGGAGATCCAGAGATACTGATGTTGGGACTACGGGTTCAATTCCCGGAGATCCTGAGTTGTTGGATATATAGAGGGACCGCGGGTTCAATTCCCGAAGATCCTGGACTTGTTGTTTATATTTTTGTTGTGTTTGTTACTCTTGTTAGCTTAATTGTAGACGACTGTAGTGTTTACTTTATTGCTGTTATTTCAGTCTTATTCTTATTCGAACTGCTCGATATCATTATTATCATTATGTTATTATTTTCTCGGTAGGGCCCTGACCTTCCTCGTCACTACTCCATCGAGGTTAGGCTTGGCACTTGCTGAGTACCGCCGTGGTGTACTCATACTACTCTTCTGAACACTTTTGTGGTGCATATCCAGGTACATCAGATCAGGCACATTTCAGGTGATCTAGCAGCACTTCAGGAGACTTAAGGTACGATCTGCCACGTCCGCCGATCCAGACAGTCTCCTTCTATTCTCATTAGTGATAGCAATTACTTTCCCTTATTCTCGTTGTTTAGACAATCTTGATGTATAGGGCCACAGGTGTACTCTTCTCTTAGTCTGTGTTGCCCATGGGTTTCCGGGTCTTGGTAGTATGTTACTTAGTGTGTTTTGGCGAAGTGAATGTTCCAAGCGGCACTTATTACATTTCATTTACATTTTTCCTCTGTTATCTTATCCTTTTTGTTTATGAAATTGTATATTCCGCATCGTGTAGGCTTACCTAGTCACGAAAACTGGGTGCCGTCACGACAGGTTCACGATTGGTGAACTAGGGTCGTGACATTCATCAAAATTATCTCCTTGAGAACCCCTAAACTCCATCCAAGATTTAAGTGCCTTCAAGCCCGCGGCTCTTTTAGACGACTGTGAAGTAGATAAAGTAGGGGTTGGAACATTTGGCCTAGAATGTTCTAAGGATAGTTGGTATGCATTATAAATTGTTTGAGTATTAATTTTAATTGATGCTTTTGCATCTGCAAGAGTAGCACGTTCCTCTACTGTAAGATCTAAAGCCTTATAAATATTTGTATACCAAAAATGAGGACCTCCTAATTTCATTGTAGGGTTTAAAATTGCAGCTACACCATAAATAGGGGGGATAGGGAAAAAATATTTTTTAAACTTTTCTTTCATTACATTTATAGAAAGTTGATAAATTTGCCCACCTTCCTTAAAATCCATAAATAATTCACATAAGGCTGCAATATAAACTAAACAACTTGAAATAGTTGGATAATATTGTCCGGAAAATACATTTGTAGCAGCGTGAAAATGTTCTAAAAAATCTATAAGAATTTAAGCATTTGTCCAATCTTGGGTTGTAAGCATTTCATCATCATCCACACCCCCAACCCGAGCATTGAACGTTGCATTAATTGGGTTCCTATATTCGTAAGCAACTACTAAACTTTCGTACATATAATTCCATCTAGTGGGGCAAGGTTTAGGAACCTTTCTTTCTCTAAGGCCATATTCATCACATTTTTATAATATTCCCTAAGTCTACTTCTACAGTTAGAATAAAAAATCCAATTAAGAACCATTCTAACCTTTTCAATTTCTAAATTTAAAATTCACATACCATCACCGACAATTAAATGATAAATATGACAAATACATCTAACATGAAATATATTATTAAATGCATGATTTAATGTTGTTGTAAGAATGCTTACTGCACTAGTGTTGCTAGAAGCATTATCCATAGAAATTGATATTATTTTATCATTAGTGCAAAAATATCTACAAATATCACCAACAAGTGTTAGCGATAAACTTACCTGTGTGACGGGAGTTAATTATTCTATACGCAAGAATGCGTTTTTGCATTATCCACTCCTCGTCTATCCAGTGACTAGTAACAGTTAGGTAATCACAATCGTTATTACTTCTACCAATATCAGTGGTAATAGAAATTTGATTACTTATATGACTAAATAAATACCACAAATATTGTTCGTATTCGTGTTTAAATTTATAAATATCGGCCTTAACTGTTGCACGAGGCCAACCTTTATAAGTAGGATTAAAAACTTTTCAAATATAATACACAAAATTAGGATTAGAAGGAAAGGTATACGGTAAACACATAACGGTAACCATCTTTGCTAATTCTTCCCTATCTTTATTTGGATCATAATATAATATACCTCCGGTGACAGTGTTAATTCCAGGTTGAACTAGATTTGAACCTGTACTAGTTTTACCCGCATTTTCTACACTTGTCCCCTCTAGCTGTACTTTCAATTTGAAATATTTAACTTTTTCAGTAGGGTGTGTTTGTATGTGCCTAGTCAAACTACCCGTGCCACTACGGTCTCCAGTATATCTATGAACCAACAATTTTTTACAATAATTACACTGAGCCTTATTTTGATCTCTTAGTTGACTAAAAAATTTCCAAACTAATGACGTTTCTTGGCATTTAGAAGGTTATCTACTAAAAGTAGATATTTGTACAGGTGGGTGTTCTGGTGCATCAATTGGGTTTGCCGGACTAGTAGGTGTATCATCTAAATCCGGTTGGGTTTCAGCTAAATCATGTTGAGTTTCATCAAAATCCTGTTGGGTTTCATCAAAATCTAATTGCCTATGAACTTGTAAATTAGGATAAAGAGAAGTCATAATTTCATTATCTAGTTGATCTTCTCGTGAAATATTATGGCAAAATTCAGTATCGCTAAATTAAAAATAGGAATTATCACTATCAAGAATAATTGGACAACTAGAACGGGTAGGTCGAGGAACCGGGGGGAAGGTTAGTTGGTTGACGACTACTTTCACCCATTTTAGCTTTTCCCTTACCACTAAACATTTTTTTCAAAGAAAATGCCATATTAATTATAATTATGCAAACTAAAGCACGAAAATATATTCTTAAAAATTAAGAGTTGGAACGAGTTTACAGAATTGACGAACAACTTCTTCAAAATTGAAAATTGAAAATCGTTGAAGACTTGAATACTTCAATTCACAACTTCACAAAATTGGAATAATAATATAAGCAATTAAGAGAGATTGAGATAGATTGATGAATTGGTGAGTAAAAATGAAAGAATGAGGGGGTATTTATAGTTGAGAATTGGAAAAAAATGTAATTATATAAAGTTTGGGGTTATATTAAAGTTTGGGGGCCATTTGGCTAAATTTTAAATACCAAAACGGCTATATTTGGTCACCAACGGCTATTTTAAAATTCTGCCCGTTGGGCTTTTAATTAAAAAGAATTTGTTTTTTTGAATTTTACCGTTGGTCCCGCCAGGACCGTCCCAGGACCGCTAGCCGGTCCTGGTCTCGCGGGCTTAACGGAAGGGACCGGCCCGTCACGGTCTTAAAAGAACACCTGGGCCCGGCACACCAAGACCAGCCCGCCAGGACCGCGGTCCCGGTCCGGAACTGGCCCACCAGACAGCCTTATTCTTTACTGATTAGTCGGGTTCCCAGGATCACAATTTAAAAAATATATATTCAACTTGCTATGTACTTTTATTACTTTTTATAAAATGACATTTAACAAATTCACTTGGTATTTTTCTCCAAATTTTATTTTCGCATTAAAAAATAAATTATATTTGAATTACATTTTAAATAACAACTAAACTTTGAGTACTTGTCTCGAAAAAGTGGCTACACAACCCAATTCTTGCTGCTATATTTGACCTATTTATAACTATCCAAAAATAAATAATTTAAAACAATCATTTTCCAAAAGGGTTGTAACATCTTTAAATATAAAATCGTTTATAATATACTTATATTTTCTAAACATAAACTGTAATAATATCTTAATGCCCTTTGTTAGACAAAAGTCTTACCCAAGAATATGTGGCAAGCCTATTATTATTATTATTATTATTATTATTATTATTATTATTATTATTATTATTATTATTTGGTGTTATTTTCCTACAATCTAACAAACTATGGCAAGTAATACTATTACAATTTTTTTTATGGTGCTACCACTTTTGGTGTTGTCTCTACTGCCACTGTACAACTATCCTAATATCCATGGTGTTTCAAATACGTTATTGCATCCACAACTTTGGCAGACACTAATGTCAAAACACAGGTATGTGAATAGACATGGTTACATATCCAATGCTAATATTAAAACCTTTAACAAAAATACACCTCAATGCAAAAGAAGAGTTGGGATAAATGCTAATCTCGTAAAGTCAAAATTAAATTTGACTAAAGCGGATAATAATAATTATTGTGGTTATTTCTTAAATAAATAGTGTGACCAATGTGAGAGATTGGGTGATAGACTCTGGTGTTACTAGGCAATTTTGTCCAGACAAAAATAATTTTTTGTCTTACACCCAAATTTAGGACGCGGAAGAAACTATTTATCTTGGTGAATCAAGAACAACTCGCGTTCTTGGGAAA
This sequence comes from Nicotiana noctiflora, assembly GCA_032618575.1. Taxonomy (NCBI): domain Eukaryota; kingdom Viridiplantae; phylum Streptophyta; class Magnoliopsida; order Solanales; family Solanaceae; genus Nicotiana; species Nicotiana noctiflora. The sequence goes on from JASVEL010012552.1 coordinate 85,610, forward strand.
GGAAAAATTCTTTTCAAACTCACATCTGGTAAAACTCTAGTCTTGAGTGATGTATTGCATAACTAATTTGGTTTCTATGGGGTTATTAGGAACAATTGGAGTGAAGGTTTCATTTGAAAATAATGAGATCGTATTGATCAAAAATAATATTTTTGTGGGCAATCAATATTGTCACCATGGTTTATTCATGTTTAATATTTTTAATACTAGCAATAAAAATACAACTTCTTCTGCTTACATTGTTGAGTCTATTTTTTTATGGCATGCTAGACTAGGACATGTTAATATCGCGTATATAAAAAAAATATAGCCGCTAGAATTAATATCTAGTTTGGACTAAAATATTATTAACAAGTGTGAAATATGTGTTGAAGCTAAAATTACTGGAAAGACTTGTTTTTCTATAAATAGAGAAACTGAATTATTATCCTTACAGGGTTGGAGTGGTTGACTAGGTTGTTGAATGTTATTTTTAAGGCAAAGAGGATGCCAGATGAGTGGAGGTGGAGTATGATGGTTCCACTGTATAAGAACAAAGGTGATATACAGAATTGTAACAATTATAGGGATATCAAATTACTGAGCCATACTATGAAAGTATGGGAGAGAGTGGTTGAAGCAAGGTTGAGAGTTGTGGTGTCCATCTCCGACAACCAATTTGGTTTCATGCCGGGTCGTTCTACTACAGAAGCTTTACACCTTGTTAGGAGGTTGGTTGAACAGTACAGAGATAGAAAGAGAGATATGCACATGGTGTTTATTGACCTAGAAAAAACGTATGAAAAGGTTCCTAGAGAGGTTCTCTAGAGGAGCTTGAAGGCGAAAGGTGTGTTGGTTCCCTACATTATGGCGATTAAAGACATGTATGATGGGGCAAAGACTCGGGTTAGGACAATAGAAGGTGACTTTGAAGATTTTTCGGTTGTTATGGGGTTACACCAAGGTTCTGCGCTCAGTCCGTTCTTATTCGCCCTCGTGATGGACGCGTTAACACATCACATTCAAGAGGATGTGCCTTGGTGCATGCTATTTGCCGATGACATAGTTCTGATTGATGAATGGCGAACCAGTGTTAACGAGAGGCTGGAGGTTTGGAGACAAACTCTTGAATCTAAGGGTTTCGAGCTTAGCAAGACAAAGACGAAATACCTAGAGTGTAAGTTCAACATTGAGCAGAGTGAAGTGGGCATGGATGTGAGGCTGGAATCACAGGTAATCCCGAGTAGAGATAGCTTCAAGTACCTTGGGTCAGTTATCCAGGGGGAGGGGAGATCGATAACGATGTTACACACCGTATCAGGGTAGGATGGATGAAGTGGAGGTTAGCATCTGGAGTACTATGTGATAGCAGAGTGCCACTAATTCTCAAAGGTAAGTTCTATAAAGCGGTGGTCAGGTCGGCCAGGATGTATGGGGCTGAGTGTTGGCCGGTTAAGAAATCACATATCCAGAAGATGAAGGTAGCATAAATGAGGATGTTAAGGTGGATGTGCGGGCATAGTAGAATGGATAAGATCAGGAATGATGTTATTAGCGAGAGGGTGGGTGTGACTTCTATTGATGACAAGATACGGGAAGCAAGGCTCAGGTGGTTTGGGCACGTTCAGAAAAGAAGCCTAGATACCCCGGTAAGAAGGTGTGAATGTCTAGTTGTGGAGGGCTCGAGAAGAGGTAGAGTGTGGCCCAAGAAGTATTGGGGGAGGTGATAAGGTAGGATATGGCGATGCTCCAAATTTCTGAGGACATGGCACTTGATAGGAACTCGTGGAGGTCGAGTATTAAGGTTATAGGATAGGAGGTAGTTGAGTTTTGCCTTATGTCATAACTTTGTGGTAATAGTTTGGCAGGGATACTACTTTGCTTTTGCGTTATATCGTCCTTTTATTTTTATGTTGCTATATATATATATATATATATATATATATATATATATATATATATATATATATATATATATATATATTATTTTTGTGGTATTACTAACATTATCATCCTTTGTCTTTTTTGGTCTTCTTGAGCCGAGGGTCTTCCGGAAACAGCCTCTCTACTCCTTCATGGTAGAGGTAAGATCTACGTACACACTACCCTCCCCAGACCCCACTAGTGGGATTTAACTAGGTCGTTGTTGTTGTTGTTGAATTATTATCCTTGATTTACACTGATTTAGGCAATTTAAAACAGATTATGACTAGAGGTGGTAAAAAGTATTATGTGACATTTATTGATAATTTTTCTAGATATACTAAGTTGTATTTTCTTTTTAATAAAGATGATATTTTTAATGCTTTTATTTCTTGTAAAATAGAGGTTGAAAATCAACTTAGTAGAAAAATCAAGAGAATTAGAGCTGATGGAGGTGAAGAATATTTATCTTTAAATGATTTTTGTGAAAAGAATAGAATAATTCATGAAGTAACTCCGTCTTATTCACCTGAGTCAAATGGAGTAGCTGAAAAGAAAAATAGAACATTGAAAGAGATGATGAACTCTATGTTAATTAGTTCTAATGCTCATGATAATTTGTGGGGTGAAGCTATTAATTTGTGGGGTGAAGCTATTCTATCTGCATGTCACGTACAAAACAAAATACTGCATAGAAGAACCGACAGAATTCCTTATGAATTATAGAAGGGTTATAAACCTAATTTAAAATATTTAAAAGTACGTGGGTCCCTTGCTAAAGTTCTTTTATCTGAACCTAAAAAAGGAAAAATAGGTTCTAGACCTATTGATTATATGCTTATTGGATATGCTGAACATAGTGTTGCATATAGATTTCTTGTTTTAAAAAGTGATGCGCTTGATTGCAATACTATACCTGAGACAAAGAATGTTGAGTTCTTTGAATATATTTATCTATTGTATGATAAAATTTCTCATACACCTGTTGAAACGAATAGTGAAATTACCTCTAATGACGAACTGAGAAGGAGAAAATGCCCTAGGAAAGAATAATTTTCTTATGAAAATGATTTTCATACTTTTCTTGTCGATAATGAACCATCAAATTATTTTTATCTTCTTCAGAAGCTAATTATTGAAAAGAGGCAGTAAAAGTTGAAATAAAAAATAATACATGGATTTTAACTGACTTACCTCCTGGTGCAAAACCTATTAGCTGTAAATGAATTTCAAAAAGAAATTTAATCCTGATGTATCACGGCCCTGTCACGACCCTAATTCACCAATCGTGAACCTGTCATGACGGCACCAGTCTCCGCGACTAGGTAAGCCTAACACGATGCGAAATATACAAATTTATGATCATTAAATAAGAAAATAGCGGAAAATGATATAAAAGGAATGTAATAAGTGCTGCTTGGCACATACACTCATCAATCACACCATATAGCATACCACCAAGACCTGGAATCCCACGGGTAACACAGACTAAAAAGGGAGAGTACAACTGTGGCTCTATACATTAAGAATTTCTAAAGAACGAAATGAGGGAAAATAACTACTATCACTTTGAGAATAGAAGGAGGCCTTCCGAATTCGCGGATGTAGCAGATCATACCTCGAGTCTCCAGATGTGCTGCTAAATTACCTAGTATGGGCATGTCCTGATGTACCTGGATCCGCACAACAAAAGTGTGCGGAAGAGTAGCATGAGTACACCATGGCGATACTCAGTAAGTGCCAAGCCTAACCTCGATGGAGTATTGACGAGGAAGGTCAGGGCCCTACCAAAAAAACAATAACATAATGATCAAAACAGTAATAAAAAGGAATAAGTAAGAATGAATCTGAAATAACAACAATGAAGTAATTACTACAACCAACTATGATTAGCTAACTACAAGTAACCAACACGACATAACTCAAATCAACAAGTCCGGGACCTATGGGAATTGAAACCACAGTCCCTCTCTATATCCAAAAACTCAGGATCGCCAGGAATTTAACTCGCGGTACCAATATCAGTATCTCTAGGTCTCCGGGAATCGAACCCGCAGCCCGTACCTCAATATCTCAAAATCTCCGGGAATCGAACCCGCAGTCCGTATCTTAATAAATATATCAATAAACTCCGGGTCGCCGAGAATTGAACCCTCAGCCCTTGGATCTCCGGGAATTGAACACGCAGTTGTGACGACCCAAAGGGTCATCACCTATTTCCTCACTTGTTCCGCACTTCCGAGGCCTTGAAAACCTTATTCTATGTTGCCTCAATTTATTTCACGACCTTAGTTCACCAATCGTGAACATGTCGCGATGGCACCCAGTTCCCCACGACTAGGTAAGCCTAACACATTGCGGAATATACAAGCTATGAACACTTAAATAAGAGACAACGGAAAAATAGCATAAAAAGATATGTAATCCGTGCCGCTTGGCACATACATTCGTCAACACACTGAATAAAACGCTACCAAGATCCGGAATCCCATGGGTAACACAGACTAAAAGAGAATATACAACTGTGGCTCTATGTGTAAAGATTATCTAACAACGAAATGAAGGAAAAATGTCAACTAATACTATCAGAATAGAAGGAAAGCCTCCGAATCCGTGGACGTAGCAGATCATACCTCGAGGTCTCCCAAAAGCTGCGGAATCACCTAGTATGAGCCTGTCCTGATGTACCTGGATCTGCACAACAAAAGTGTGCAGAAGAGTAGCATGAGTACACCACGGCGGTACTCGGTAAGTGCCAAGCCTAACCTCGATGGAGTAGTGACGAGGAAGGTCAGGGCCCTACTGAGAGAAAATAATTACAAAAATGATAGTAACAATAATAACCAGTTTAAATGATAATTATTCCGAAATAACAACAATAAATGATTACTGCAACCGTCTACAATTAAAACTAACAACAAGTAACAAACTCGATTAACAAGTCCAGGACTCGTGGGAATTGAACCCACGGTCCCATTGACGGTACCCATGGGTCTCCGGTAATCGAACCCGCGGCCCGTGTCTCAGTAAATCTCGGGATCTCCGGGAATCGAACCCGCGGTCCACGTCTCAATGAATCTCGGGATCTCCGGGAATCGAACCCGCGGTCCACGTCTCAATAAATCTCGGGATCTCGGGAATCGAACCGCGGTCCACATCTCGATAAATCTCGGGATCTCCGGGAATCAAACCGCAGTCCACATCTCATCAACTCGGGATCTCTAGGAATCGAACCGCAGTCCACATCTCGATAAATCTCGGGATCTCGGGAATCGAACCCGCGGTCCACATCTCGATAAATCTCGGGATCTCCGGGAATCGAACCCGCGGTCCACATCTCAATAAATCTCAAGATCTTCGGGAATCGAACCCGCGGTCCACATCTCAATAAATCTCAAGATCTCCGGGAATCGAACCCGCGGTCCACATTTCAATAAATCTCGGGATCTCCGGGAATCGAACCCGCGGTCCACGACAATATAACTCCGGGTCTCCGGGAATCGAACCCACGGCCACAGGATCTCGAGAATTGAACCCGCGGTCCACGAAACACGACAAATAAAGGAATACACGAGAGAGAATATAATATGCTTAACTTCACGATAAATAGTGCCAATAATTATCTAGAAGCTCAAGTAAGACAATGAGGCAACTAGACAGTTAAATACTACATAATCATGCTTTTCTAACTACTACCCGGTAAGAATATCGAATTAATAACTAAAAATCGGAATATCACTCATCGAACATTTTAAGTAAAGTATGTGTTCAACAACCAGCGCATGTACACGCCCGTCACCTCGCGTACAAGGCATTTAAACTATCACATAATATCCTAGGGGTGAAAGTTCCCCGACACGAGGTTAGACAAGCCACTTACCTCAATTCCGGTACAAAACCGCTAAGAAACAACTCCCTTGCCACGAGTATCCGACTCCGAGTGGCTCAACTCTATCCAATTAAATTGCATATTGTAAATAATAATTCAAGTAATTTATTCTACAATTAAATTCTAAGCTAATACGAAAAATTATGAAAAATGACCAAGATCACACAAAGATCGATGAAGCTCGATTTCTAAAAGACGGGGTTTTTAGCCATACATATCCGAAATTCGCCCCTTAATGATACTACGATGATCCAATATAGTTATGTAACTTCAATCTACAATTCAACATTCAATAGGGCCAATATTGATAATAAATTCCATAATTTATGTCATTTAGGCATATTATCAAACACCTTGTAGGCATGGTTATTTTTACCTCATAACTATAGTATTGGTTCTTCCAACTATCACCATTAACCAACAATTCATCTCACCATCATTCCGAACCAATTTATAACTTCCAAATACACATGTATGACCATCCATTCACACACAACCAACAAAAATTCCATCAAATAAACACCTTTAAATCCCTACCATGTTCATGTATTTAAATTGGGAATTTATGACTTCCAATTACCGTGCCATAAGTTGTAATACTTGATTCATACTCATATTCCCATAATATATCCATATATATAAGTCTAAGTTGTAGGATTTACCTTTTGGAAGAAATCTTGCAAAACCCCTTTTGAGTTCTTGAAGGAATTTCTTGAAAATATAAAGATTTTCAAGATTAATCCATGTTAATATAAGTGTTTAGGAGTAGTAATCAACTCAAAATACTCCAAAAATCTTACCTTGGATCACAGAAATGAAGAGTAGGACGGATTCCTCTTGAGAGAGCAAGCCCTTGCCCCAAAAATGACTTTGGAACTCTCTATACCCGGTCTTGGGGTATTTAGGGGCCTGCTACTAGCGCGCCCGCGCTAATTAGCGCGGGTTGAGGGCAGAAAATAATCCATTAGCGCGGGCTACTAGCGCTCCCGCGCTAAGGCCGTGCTACTGACACATGCCCAGAAACGGGATATAGGATTGTTTAAAGTGAGGTCTTGTGCACACTCATTTACATCTTCGCCTATTATGAAGTTTTCCAACTTCAAAAGTTTCCGTTAACCATCCGAAATCACCCCGAGGCCCCCGGGACCTCAACCAAAAATACTAACACCTCCTAAACATAATGAAAACTTGTTCCAATCATCGACATGCATCAAACAACGCCAATACCATCAAATTACATCGAATTCAAGCTTAAGTTTCTTCAAAACTTTCAAAACTAACATTCGATCCAAAACCCAACCAAACGACGTCCAAATGACCCGAAAATTTGCGGACATATCCAAAATCACATAACGAAGCTACAAAAATTATCGGAATTCCATTCCGACCCCCGGATCAAAATCTCACCTATCGTTCGGATTCGCCAAAATTTCAAACTTCGGCATTTCAAGCCTAATTGAGCTACGGACCTCCAAAATACATTCCGAACGCGCTCCCGACCCCGAAATCACCTAACGGAGCTAATGGAACCATCAGATTTCCATTCCTAGGTCGTCTTAATACTATTCCAAATACGGGCCATTTTTCAACTATAAGGCTCTCATTTAGGGACTAAGTGTCCCAAAACGCTTCAAATTCTATAACCGAACCTCCCGGCGAACTACAATAGCAGAGATGAACTTAGGAAAATAGTTAGATTGGGGATCGGGGCATAATTTTCAAAAACGACCGGTCGGGTCGTTACATCTTCCCACACTTAAAAGATTTGTTCATCCTCGAACGAGCATAGAAACATACCTGGAGTGGTGAAGAGATGGGGGTACTAGTTGCGCATATCCTGCTCGGTCTCCCAAGTCGCCTCCTCGGTCGGCTGACCCCGCCATTGAACCTTTACTGAAGCGATGTTCTTTGACCTTGGCTTCCTGACTTGCCTGTCCAGGATGGCCACTAGCTCCTCAACATAAGGCAGATCCCCGTATAGCTGAACAGAAGTGAAACCCAACATGTGCGACGGTTACCATGGTATCCCCGGAGCATAGGGACATGAATTACGGGATAGCCCCGACTAGGCTGGGAGGTAAGGCCGGCTCATAAGAAACCTCCCCAACACGCCTCAAATCTCAAAAGGGCCAATAAATCTCGGACTCAGCTGAGTACATTAGTCTGATATAATCTGAAGATATTCCCTTTTGTCCAAATAAATAAGTCTTAAAGACTAATCCCAACATCCGGAATTCTATGTCGGGCTTGTTTTTATCAAGAGATCACACAATTATTCCTCACACGCGGTCCTCAAACATGACTGCATAACGTTGCTGGATTCTTACCTTGCAACACAAAATCCATAGGACCACGATAATATTTTTTTATGACCAAATCAGCCAAAAATATATATATTTTTATGACCAAATCGGCCAAAAATTCGACGAATCAGATGCTCTCATTGCACCTCACGATCTACATAGGTCTTGTTCTAACTTTCACAATACTGACACGACGGAAAAGATGTGCCGATATTCATAACCAACTACTGAATCAACAATTCATTAGGTCTATACTCCTGACAAGATCCATTACCTTGTCCTAAACGAGAGAATGATCTTTTTCTCTATAATATACTTCATATAATCAGTTTGCACTGACCCCAAATCACATAATCTCATCTCATCCAGTACGAACTGCTCAGGCGATAAGCCATATCAGACATAATCAAAAGTCCTACAATATGACACAATGTGTCAGTAGCCACTAATTCGTACGTGACACAAAAGGAAGGCGAACACTAGAGAGAACTATTCAACTCTCACACTAACATGGACTTCCTCAGAAAAATAGGAAACAGAACACATAACAGCAAATATGCACAATGAAATAAGTATCACGCTGTTGCGGCATGCAACCCGATCCCAACAATATACCCATGGCGGCGTGCCACCCGATCCAAACAATATAACCATGGCGGCGTGCCACCCGGTCCAAACAATATAAAACTCACATAAGGAGCCAAACGTCGAGCTGAATAGCTCATCTCATCAAAATACTGAATATCGAGCATAAGCACACTAAGGTGCATGATATCAGTCACAAGGAAACATATAGCGCTATAGGCTACAAACTCAAGCACAACTGAGGTGCGATATATGATCTAAGTCTCGAGAGCCATCATGCTCATATAACATCACCTCTGAGCGGAACCTCAACACATAACGAATTTACCAAGCCGTCTCACAACTCATACGGCACAATATATCTTTACATGAATTAACTAACCACGAAATAGGACCGCGACTATCCCTCCATAAAGGGCGCATTGCTGGAAGAAACACAACTGGCCCGACGCAAGGCTCACTTCCAAATTTAAACCAATCCACCGACCTTAAGTCTATCCTGGTCGTGCCAAGCTAAGTCAATAATATTTCACAGGTCTATAACCCAATAAGCAAAGTGCCCTCCAGGCATAAATTCTCAAATGAATGATATCACCAAAATCCTCATACTTGGTTTAAATTTCTAACCAATCAAGTGACTACAAGTCACACCTATACAATCTTCTTGTGGGTCAAGCTCCCACCATCCTCCGAATAATTAAACGGGCTTGCACATTCAACCCACCGGCTGCACTGACACTGAAAGCGATCAGGAGTCCCTAACCGGGATGCAAAGCCTTTCTCACAGAACACCGATCTCAAATGATACTGATGTTAATACCCATCTTACTCAAAACACTGAAACTCCTTTCCTTCTCATCCGAGCTCTTTATATCACATTCATTGACCAAACCGTGACCTTGGTCCTTACTTCAAATTTCATACTACTCACTGCATATCACGTGCCGATATACGATAGACACAATTTCCATCATAGCTCTAGAACTGACGATAGGCTAATATTTCATCACATAAGACTTTCCATTTAGCTCACTGCAGGAGAACTATAACAACATACGGTGAATTCTCATAACCATCGAATATGCCAATCTCTAAGTAGTGGTCCAAGCCACCATAACCCTTCCCGAGATCTGCCTACTCATAACAGGCCCTTAACAGAAGAATACTTCAGAATTACATCAATCACTGCGGCAGACAAGTCTCAAATGCACCGCCACAAATCACATGCATAATTCGATCACGTTGCATGAATTGATCATTGACACCAATACGCCAACTCAACTATGGCTGATCAATCTACTTCCTTCCAGGTTATCCTTGATTGCCTTAGAAATGTTAATATCTTCCTTCAATACCTAACTTATTCCAACCGCACTTACCCCGAGTGACCTTAAATCATGAGGCCATGCTATCTCAAGAATGACGACCATTTCATGTCTCTCAAATACTACGCCACAAGTCAAAACATCATAGATCGTTTTGTGCCTTTCTTCATAAGTTGTTTCAAAACCTTGAGCCTCAACTGTACTTATAGACTCAGAATTATCAGGCACCACACTTTACCTCTTGAATTCATTAGGACCGCTATTGAGAGCCATCCAGCCCTGACTTGCCCCAGTACGCAACCAACTCTACTAAATTTTGTAACATATGAATACCCTCTCGATAAAGCCCCTAGCGGAACCACTTCCCGCAAAGCATGCACCTATACGAGGCATAAATCATGAGTCTTTCCGCAAGTTTGAACACGAGCCAGTAAGGCTAACCATAACATGCATTCAACAATTCATATACTGAAATTTCCACTCATGGCCCTTTTTCCGTGGCTGCAATAACACAATAATACGCAAGTATCCAGAATTGACACAGGTAATTAACCATGCGACCCAATCTTACGGTGGGACTCTCCCACTTAGCCCAAAGCCACTATTACACGACTCTCGAACATATTAGAACCATTCTTTCAAGTCATTTACTATTATTCAACTGCAACTCACTTGATCCAACGAATATAACCACATGTGCTCTATTAGTACTCTAACACCATAGGGTATGACCTCATCCCAATACAACCAAACATTTTCTCGCTCCGTGCACCGAGCATTCTCTACCAACGATATCTTAAAACATACTATGATTCTCACACGCCTACGAAGCACCATGTAGCCTTTGTCGAATATTTCCCTGCTGATAATAAAATGTAGAGTTTATTAGGGACACGGGAACATCCAAAGTCCCAACATCATACCATACGAGCCTCAACTCTTGCCCATCTGCAAGTTTTCAAGAACTTTTTGTTGAATAGCACCTAAATACATCGCAGGCCAAATCTGATATGACACGTGACCTATAATTAGATCGTTGATAGTGAAATCCTTTCACTTGACACGAAGCCGTAAGATACATCTTGCTAATCCATGATACTAGCCTTTAACATTCGTACGTTTTCATCATAAGACAAGCCAAAGACATTCGTTTGGTACATGTCCTTCTTAAGACAGTTAAACTCATTTCCCCCCAGTATCTCTGCTGTCTGAATCCTTCGCTAAATAGATATCTCATATGAACCATATAGTCTTTATTACCACCAACTATCCTTAGACCTACATCCACCTTGTGATTTTACCATTGTTATGACGATTTGGTAGTTAAGTAAACCTTCTCAAGACCGTACTTATCAATCGAATGTCGGAATCTAGTGCACCCCCATGTGCACAATTGAAGATCTCTCAATTCTCTTGCATTATCGATATGGATGACACGCGGTAACAATGGTTGGGTAAATTCTTGACTCCCTTGAAATCCCTCTGCGGCATCACGAACCGTCGGCGCATACTTGATACCGAGTGCGCAATTTCAATACACGAGTGGATGCAAAAGAACATATGACATAGCCTCTAACTGAATAAATGGCGCACGATAAGGAAATTCAAAGAATTGAAGAATTTCCTAAACAGTTACATAGCCCCTCGTAGATAAATAGAGACGTCTCCGTATCGATCAGCGAGAATCTAAGTAACCGGTCTGTGTCCCGTGACTCCTATGAACCTAGAGCTCTGATACCAACTTGTCAAGACCCTAGTTCACCAATCGTGAACATGTCGTGATGGCACCCAGTTCCCACGACTAGGTAAGCCTAACACATTGCGGAATATACAAGCTATGAACACTTAAATAAGAGACAGCAGAAAAATAGCATAAAAAGATATGTAATCCGTGCCGCTTGGCACATACATTCGTCAACACACTGAATAAAATGCTACCAACATCCGGAATCCCACGGGTAACACAGTCTAAAAGAGAATATACAACTGTGGCTCTATGTGTAAAGAGTATCTAACAACGAAATGAAGGAAAATGTCAACTAATACTATCAGAATAGAAGGAAAGCCTCCGGATCCGCGGACGTAGCGGATCATACCTCGAGGTCTCCCAAAAAGCTGCGAAATCACCTAGTACGAGCCTATCCTGATGTACCTGGATCTGCACAACAAAAGTGTGCAGAAGAGTAGCATGAGTACACCACGGCGGTACTCAGTAAGTGCCAAGCCTAACCTCGATGGAGTAGTGACGAGGAAGGTCGGGGCCCTACTGAGAGAAAACAATTACAAAAATGATAGTAACAATAATAAGCAGTTTAAATGATAATTATTCCGAAATAACAACAATAAATGATCACTGCAACCGTCTACAATTAAAACTAACAACAAGTAACAAACTCAATTAACAAGTCCAGGACCTGTGGGAATTGAACCCACAGTCCCATTGACGGTACTTCTGTGTCTCCGGGAATCAAACCCGCAGCCCATATCTCAAATAATAATCAATATCTCCGGATCTCCGGATCTCCGGGAATCGAACCCGCAGTCCCTACTAATAACTCAGGATCTCGGGAATCGAACCCGTAGTCCCTACCAATAACTCAGGATCTCGGGAATCGAACCCGTAGTCCCTACCAATAACTCAGGATCTCGGGAATCGAACCCGTAGTCCCTACCAATAACTCAGGATCTCGGGAATCGAACCCGCAGTCCACATCTCAATAAATCTCCGGGAATCGAACCCGCAGTCAACATCTCAATAAATCTCGGGATCTTCGGGAATCGAACCCACAGTCCACATCTCAATAAATCTCAGGATCTCCGGGAATCGAATCCGCAGTCCACATCTCAATAAATCTCAGGATCTCCGGGAATCGAACCCGTAGTCCATATCTCAATAAATCTCAGGATCCGAACCCGCAGTCCACATCTCAATAAATCTCAGGATCTCCGGGAATCGAACCCGCAGTCCACAGCAATATCACACCGGGTCTCTGGGAATCGAACCCACAGCCCTGGGATCTCCGGGAATTGAACCCGCAGTCCACACACACATCAAATAAAGGAATACACAAAGAGAATATAATATGCTTAACTTCACCGATAAATAGTGCCAATAATTATCCAGAAGCTCAAGTAAGACAATTAGGCAACTAGACGGTTAAATACTACCTATTCATGTTTTTCTAACTACTACCGGGTAAGAATATCGAATTAACAGCTAAAAACAGGAACATCACTCATCGAACATTTTAAGTAAAGTATGTGTTCAACAACCACCGCATGTACACGCCCGTCACCTCGCGTACAAGGCATTTAAACTATCACATAATATCCTAGGGGTGAAAGTTCCCCCACACGAGGTTAGACAAGCCACTTACCTCAATTCCCGTACAAAACCGCTAAGAAACGACTCCCTTGCCACGAGTATCCGACTCCGAGTGGCTCAACTCTATCCAATTAAATTGCATATTGTAAATAATAATTCAAGTAATTTATTCTACAATTAAATTCTAAGCTAATACGAAAAATTATGAAAAATGACCAAGATCACACAAAGATCGATGAAGCTCGATTTCTAAAAGATGGGGTTTTTAGCCATACATATCCGAAATTCGCCCCTTAATGATACTACGATGATCCAATATAGTTATGTAACTTCAATCTACAATTCAACATTCAATAGGGCCAATATTGATAATAAATTCCATAACTTATGCCATTTAGGCATATTATCAAACACCTTGTAGGCATGGTTATTTTTACCTCATAACTATAGTATTGGTTCTTCCAACTATCACCATTAACCAACAATTCATCTCACCATCATTCCTAACCAATTTATAACTTCCAAATACACATGTATGACCATCCATTCACACCTAACCAACACAAATTCCATCAAATAAACACCTTTAAATCCCTACCATGTTCATGTATTTAAATTGGGAATTTATGACTTCCAATTACCATGCCACAAGTTGTAATACTTGATTCATACTCATATTCCCATAATATATCCATATATATAAGTCTAAGGTGTAGGATTTACCTTTTGGAAGAAATCTTGCAAAACCCCCTTTTGAGTTCTTGAAGGAATTTCGTGAAAATATAAAGATTTTCAAGATTAATCCATGTTAATATAAGTGTTTAGGAGTAGTAATCAACTCAAAATACTCCAAAAATCTTACCTTGCATCATAGAAATGAAGAGTAGGACGGATTCCTCTTGAGAGGGCAAGCCCTTGCCCCAAATATGACTTTGGAACTCTCTATACCCGGTCTTGGGGTATTTAGGGGCCTGCTACTAGCGCGCCCGCGCTAATTAGCGCGGGTTGAGGCAGAAAATAATCCATTAGCGCGGGCTACTAGCGCTCCCGCGCTAAGGCCGCGCTACTGACACATGCCTAGAAAACTGGTCATAACTTTCTGTATACACCTCCTAATGACGAACGGTTTGTTGCGTTGGAAACTAGCCTCAAAGGGCTTTAATTTGATAGGTTGTAGCTCACACAAAGCTTTATATAACGGGAGATATGATAGTTTAAAGTGAGGTCTTGTGCACACTCATTTACATCTTCGCCTATTATTAAGTTTTCCAACTTCAAAAGTTTCCGTTAACCATCCGAAATCACCCCGAGGCCCCCGGGACCTCAACCAAAAATACTAACACCTCCTAAAACATCATGAAAACTTGTTCCAATCATCGACATGCATCAAACAACACCAATACCATCAAATTACATCGAATTCAAGCTTAAGTTCTTCTAAAACTTCCAAAACACGCATTTAATAAAAAACCCAAACAAACGACGTCCGAATGATCTGAAAATTTGCGGACATATCCAAAATCACATAACGAAGCTACAGAAATTATCGGAATTCCATTCCGACCCCGGATCAAAATCTCACCTATCGTTCGGATTCGCCAAAATTTCAAACTTCGGCATTTCAAGCCTAATTGAGCTACGGACCTCCAAAATACATTCCGAACGCGCTCCCAACCCCAAAATCACCTAACGGAGCTAATGGAACCATCGGATTTCTATTCCTAGCTTGTCTTAATGCTATTCCAAATACGGGCCATTTTTTAACTATAAGGCTCTCATTTAGGGACTAAGTGTCCCAAAACGCTTCAAATTCTATAACCGAACCTCCCGGCGAACTACAATAGCAGAGATGAACTTAGGGAAATAGTTAGATTGGGGATCGGGGCATAATTTTCAAAAACGACCAGTCGGGTCGTTACAATTTACGTGCACGATCCGGCCATGTAGCCGGAAAGATTTCGTGATAGAATGTATGAATTCTATGAGAAATTTGAAGAAAAATGATATTAATATTGATATGGTTGACTTCGGTCAACATTTTTGGTAAACGGACCCGGACCCGAGGTCGGACAGTCCCGGAAGGTCCGTAGGAAAATATGGGACTCGGACATGCGTCCGGAGTCGAATTTTAAGGCCTAGAGCCTAAGCTATGGATTTTTCTGTGAAATTGTTTTTGCTATAATTATTGAAGGAAAAAGAATTAAATGACCTTGGTATCGGGCTCGTATTTTGGTTCTGATGCCCGATACAAGTCTTAAATATTATATATGTGCTTTCTGTAAAGTTTGGTGATATTTGGATGTCGTTTGATATATTTTGAACCTTGAGTTCCAAATTTCAAAGTTTGAAAACTAAAAGAAAGATAATCATGAACTTGAGGCTTGATTTGATGAAATCGATGTTATATTGGCGATGTGATAGCACGAGCAAGTTTGTAATATGTTTTTGATGTTGTGTACATGTTTGGTTTGGAGCCCAGGGGGCTCGGGTAAAGATTTGATAGGTCGTTGGTTCAATTTCTGAAATTTTACACAGCTGGTTTTTCACCCAGCTGGTATCTTCACAAATGCGAAGATTTTCTCACAATTGCGAGAAGTCCCAGACTGGCCTTGGTTCGTAAATGCGAACAATACTTTGCAAATGCGAAGTGGGCAGGGTTGAGCAGTTGTTCGCAAATGCGAACTTAACCTCACAAATGCGAGGCCTTCAGTGTTTCGTCTGGCTTCGTAAATGCGACAACCCCAGAAGCCCAGCCTCATTCGCAAATGCGAACATTATGTTGCAAATGCGATGATGGCAGTCCCCAGACCTGTAGTGTTCGCAATTGCGAACAAATGTTCGTAATTGCGATACCCGCAGATGTGCAATTTTATACTTAAACGAATTTCTCATCTCATTCTTCATTCTTTCAAAAACCCACACACTACACACAAACCCTCAAGAGCAAATTCACTCCAAAATAATTATAAGTCACTTTTTACTCAATTCTTTCAATTCCTAACAATATTAAACATGTTTTTCAATAGAAATCAAAGGTTTTCATGGTAAAAATTCTTGTTTTTGGGTAAAACCTAGGGTTTTCATGAATTGGGTAATTGGACCTCGAATTGAGGTTCGATTTTGAAACAAATCATATATTTGAACTCGTGGGGGAATGGGTAACCGGATTTTGGTCCTGAACCCCGAGTTTCGACCACGTGGGCTAGGGGCGTTTTGGGAAATTTTGGGGTAAACTTTGAGAAAACCATTTTTAAGCATTCAAACCAAGTTATTTAATATTTATTAATGTAATGGAATCAATTGTGATTAGATTCGATCTAGTTGAAAGCGGAAATTCGGGGAAAAAGCTATAATTGAAGAATAATTTAGACTTCAAGGCTAGAGGTAAGTGTTTGTTCTATCCTAGCTTGAGGGAATAGGATTATATGCTATGTGCTATGTGATCGAGTGCGGTGTATGGGTTGTGGTGACGAGCATCCATACACTGGCGTCTAGCATGATCGTGAGTCATTTTTTATACTTGTTGTCAGATATTTCAAAGATGAATTGTTGAACCCTTGTCGGGTTGTGAAATTGTACATTGTTTTCCCTTGCCGGGACTTATTGTGAAGTGAGATATTATTTTCCCTTGCCGGGACTTGTTGTGATGATTATTGTGTCCCTTGTCGGGACGGATTCATGATTATTGTTTTCATTCTCTGCTCTTAAATGTGACTGTTATTTGGGTGAGGAAGAGTGATAATGCACGAAGGGTGATGTCGTGCCTTGTTTTACTGTTATTGCACGAAGGTTAATGTCGTGCCCTATTATTGATTATTCACGAAGGTTAATGTCATGCCTTGTTATTGATTATGCACGAAGGATCATGCTGTGCCTTGTGATATTGATTATGCACGATGGGTAATGCTGTGCCTTGTTATTGAACCATGCACGAAGGATCATGCCGTGTTATGGATGTGAGGATGAGAGTAAAAGAATGAAGGGTGATGTCGTGCACTTTATTTGCTTATTTGGTGAGGATGAGAGTAAAAGAACGAAGGGTGATGCCGTGCAACTATTTGCTATTCTTTGACTTGATATTACCTGTTTCCTGTATACTTTGGTTTCCTTTGTTGATTTAATAAATGTTGTTAACTGTTGAGCTTTCCCTCTTATGATATTTCTTATTGAATTTTTATTTACTTGATATCTCTGTTATCTTGTGGTGTACATATGTATATAGAACTGCACAGGTTTATGTGGGTGTCTGGTCCTAGGCTTGTCACTACTTCGCCGGGATAGGCCAGGCACTTACCAGCACATGGGTTCGGATTGTGCTGATACTGCACTTATGTGCGTTTTTGCACAGGTCCAGGTTTTGATCATGAGCAGCAGCAATAGAGCCTTGTGTGGGAGTTGAGCATTTCGAGACCGAGGTAGCTTGCAGGCGTCCGCAGGCCCGGCGTCTCTTCCACTTATTTATATTATTAGATGTAGTCTCTTTGTTCCGACACAAACAGATTTATGTTATTTTCCTTCAGAACTTTATGTGTAGTATTTAGTAGTAGTTCGTGAGTTGGTGACTCTACGTCTTGGGTAGAGGATTTCGGTATTTTTTTACCTTGGTACTACTTATTTCTATTTTGATGAGACTTCCGCTTGCATTTAATTAAGGTTATGTTTCTTGTTGATAAATTGAGTATGAAATATTGGCAAAAATAGGATAATGTTAAATATAGTGGCTTGCCTAGCTACCACGAGTAGGCACCATCACGATCCCGATGTTGGGGGAAAAATCCGGGTCGTGACAAGTTGGTGTCAAGCTCTAGGTTACATAGGTCTCACCACTCACGAACAAGCTTAGTAGAGTTTGAGAGGTAGGTACGGAGACGTCTGTACTTGTCCTCCAGAGTCTATTGAATTAGGAAAGAGTCTCTCATTTGTTCCTTCTTGTCGTGCGATTTGTTCCTCAAGTACTGATTGAATTTCTACCCTGTCCTTTTGCAGATTTTGAGGACACGCGCTTCTTCGTCCGCTGACCAGCAGCCTGAGCCCCAGGCAGCTCCCATGAGGGGCAGGGGCCGAGGCCGTATCGTAGGCCATAGTAGGGGCAGAGCTCAGCCCCCGGCAGCTATTCCAGAGGTGGAGCCTCATATTGAGACTGGCGAGGAGGTTCCAGTCCCAACAGCTCCAGTGGGCCCAGCTCAGGTCCCAGGAGAGGCTTTATTTACCCCGGATCTTCGGGAGGCTCTGGTCAGGATAGCGGGGTTTATGGACAACGTTGCTAGAGCAGGCTTATTACCAGCTGCACCAACCGCTTCTCAGGCTGGAGGAGGGGCCCAAACTCATGTTGCTCGCACTCCGGAGCCAGTAGCTCACTAGCCTCAGGCACCAGTGGTTCAGCCAGCTGTGGCCACTAAGTTAGGTACCACAGCTCAGGCCGGAGATGGAGCGGCCATGACTTCTGATTCTTTATGGAGACTTGTTCGGTTCTCCAAGCTGTTTACCACTACCTTCAGCGGTGCCATATCAGAGGATCCTCTGGATTCTTATTTAGTTTCCATGAGATTTTCAAGACTATGGGGATAGTGGAGTCCAATAGAGCTGACTTCTGTACATTCAGGCTTTCAGGATCCGCCAAGACTTGGTGGAGAGATTATTGCTTGACTCGACCAGCAGGGTCCCCGGCTTTATCATGGGATCAGTTCGCGGAACTATTTACGGAGAAGTTTCTCCCTGCTACTCAGCGGGATATACTTCGGAGGCAGTTTGAGCGCCTCCATCAGGGTACTATGACTGTCACTCAGTATGAGACGAGATTTGTTGATCTGGCATGTCATGCGGTAGTGATACTCCCCACAGAGCGGGAGTGGGTCCGCAGGTTCATAGATGGGCTTAATCATCCGATTAGACTTCAGATGGCTATGGGAGTGGAAAGTGATATATCTTTTCAGGAGGCAGCTAATGCAGCACGTAGAGTTAAGATGGCTTTTGCTCGGGGAGGTGGTTATCCTTCAGACAAGAGGCCTAGTCATTCCGGCAGATTTGGTAGTTCTTCTTCAGGAGGCAGGGAATCTTTTGATAGGGGCCAGTTTTCCAGACCTTTCCATTCCGCCCTTCAGGCTTCACAGGGTGGACCAGGTGATCGTGGGTTTCGTGAGCAATATTTAGATCAACCTCCTATTAGTGCTCAGCCTCTTCAGAGTGTTCGTGGAGGCCATTCGGGTCATCAGGGCCAGCTTCCCCATCAGCCTAAGAGTTGCTACGGTTGTGGTGACCCAGGTCATCTTGTCAGGTTCTGCCCTCGAGCGACGGGCAACACTCAACAGTGGGGCCCTCGTCCCATGATTCAGGCCCCAGCTGACCCTCAGCCTGCCCAGCCAGCCAGAGGCAGGGGTAGAGATCAGAGAGGTGGATGACCGTCCCAGAGATGTAGCTCAGAGGGGAGATGTTGATCCTCGATTCTATGTTTTACCAGCTAGGCCAGAGGCGGAGGCATCAAATGCCGTGATTACAGGTACCATTCTTGTTTGTGACAGAGGTGCTTCAGTATTATTTGACCGTGGGTCTACATATTCATATGTGTCTTCCAACTTTGCACTATATTTGGTCGTGCCCAGCTATGATCTGGATATTCCAGTTTATGTGTCTACACTGGTGGGTGACTCCATTGTAGTCGACCGGGTGCATCGTTCGTGCGTAGTTATTTTTGGGGGTCTTGAGACCCGTGTTAATCTATTGCTATTAGACATGGTGGATTTCGATGTCATACTGGGGATGGACTGGTTGTCCCCATACCATGCTATCCTAGATTGTCATGCCAAGACTGTGACCTTGGCCTGGCCAGAATCACCCCGACTAGAGTGGAAAGGTACCTCAAGCCACTCCGCTCGCATTGTTATTTCCTATGTTAAGGCTCGACGCATGGTCGAGAAGGGGTGTCTAGCTTATCTAGCTTATGTTCGTGATTCCAGCGCAAAAGTTCCTTCTATTGATTCAATCCCCATTGTACGGGAGTTTCCTGAGGTTTTCCCTTCAGACCTGCCGGGCATGCCGCCCGATAGGGATATTGATTTCTGTATTGATCTGGCACCAGTCACTCGGCCCATCTCTATTCCACCCTATCGTATGGCCCCGCTAGAGTTAAAAGAGTTAAAGGATCCGTTGCAAGACCTTCTAGAAAAGGGCTTTATCAGGCCCAGTGTTTCCCCCTGGGGAGCACCTGTGTTGTTTGTGAAAAAGAAGGATGGCTCGATGCAGATGTGTATTGATTACCGACAATTGAACAAAGTGACGATAAAGAATAAGTATCCACTGTCGATGATTGATGATTTGTTTGACCAGCTCCAGGGAGTGAGGGTGTTCTCAAAAATAGACTTGAGGTCAGGCTACCATCAGCTGAAGATCAGGGCGGGTGACATTCCTAAGACAACCTTTCGCACTAAATATGGGCATTATGAATTCTTGGTCATGTCCTTCGGGTTGACCAATACCCCAGCAGCATTCATGGAGTTGATGAATCGGGTATTCAGGCCTTACTTAGATCCGTTCGTGATAGTCTTTATAGATGATATTCTGGTATACTCCCATAACCAGGAAGAGCATGAGCAACACCTCAGAGTGGTTCTTCAGACTCTGAAGGATAATCAGCTATATGCCAAGTTTTCGAAATATGAGTTTTGGTTGAGTTCGGTTGCATTCCTGGGTCATATCGTGTCAGTAGAGGGTATTCACGTGGACCCAAAGAAGATTGAGGCAATCCAGAATTGGCCTCGACCAGCTTCAGTGACCGAGATCCGGAGTTTCTTGGGGTTAGCATGCTACTACCGTCGATTTGTAGAGGGGTTCTCTTCTATTGCAGCCCCAATGATCAGGTTGACCTAGAAGGGTGCCCAGTTCAAGTGGTTAGATGAGTGTGAGGCGAGCTTTCAGAAGCTCTAGACAGCTTTGGCTACAGCACTAGTGTTGATATTACCTACGAGTTTAGGGCATTACACAGTTTACTGCGACGCGTCCCCTATAGGGCTTGGAGCGGTATTGATATAGGATGGTAAGGTTATTGCTTATGCTTCGAGGTAGTTGAAAATACATGAGAAGAATTATCCAGTTCATGATCTTGAGTTGGCGGCGGTGGTTCATGCCTTAAAGATCTGGACGCATTATCTATATGGTGTGACATGTGAGGTGTACACTGATCACAAAAGCCTACAGTACTTGTTCAAGCAAAAGGAGTTCAATCTACGACAGCGGAGATTGTTAGAGTTGCTGAAAGACTATGATGTTACTATCCTATATCACCCAGGTAAGGCCAATGTGATGGCAATTCATTGAGTAGAAAGTCTGCTAGCATGGGTAGTCTCGCATTCATTCTGGTCAGTCAAAGACCATTTGCTCTAGATGTCCAGGCCTTAGCCAACCAGTTCGTGAGATTAGACATTTCTGAGCCTAGCAGGGTGTTAGCCTGCACGGTCGCTCGTTCATCTCTATTAGAGCGGATCCGTGAGAGGCAATTTGATGATCCTCATTTGCGTGACTTGAGAGATACTATACAGCGGGGAGGTGCCACAAAGGTAACTCTAGATGATGACGGGGTATTGAGATTGCAGTGTCAAGTTTGTGTGCCCAATGTGGAAGGGATTCGAGAGTTGATCTTAGCGGAGGCCCACAGTTCGCGGTATTCTATTCACCCGGGCGCCGCGAAGATGTACCAGGATTTACGGCAACACTATTAGTGGCGCGGGATAAAGAAAGACATCGTTGCGTATGTCGCTCGGTGTCTAAATTGTCAGCATGTGAAATATGAGCACCAGAGGCCTGGTGGTGTATTCTAGAGGATCGAAATTCCCGAGTGGAAATGGGAGCGGATCACTATGGACTTCATTACTGGACTTCATTTGACTCGGAGGAAATTTGATCCTATTTGGGTCATTGTAGATAGGCTGACCAAGTCAGCACACTTCATTACAGTATCTGTCTCCTACTCATTGGAGAGGTTAGCAGAGATTTACATCAGGGAGATAGTTCGTCTTCATGGAGTGTCGGTATCTATTATCTCAGATCGGGGTACGCAGTTTACCTCGCGGTTTTAGAGAGCGGTCCAGCAGGAGTTAGGCACCCAGGTTTAGCTGAGTACAGCTTTTCATCCTCAGACGGATGGTCAGTCCGAGAGGACTATTCAGATCCTGGAGGACATGCTTCGAGCCTGTGTCATTGATTTTGGAGGCTCGTGGAACCAGTTTCTGTCATTAGCAGAGTTCGCCTATAATAACAGCTACCAGTCTAGCATCCAGATGGCCCCGTATGAGGCATTGTATGGTCGGCGATGTCGATCTCCAGTCGGATGGTTTGAGCCGGGAGAGGCTCGATTGTTGGGTACAGACTTAGTTCAGGAGGCCTTGGATAAGGTTAAGACTATCCGGGAGAGATTGCGTTCAGCTCAGTCTAGACAGAAGACTTATGCGGATCGTAAGGTTCGAGATGTAGATTTCATGGTTGGTGAGCGAGTATTGCTCCGAGTGTTGCCTATGAAGGGTGTGATGAGGTTCGAGAAGAAGGGCAAGCTCAGCCCTAGGTATATTGGTCCATTTGAGATTCTGGACCGAGTGAGAGGGGTGACTTACACACTAGCTCTGCCACCAAGCTTATCAACTGTGTATCCAGTTTTCCATGTATCTATGCTTTGGAGATACCATGGCGATCCCACACATGTGTTAGACTTCAGTACTGTCCAATTGGACAATGATCTATCCTACGGGGAGGAGCCGGTGGCCATTCTAGAGAGGTTCGACAGTTGAGGTCGAAGAGTTTTCCTTCTGTGCATGTTCAATAGAGAGGTAAGCCTCCTAAGGCATCGACCTGGGAGTCCGAGTCTGATATGCGAAGCCGTTACCCACATTTGTTCCTAGACTCAGGTACTTCCTTCTCTTGTTCGTTCGAGGACGAACGGTTGTTTTAGAGGTGGAAGATGTGACGACCCAAAGGGTCATCACCTGTTTCCTCACTTGTTTCGCACTTCCGACGCCTTGAAAACCTCATTCTTTGTTGCCTCGATTTATGTGCACGATCTAGGCATGTAGCTGGAAAGATTTTGTGATAGAATGTATGAATTCTATGAGAAATTTGAAGAAAAATGATATTAATATTGATATGGTTGACTTTGATCAACATTTTAGGTAAACGAACCCGGACCCGAGGTCAGACGGTCCCGGAAGGTCCGTAGGAAAATATGGGACTCGAACATGCGTCCGGAGTCGAATTCTGAGGCCTAAAGCCTAAGCTATGGATTTTTCTGTGAAATTATTTTTGCTGTAATTATTAAAGGAAAAAGAATTAAATGACCTTGGTATCGGGCTTGTATTTTGGTTCTGACGCCCGGTACAAGTCTTAAATATTATATATGTGCTTTCTGTAAAGTTTCGTGACATTTGGATGTCGTTTGATATGTTTTGGACCTTGAGTTCCAAATTTCAAAGTTTTGAAAACTAAAAGAAAGATAATCATGAACTTGAGGCTTGATTTGATGAAATCGATGTTATATTGGCGATGTGATCGCACGAGCAAGTTTGTAATATGTTTTTGATGTTGTGTACATGTTTGGTTTGGAGCCCGGGGGCTCGGGTAAAGATTTGATAGGCTATTGGTTCAATTTCTGAAATTTTACACAGCTGGTTTTTCACCCAGCTGGTCTCTTCGCAAATGCGAAGATTTTCTCGCAATTGCGAGAAGTCCCAGACTGGCCTTAGTTCACAAATGCGAACCATACTTCGCAAATGCGAAGTGGGCAGGTTTGAGCAGTTGCTCGCAAATGCGAACTTAACCTCGCAAATGCGAGGCCTTCAGTGTTTCGTCTGGCTTCGCAAATGCGAAGCATTTGTCGCAAATGCGACAACCCCAGAAGCCCAGCCTCATTCGCAAATGTGAACATTACATCACAAATGCGACGATGACAGTCCCCAGACCTGTAGTGTTCGCAATTGCGAACAAATGTTCGCAATTGCGATACCCGCAGCTATGCAATTTTATACGTAAACAAATTTCTCAGCTCATTCTTCATTCTTCCAAAAACCCACACACTACACACGAACCCTCAAGAGAAAATTCATTCCAAAACAATTTTAAGTCACTTTTTACTCAATTATTTCAATTCTTAACAACAATAAACATGTTTTTCAATAGAAATCAAAGGTTTTCATGGTAGAAATTCTTGTTTTTGGGTAAAACCTAGGTTTTTCATGAATTGGGTAATTGGACCTCGAATTGAGGTCCGATTTTGAAACAAATCATATATTTGAACTCGTAGGGGAATGGGTAACCGGATTTTGGTCCGAACCCCGAGTTCCGACCATGTGGGCCAGGGGCATTTTGGGAAATTTTAGGGTAAACTTTGAGAAAACCATTTTTAAGCATTCAAACCAAGTTAGTATTTAATATTTATTAATGTAATGGAATCAATTGTGATTAGATTCGAGCTAGTTGAAAGCGGAAATTCGGGGAAAAGGCTATAATTGAAGAATAATTTGGACTTCAAGGCTAGAGGTAAGTATTTTTTCTATCCTAGCTTGAGGGAATAGGATTATGTGCTATGTGCTATGTGATCGAGTGCGGTGTATGGGCTGTGGTGACGAGCATCCATACACTGGAGTCTAGCATGACCGTGAGTAGTTTTTGATACATGTTGTGAGATATTTCAAAGATGAATTGTTGAACCCTTGTCGGGTTGTGAAATTGTACACTGTTTTCCCTTGCCGGGACTTATTATGAAGTGAGATATTATTTTCCCTTGCCGGGACTTGTTGTGATGATTATTGTGTCCCTTGCCGGGACGGATTCATGATTATTGTTTTCATTCTCTACCCTTAACTGTGACTGTTATTTGGGTGAGGAAGAGTGATAATGCACGAAGGGTGATGACGTGCCTTGTTTTACTGTTATTATACGAAGGTTAATGATGTGCCCTATTATTGATTATGCACGAAGGTTAATGTCGTGCCTTGTTATTGATTATGCACGAAGGATCATGTCGTGCCTTGTGATATCGATTATGCACGAAGGGTAATACCGTGGTTTGTTATTGAATCATGCACGAAGGGTCATGCCGTGTTATGGATGTGAGGATGAGAGTAAAAGCACGAAGGGTGATGCCGTGCACTTTATTTGCTTATTTGGTGAGGATGAGAGTAAAAGCACGAAGGGTGATGCCGCGGAACTATTTGCTATTCTTTGACTTGATATTACCTGTTTCCTGTATACTTTGGTTTCCTTTGTTGATTTAACAAATGTTGTTAACTGTTGAGCTTTCCCTCTTATGATATTTCTTGTTGGCTTTTTGTTTACTTGATATCTCTGTTATCTTGCAGTGTACATATGTATATAGAACTGCACAGGTTTATGTGGGTGTCTGGTCCTAGGCTTGTCAGTACTTCGCCGGGATAGGCCAGGCACTTACCAGCACACATGGGGTCGGATTATGCTGATACTGCACTTCTGTGCGTTTTTGCACAGGTCCAGGTCTTGATTAAGAGCAGCAGCAGTAGAGTCTTGCGTGGGAGTTGAGCATTTCAAGACCGAGGTAGCTTGCGGGCGTCCGCAGGCCCGGCGTCTCTTCCACTTATTTATATTATTAGATGTAGTCTCTTTGTTCCGAGACAAACAGATTTATGTTATTTTCATTCAGACCTTTATGTGTAGTATTCAGTAGTAGTTCGTGAGTTGGTGACTCCACGTCTTGGGTAGAGGATTTCGGTATTGTTTTATCTTGGTACTACTTATTTCTATTTTGATAAGACTTCCGCATTCATTTAATTAAGGTTATGTTTCTTGTTGATAAAATTGAGTATGAAATATTGGTAAAAACGGGATAATGTAAAATATAGTGGCTTGCCTAGCTACCACGAGTAGGCGCCATCACGATCCCGATGTTGGGGGAAAAATCTTGGTCGTGACAGCAGTCCACAAACAATACCACTCCGGGTCTCTGGGAATCGAACCCACAGCCCTTGGATCTCTGGGAATTGAACCCGCAGTCCACCAAGACAAACAATAAAAAGGAACGCACAGAAAAATATGATATGCATAACTACAACTTCACCAAACCAGTACCAACAACTATCAAGAAGTTCAAGTAATACACTTTTAGGCATTTAAATAGATAAATCCTATCTAATCATGCTTTTCTATCGAATTATCAGGAAATGTCACAATTTAATCAGCTAAGAACCGAAATATCACAAATTGGACAATTCAGGTAAGGTGGGTTCCAACAATCTACACATGTACACGCCCGTCACCTCGCGTACAACGCATTTAGATTAACACATAATATCCTAGGGGTGAAGGTTCCCCCACACGAGGTTAGACAAGCCACTTACCTCGACTTCGGTACAAAACCGCTAAGAGACAACTTTCTTGCCACGAATATCGGCCTCCACAGGCATAGTATCTGATCAAAATCAATAGAAATACATCAAAATAGGCCAATTGGGCATTACCCAATCGAAACAATTCGAAATACACCAAAAGCCACAAGTTTCCAAAACCCGACTTTCGGTACGCTTCTCAAAAAATTACGAAAGTTACATATTCGGGTTCCTTATCTCAACACAAGTCCATGCATATAAAATTTACCAAAATCGGACTCCATTTCCCCATTCAAATCGACAATTTAACATAATTTAGGCCTAGGGCTAACCCTCCCCCCCCCCCCCATAAATGTTCCATTATCAGTGAAATACTGAAGGATTTCATGATAAAATAATGTAATTAGGCCATGAAACTAACCTTTGATGATTACTCGATGATTCTCCAATAATTCCCCGTGAGTTTCTCTCTCTGGGACTCAAAAATGGCATTTTTGCGAAAAATCCCCGCGACTGGACTGTTCTAGACATAAATTCACTGCCAGACATTTTTACTTTATGCGATCGCATGAACACTGTTGCGATTGCATAGAACAAATTTTGATCCCTCGCCAAACTACTCTATGCGATCGTATAGTCCTCAATGCGAATGCGTTGCTCACCAAAATAAACCTATGCGATCGCACACCCTTCTCCGCGATCGCATAGAACAAAGGCTGGGCCTGGGACCCCTTACCCTATACACTATGCGATCGCATAGGGCTATACGCGATCGCAGAACACGACCTTCCAAAGCTATGCGATCACACATCCTTTCCCGCGATCGCATAGAAAAAATATTTAGCCTCCTTCAAAACCTTCTATGCGATCGCATCAGCCCATTGCGATCGCATAGAGCATTCGTCTGCAGCACTTACCAGTAGTTAACAACATTTCTAAAGTGCATGAATTTGCCCAATTGGACCCTCGGATTCATCCCGAGACCCCCGGGACCCCAACGAAAACCACCAAACTACTCCAAAACATGATACGAACTTGTTCCAATCATAAAAACACATCCTTAAACACGGAAATCACCAAATCAAAGCGAATTCAAGCCTAAGTTTCATCCTAAACTTCTGAAACCTACATGCTATCAAAAACCCGGCCAAACGATGTCCGAATGGCCTAAAACTTTGCAGACATATCCAAAATCACATAACAAAGCTACTACAACTGTCGGAATTTCATTCCGACGACCGAATCAAAATCTCACCTATTGATCGGATTTCCAAAAATTTCAAACTTTGGGATTTCAAGCCTAATTGAGCTACAGACCTCCAAAATACATTCCGAACGCGCTCCCAACCCCGAAATCACCTAAAGGAGCTAATGGAACCATCGGATCTCCGTTCTGAGGTCGTCTTAGAAATGTTTTGAATATGGGCCATTTTTCAACTACAAGGCTCTTATTTAGCTACTAAGTGTCCTAAAATACTCCAAATTCTAGAACTGACCCTCCCGGCAAACCACAATAGCATAAATGAACTTAGGGGAACAGTTAAATTAGGGATCGAGGCATAAATTTCAAAAAACGACTGGCCAGGTCGTTACATATTCCCACACTTAAAAGATTCGTTCATCCTCGAACGAGTATAGAAAACATACATGTAGTGGTGAATAGATGAGGGTATTGGTTGCGCATATCCTGCTCGGTCTCCCAAGTCGCCTCCTCGGCCGGCTGACCCCGCCACTGGAAAATTAATGAAGCGATGTTCTTTGACCTTAGCTTCCTGATTTCCCTGTCCAGAATGGCCACTGGCTCCTCAACATAAGACATATCCTCGTCTAGCTGAACAGAAGAGAAATCCAACACATGCGACGGGTCACCATGGTATCTCCGGAGCATAGAGACATGAAATACGAGATGGACTCCGGCTAGGCTGGGAGGTAAGGCCAACTCATAAGCAACATTCCCAACATGCCTCAAGATCTCAAAAGGGCCAATAAATCTAGGACTCGGCTTCCCCTTCTTCCCAAACCTCATGACGCCCTTCATGGGTGAGACTCAAAGCAGAACCCGCTCGCCAACCATAAAAGTCACATCGCGGACCTTCTTGTCTACATAACTCTTCTGTCTAGACTGGGCTGCACGAAGTCTGTGCTGAATTACCCTGACCTTGTCCATTGCATCTTGGACCATTTCAGTACCTAGCAGTCTGGCCTCGCCTGGCTCGAACCAACCCACGGGAGACCTGCACCTCCTACTGTATAGAGCCTCATATGGTGCCATCTGAATACTGGACTGGTAGCTATTATTATAAGCAAACTCTGCCAGTGGAAAGAAATTATCCCATGAAACTCCAAACTCAATCACGCACGCACGGAGCATATCCTCCAAAATCTGAATAGTGCGCTCGGACTGGCCATCAGTCTGGGGGTGAAACGCTATGCTCAGCTCTACCCGAATGCCTAGATCCTGTTGTACGGCTCTCCAGAACTATGAAGTGAACTAAGTGCCTCTATCTAAAATGATGGAAACTGGAATACCATGCAGCCGAACTATCTCCCTGATGTAGATCTCCGCCAGTCGCTCCGATGAGTAAGTAGTGCTCACCGGTATGAAATGGGCGGACTTGGTCAGCCGATCCACAATGACCCAAATGGAATCAAACTTCCTCACGGTCCGTGGAAGTCCAGATACGAAGTCCATGGTGATGTGCTCCCATTTCCACTCTGGGATTTCAATCTGCTGCATTAACCCACCCGGACGCTGATGCTCATACTTCACCTACTGGCAGTTGAGGCACCTAGAAACATAATCAACTATATCCCTCTTCATCCGCCTTCACCAGTAATGCTGTCTCAAGTCCTGATACATCTTCGCGGCACCCGGATGGATGGAATACCGCGAGCTATGGGCCTCTGCTAGAATCAGCTCTCGAAGATCATCTACATTGGGCACACAAATACGCCCATGCATCCTCATAACTCCATCATCCCCAATGGTAACATCTCGAGCATCACCACACCGAACTCTATCCTAGAGGACAAGCAAATGAGGATGGTCGAACTGACGCTCCCTGATGCGGTCAAATAGAGAAGACCGAGAAACCACACGAGCTAGAACCCGGCTGGGCTCCGAAAGATCCAGTCTAACCAACTGCCTGGCCAAAGCCTGAACATCCATCGCCATAGGCCTCTCCGAAGCTGGTAGATATGCCAAACTCCCCACCTGACGACTCAAGGCATCGGCAACCACATTAGCCTTGCCCGGATGATAGAGAATAGTAATATCATAGTCCTTCGGTAGCTCCAACCATCTCCTCTGATGCATATTCAGGTCCTTCTGCTTAAGCAAGTGCTGCAAGCTCCGGTGATCAGTGTAGATCTCACAAGGAACCCCATATAAGTAATGACGCCAAATCTTTAAGGCGTGAACAATGGCAGCTAGCTCCAGATCATGAACAGGGTAGTTCTTCTCATGTACCTTCAGCTATCTGGACGTATAGGCAATCACCCTACCATCCTGCATCAATACTGCACCGAGTCCAACTCGTGAGGCATCACAATATACTGTATAGGACCCCGAACCTATAGGCAACATCAAGATAGGGGCCGAAGTCAAAGCTGTCTTGAGCTTCTGAAAGCTCGCCTCATACTCCTCTGTCCACTGGAAAGGGGCACCCTTTTAGGTCAACCTGGTCAGAGGTGATGCGATCAAAGAGAACCCTCTACAAAGTGACGATAATAACGCGCCAAACCAAGGAAACTACGAATCTCGGTAGCTGAGGAAGGTCTGGACCAACTCTGCACAGCCTCCACCTTCCTCGGATCCACTCGAATACCATCACTCGACACCACGTGTCCTAGAAATGCCATTGAACTCAGCCAGAATTCACATTTAGAAAACTTGGCATATAGCTGTTTCTCCCTCAGAGTCTGAAGCACTATCCTCAGATGTTGCTCATGCTCTTCCCAACACCGGGAATATACTAAAATATCATCAATAAAAATAATCATGAACGAGTCCAGATATGGCCTGAATACACTGTGCATCAAATGCATAAAGGTTGCAAGGGCATTAGTCCGCCCGAAAGACATCACGAGGAACTCGTAGTGACCATACCGAGTCCTGAAGGCAGTCTTTGGGATATCTGGCTCCCGAATCTTCAGCTGATGATAACCAAAGCGCAAATCAATCTTGGAGAACACCTGTGCGCCCTATAGCTGGTCAAATAAATAATCAATACGTGGCAAAGGATACCAGTTCTTCACTGTAACTTTGTTCAACTGATGATAGTCAATACACATATGCATAGAACCGTCCTTTTTCTTCACAAACAACACAGGACCACCCCAAGGCGAAACACTTGGTCAAATGAAACCCTTACCCAATAACTCCTGTAACTAATCCTTCAACTCCTTCAACTCCGGAGGAGCCATACGGTACGGTGGAATAGAAATAGAGTGGGTGCCCGGCAATAAGTCAATAGTAAAATTAATATCTCTGTCGGGCGGCATGCCTGGGAGATCAGCTGGAAATACATCAGTGAAATCACGTACCACTGGTACGGAATCAATAGAAGGAGTGTCAATACTGATATCTCGCACATAGGCTAGATAAGAAGCACACCCCTTCTCAACCATATGCTGAGATTTAAGAAAGGAAATAACACGGCTGGGGGTGTGATCTAGAGTACCACTCCACTCAATACGTGGAATGCCTGGCATAGCCAGCGTCACGATCTTAGAGTGACAATCAAGAATAGCATAATGGGGCGAAAACCAGTCCATGCCCAGGATAACATCAAAATCGACCATCCCGATCAATAATAGATTCGCTCTGGTCTCGAAACCACAAATGGTAACCAAACACGACCGATACACATGGTCCACAGCCAAAGAATCTCCCATCGGAGTGGAAACATAAATGGGGGCACTCAAAAAATCCCGAGGCACACCTAGATGTGAAGCAAAATAAGAGGACGCATATGAAAAAGTGGAACCAGGATCGAATAGAACCGATGCCTCCTGTGACTAACCAAAATAATACCTGTGATAACATAATCAGATGCAACAGCTGCAGCGCGATCAGGAATAGCATAAAATCTAGCCTGACCCCTCTCTCGAGGGCGGCCTCTAGCACCCTAATCCCCGCCCCTAGCTGGTTGGGCATGTGGAGTGGCAGCTGGGGCTGGAATGATGGCCTGTTGGCCCTGTGAACCACGCTGAGGCTGCAAAGTCTATGGAGGTGCTCCTCTCCTACGCCTGGGGCACTCCCTAACCAGATGGCGAGTACCTCCGCACTCAAAACAAGCTCTGGGAGGACGCGGTGGCTGTGACTGACCGGCCTCGCCCCCACTAGTCTGACCCCTGGAAGTACCCCGCGCAGGAGGTGCACTAGAAACTGGAGGAGCATAATAAGGCTCCTGAGGTGCTGGAAGAGCTGGAGTACTACCGGCTGCTAGCAATGCTGAATGAACTGGACGACCAGAATAACCCCTACCAAAACGACCGGCTCCTGAAGTGCGGGCACCAGAGAAATGGCCCGACTCACGAGACCTCTTGGCCTCCCTCTCTCCCCGCTGTCTAGGGAGCATACTCTCAATCCTCCTAGCAATGCTCACCACCTGTTGATAAGGTATGTCCGTCTCCAACTCCCTGGCCATGCTGGACCGGATCGGCGGAATAAGGCCCTCAATAAATCTCCGCATTCTCTCCTGGACCATGGATACCAAAGCCGGTGCATGTCTGGCTAGACGGGTGAAACTAATAGCATACTCCGATACTGACATGGAGCCCTGTCGCAACCGCTCAAACTTCGATCACCAAGAATCCCTAAGGCGCTGGGGAACAAACTCCCTCAAAAACAGATCAGAAAACTACATCCAGGTCAATGAAACAAACTCATCTGGACTATCCAACTCATACGTGCGCCACCAATCATAAGCGGCCCCACGAAGCTAAAAAGTAGTGAAGGAAACCCCGCTGGTCTCCACTATCCCCATGGTACTAAGGATACGATAACATTCCTCCATAAAACCCAATGCATCATCGGTAACCAAACCACTAAACACTGGAGGATCATATTTCTTGAACTTCTATAATCTACGCAGCTCATCCTTGGAGGCAGCTGGCCCACCTCCGGGCTGTGCTGGGGCGGCAGGAGGCATAACAATAATCTCTGGAACCTGTCCCACTGGCACTCACTGCTCAGGTGTAGCGGCTGCGGGAGTCTGGGCCCCTCCCCCGGCCTGAGATGTAGCTGCAGTGAGAGGAAGCAACCCTGCCTGAGCTAAAGTGGCATGCATAATCATGAACTCGGCCAGGGTCACCTGGAGTGCTAGAGTAGTAGCAGCTGTAGTCGGTGTACCAGGTGCATATGCTCCAACCTGATCCACCGGTGGCACCTCAGCACCAGCGCGCGCGGGTGTTGTGGCTTCACCTCGGGTGCATCCTCGTCCTCTACCACGGCCCCGGCCTCTGACGGCGGCAATAGGGGGCGCGTGTGCCTGATCCTTGGGAGTAGCACGTGTCCTCACCATCTGTGAGAGAATAGAAAGCAGAAGTTTAGATTTGGTGCCAAAAGTGTCGCACGACAAGGAATCCAAAAGAAATGAAGAGTTTCCTAAACAGTTACATAGCCTCTCGTAGATAAATACAAACGTCTCCGTATCGACCAGCGAGAGTCTAAGTAACCAGTCTGTGTCCCGTGACTCCTATGAACCTAGAGCTCTGATACCAACTTGTCACGACCCTAGTTCACCAATCGTGAACCTGTCATGATGGCACCCAGTCTCCGCGACTAGGTAAGCCTAACACGATGCGGAATATAAATGTTTATGAACATTAAATAAGAAAATAGCAGAAAACGATATAAAAGGAATGTAATAAGTTCTGTTTGGCACATACACTCATCAACCGCACCATATAGCATACCACCAAGACCCGGAATCCCATGGGTAACACAGACTAAAAAGGGAGAGTACAACTGTGGCTCTATACATCAAGAGTGTCTAAACAATGAAATGAGGGAAAATAACTACTATCACTATGAGAATAGAAGGAGGCCCTCCGGATCCGCGGACGTAGCAGATCATACCTCGAGTCTCCTGATGTACTGCTAAATCACCTGAGATGAGCTTGTCCTGATGTACATGGATCTTCACAACAAAAGTGTACAGAAGAGTAGCATGAGTACACCATGGCGGTACTCAGTAAGTGCCAAGCCTAACCTCGATGGAGTAGTGATGAGGAAGGTTAGGGCCCTACCGAGAAAACAATAACATAATGATCAAAACGGTAATAAGTAGGAATAAGTAAGAATGAATCTGAACTAACAAAAATGAAGTAATTAGTGCAACCAACTACGATTAGGTAACTACAAGTAACCAACACAACATAAACTCAAACCGGCAAGTCCAGAACTGTGGGAATTGAGCCTATAGTCCCTCTCTATATCCAACAACTCAGGATCTCCGGGAATTTAACACGTGGTACCAATATCAGTATCTCTGGGTCTCCGGGAATCGAACCCGCAGCCCATACCTCAATATCTCAGGATCTCAGGGAATCGAACCCGCAGTCCGTATCTCAATAAATATATCAATAAACTTTGGGTATCCGGGAATCGAACCCGCAGCCCTTGGATCTCCGGGAATCGAACTCACAGTCCACAAACAATACCACTCCAGGTCTCTAGGAATCGAACCCACAACCCTTGGATCTCCGGGATTGAACCCGCAGTCCACCAACACAAACAATAAAAAGGAACGCACAGAGAAATATGATACGCATAACTACAACTTCACCTAACCGGTACCAACAACTATCAAAAAGTTCAAGTAAGACACTTTTAGGCATTTAAACAGATAAATCCTATCTAATCATGCTTTTCTATCGAATTATCAGGAAATGTCACAATTTAATCAGCTAAGAATAGAAATATCACAAATTGGACAATTCAGGTAAGGTGGGTTCCAACAATCTGCACATGTACAAGCCTGTCACCTCGCATACAAGGCATTTAGATTAACACATAATATCCTAGGGGTGAAGGTTCCCCCACACGAGGTTAGACAAGTCACTTACCTCGACTCTGGTACAAAACCACTAAGAGACAACTTTCTTGACACGAATATCGGCCTGCACAGGCGTAGTATCTAATCAAAATCAATAGATATACATCAAAATAGGCCAATTGGGCATTACCCAATCGAAACAATTCGAAATACACCAAAAACCACAAGTTGCCAAAACCTGACTTTAGGTACGCTTCTCGAAAATTTACGAAAGCTACATTCGGGTTCCTTATCTCAACACGAGTCCATGCATATAAAATGTACCAAAATCAGACTCCATTTGCCCATTCAAATCGACGATTTACCATAATTTAGGCCTAGGGCTACCCCCCCCCCCATTAAATCTTCCATTAACAGTGAAATACTCAAGGATTTCATGATAAAATAACATAATTAGGCCATGAAACTAACCTCCGATGATTACCCGATGATTCTCCAACAATTCCCCGTGAGTTTCTCTCTCTAAGACTCAAAAATGGCATTTTTGCGAATGTGCCCCGCGACTGGACTGTTCTGGACTTAAATTCACTGCCAGACATTTTTACTCTATGAGATCGCATGAACACTATTGCGATCGCATAGAACAAATTTTGAACCCTCGCCAAACTACTTTATGCAATCGCATAGTCCTCAATGTGATCACACTGCTCACCAAAATAAACATATGCGATCGCACACCCTTCTCCGCGATCGCATAGAATAAAGGCTGGACCTGGGACCCCCTACCCTATACACTATGTGATCGCATAAGTCTATACGTGATCGCAGAGTACAACCTTCCAAAGCTATGCGATCGCATAGCCTTGCCCGCGATCGCATAAAATAAATATTTAGCCTCCTTCAAAACCTTCTATGCGATCGCATCAGCCCATTGCAATCGCATAGATCATTCGTCTGCAGCACTTACCAGCAGTAAACAGCATTTCTAAAGTGCATGAATTTGCCCGATTGGACCCCCGAATTCATCCCGAGACCCCCGGGACCCCAACGAAAACCACCAACCTACTCCAAAACATGATACGAATCTGTTCTAATCATAAAAACACACCCTTAAACATGTAAATCACCAAATCAAAGCGAATTCAAGCCTAAGTTTCATCCTAAACTTCCGAAACCTACATGCTATCAAAAACCCGACCAAACGATGTCCGAATGGCCTGAAACTTTGCAGACATATCCAAAATACCTAACGAAGCTACTGCAACTATCAAAATTTCATTCCGACGCCCGGATCAAAATATCACTTATCGATCGGATTTCTAAAAAATTCAAACTTCGGCATTTCAAGCCTAATTGAGCTACAAACCTCCAAAATACATTCCGAATGCGCTCCCAACCCCGAAATCACCTAATAGAGCTAATGGAAACATCGGATCTCCATTTCGAGGTCGTCTTAGCACTGTTCCAAATACAAGCCATTTTTCTACTACAAGGCTCTTATTTAATGACTAAGTGTCCTAAAACACTCCAAATTCCAGAACCGACCCTCCCGGCAAACCACAATAGCAGAAATGAACTTAGGGGAACAATTAAATTGGGTATCGGGGCGTAAATTTCAAAAATTACCGGCCGGTGGTTACAGACCCCAAACCCGGTCGTGATGGCGCCCAGCACACTACTAGGCCAGCCCGACCAATCAACAAAATCACGGAGCTAGCAGCTCACATTTGACCACTTTTAGGCATAATCAAGATAGAATAATCATAAAGAAAATATCCAAATACGGGAATCACGTCCCTAACCAACAAAACCTCCCAAAGACCAGGAGTCACGAGTCATGAGCCTCTACAGAGTATATAAAGTGTAATAATGTCTACAATTGAGCTCAAGTGAGGAAATAGAATAAAAACAAGAATACAGATAAGCTGGAATGAGAGTCAGGTCCTGCGGACGCGGCAACCACCTTGACTATCCAGAAAATAACTCTGAGCAGCTACGGGGTCAGGTCTGCTATGACGTACCTGGATCTGCACACAAGGTGCAGGGAGTAAAGTGAGTACTTCTAGACTCAGTGGTAATAAGCAGGGGTAAGATAGCAAAGGTAAGAATACCCAATATAGCACTAAGTAAAGCTATAAACAAAAACCCTACAATAGTATCAACATGAACAATATTTGTACCAGCAATACCAACTAACAGCATAAAACCTAACAAAATAACAGCTAACAGGTGTAGCTAAATGCAATGTAGTGCATGAATATGACAGCTACGATGCGTAGCCTGATCCATTTGGGTACCCGTGATAACTGTGGGGCTTCAGACTCCAGAGGGGCTCCTACAGCCCAAGCACAATATCATGATACGCTGCGGCGCGCAGCCCGATCCACTACCAGTCAACTTATATGCAATGCAGCCTCACAGGCTCAACAGTAGTATTTGAAAACTCTTTTTATCATTTTTCAGTAGAAAACAATATATGAGAAATTCCAGAGTTTGGAAAACCATTATGACAGTAAAGGCTCAGGACTGGTAGTAAAATAACATGTCAATATCACAGAAACAATACTAATGATCCTCGCATGATCCCAACAACTAGCTCACTACCCAATAATGTACACAATCATCCAAGTAGGAGGTTCACTGGCTCAATAGTAGCCAAAAACATAGTACAGTAACAAAAGGTCGGACTAAGCCATAATCCCCAATCACATTCGACCTCGCACTCACAGGAGAGTACGTGTCTCGCCTCAATTAAGCGTAACATAGTGATATACCGGGGTTTCGAACCCGCTGGTCAACACCCACACCCATTAATCACCTCGAATCGGCTCGACGACTAGTCCACGATGCCTTTGCCACGAGAATCGGCCTCCATAGGCGTAGAATCGGATCAAATTCAACATAAATACATCAAAATAGGTCAATGGGACATTAGCTAGTCAAAATAATTCAAATTACACCAAAAACTAAAAAGTTGCCAAAATCCAACTTTCGGTACGCTTCTCAAAAAATTATGAATGTCACATATTCGGAATCCTTATCTC
Organism: Nicotiana noctiflora; assembly: GCA_032618575.1. Taxonomy (NCBI): domain Eukaryota; kingdom Viridiplantae; phylum Streptophyta; class Magnoliopsida; order Solanales; family Solanaceae; genus Nicotiana; species Nicotiana noctiflora. Next base: position 123,320 of record JASVEL010012552.1, read on the forward strand.
AACACGAGTCCATGCATATAAAGTTTATCAAAATTGGACTCCATTTGCCCATTCAAATCATTGATTTTCCATAACCTAGGCCTAGGGTGAAAACCTCCATTAATACACCCCTAATTCCTCAAATTTCAGGTATAAACACCATAATTTAGCAAGGAATGACATAATTTAGGTCCATGAATGATTACCTGAAGAATCCCTTTGATTTCCTCCGAAAATCGCCCTTAATCGCCTCTTAAAAGATGCCTTAGCGTGTTAAGACTTTTCTGAAATTTTAACTTCTGATTTCTAATTTAATGATACGATTTCCGCTTCTGCGGACATAGAATCGCACCAGCGAGGCCGCTCCTGCGACAAAATTGTCGCTTTTACGATTCGCCACTTTACCGACCAAATTCGCTTCTGCGGTCCAGGTCTCACACCTGCGAGACCGCCTATGCAGAAACCTTTCCACTCCTGTGATTTCTCTCCCAGCCGCCTGCCTTCACTTCTGCGGCCTATGGTTCGCAGAAGCGAGCCCGCTCTTGCGCTGTTCCATCCACTTCTGCGAAACTACCCGGCCAGCTCCATTTTCGTTTTTGCGAGATGAATTCCGTTCTTGCGGTTCCGCTTCTACGGTTCCCTATCCACAAAAGCGGGAATACTGCTGCAATTTATGATAGTAGCTTCCATTACACAAAAATCCTTCCGTTAACCTCCCGAACTCACCCCGAGGCCCCTAGGACCTCAACCAAAAATACAATTCTACTCTAAATCACCATACAAACTTGTTCCAATCATAAAAACACACCCTCAAACACATGAATCATCAAATTATAGCGGATTCAAGACTAGGATTCAACTCAAACTTCCAAAACCAACATTAAATCAAAAACCCGACCAAACGATGTCCGAATGATCTGAAAATTTGCAGACATATCCAAAATAACATAACGAAGCTACAGGAATTGTCGAAATTCCATTCCGACTCCCGGATCAAAATCTCACCTACCGTTCGGATTTCGCCAAAATTTAACCTTAGCTAATTCAAGCCTATTTCTACACCGAACCTCCAAACTCAATTCCAATCGCTCCCCTAACTAACAAATCACCTCCCGGAACTAACCAAATCATCAGAATCCGATTCCGAGCCCTCTAACTTAATAGTCAACTCCAGGTTGACTTTTTATAAACAAGCTTCATTTCAAAAGGCTATTTGCCTCATTTTCAACCAGAATCACTCTTAACTCACCCGATAGACTCAACAACGATATAGAAACATGAAACATACAAATCAAAGGTAACGGGGTGGTAATTACCATGACGACAGGCCGGGTCATCACATTGTCCCCCACTTAAGCAAACGCTCGTCCTCGAGTGGGTCAAGAAACATACCCGAAGACTCAAATAAGTGAGGATATCAGCTTCGCATCTCCCGCTCGATCTCCCAAGTGGCCTCCTCCACGGGTCGACCTCTCCACTGAACCTTAACTGATACAATGTCCTTGGATCTCAATCTTCTCACTTGATGACCAAATATAGCTATAGGCTCCACATCATAGGTCAAGTCATCATCAAGTTGAATAGTACTAATGTCCAACACATGCGATGGGTCGCCAACTTATTTCCGGAGCATGGATACGTGAAACACTGGATGAACTCCCGATAGGCTGGGTGGAAAAGCAAGCATATATGCCACCTCTCCAATCCTCCTGAGGATCTTAAAAGGGCCTATAAATCTCGGACTGAGCTTTCCTTTCTTTCCAAATCACATGACGCCTTTCATAGGCGAAATCTTCAGTAAGGCTTTCTCACCCACAGAATAAGACACATCCCGAACCTTCCGGTCCGCATAACTCTTCTGGTGCGACACAGTTGTGCGAAGTCTCTCCTGAATAACCTTCACCCTATCCAAAGCATCCTGGACTAACTCTGTCCCCAATAGCCTCGCCTCACCGGGCTCAAACCAACCAACTGGAGATCTTCACCGTCTCCCATATAAAGCCTCATACGGCGCCATCTGAATATTGGATTGGTAGTTGTTGTTATAGGCAAACTCTGCGAGAGGCAAATAATCCGCCCATGAACCACCGAAGTCAATAACACAAGCTCTCAACATATCCTCCAAGATCTGGATAGTACGCTCGGACTGTCCGTCCTTTTGAGGATGGAATGCAGTACTCAACTCAACCTGAGAGCCCAACTCACGTTGAAATATCCTCCAGAACTGTGAAGTAAAATATGTACCTCTGTCTAATAAGATAGAAGCTGGAACTCCATGCAATCTAACGATCTTCCGAATGAATATCTCAGATAACCGCTCCGATGAGTACGTAGTACACACAGGAATGAAGTGAGCTGACTTGGTCAACCTATCCACAATCACCCAAACAGAATCAAACTTCCTCGCTGTCCGAGGGAGTCCAGTAACAAAGTCCATAGTGATCCTTTTCCACTTCCACTCAGGAATACCAATGCGCTGAAACATGCCACCGAGCCTCTGATGCTCATACTTGACTTGCTGACAGTTGAGGCATCGTGCTACATGTCTAACAATGTCTATCTTCATCTTTCTCCACCAATAATATTGTTTCAAGTCTTGGTACATCTTCGCGGCTCTTGGATGAATAGAATACCGCGAGCTATGGGCCTCCTCCAGTATCAACTCACGAAGGCTATCAACATTGGGCACACATATCTAGCCCTACATCCTCAATACACCATCATTATCAATAGTGACATCTCTAGCATCATCGTGCTGAACTCTGTCCTTAAGGATAACCAAGTGTGGATCATCATACTGGCGTTCACGAATACGATCATATAAAGAAGACCGAGATACAACACAAGCCAACACCCTGCTGGGCTCTGAAATGTCTAACCTCACTAGCCGATTGGCTAGGGCCTGAACATCATAAGCAAATGATCTCTCCTCAACTGGAATATATGCCAAGCTCCCCATACTAACCGCCTTACGGCTCAAATCATCGGCCACCACATTGGCCTTCCCCGGATGATTTAGAATAGAAATGTCATAATCCTTGAGCAACTCAAGCCATCTCCGCTGTCTCAAATTAAGATCCCTCTATTTGAACAAATGTTGGAGACTACGATGATCGGTATACACCTCACAGGACACACTGTACAAATAGTGCCTCTAAATATTCAAGGCATGAACTATGGCAGCTAGCTCTAAATCATGAACATGGTAGTTCTTCTCATGAGGCTTCAACTGCCGAGAAGCATAAGCAATCACTCTACCCTCCTGCATTAATACACAACTTATCCCCACTCTCGAGGCATCACAATATACAATATATGAACCTGAAGATGATGGAAACACTAATACTGGAGCTGTGGTCAAAGCTGTCTTGAGCTTATGAAAGCTCTCCTCGCACTCATCCGACCACACGAATGGTGCACCCTTCTGAGTCAACTTAGTCAAAGAAGAAGTAATGGATCAAAATCCCTGAACAAACCGGCGATAATATCCCGCCAAGCCAAGAAAGCTCCTGTTCTCTATAGCTGAGGACGGTCTAGGACAACTCTGCGCCGCCTCTATTTTCTTCGGATCAACCTGAATACCATCACGAGACACCCCATGACCCAGAAATGCTGCTGACTCGAGCCAAAACTCGCACTTGGATAATTTAGCATACAGCTTCTCCTCCCTCAATATCTGCAACACAATGCTCAAATATTGAGCATACTCCTCCTGACTACGGGAGTAGACTAGAATGTCATCAATGAATACGATCACAATTGAATCCAAATAGGGTCTGAACACACTGTTCATCAGATGTATGAATGCTGTCGGGGCGTTGGTCAGCCCAAAATACATCACAAGGAACTCATAGTCGCCATATCTAGTCCTGAATGAAGACTTCATAATATCAGAGTCCCTGATCTTCAACTGATGATATCCTGAACGAAGATCAATCTTAGAAAACACTCTCGCACCTTTTAACTGATCAAATAAATCATCAATGCACAGTAGAGCGTACTTGTTCTTCATTGTTACCTTGTTCAATTGTCTATAATCAATACACATCCACATGGAACCATCTTTCTTCTTAACAAATAACACCGGTGCACCCCACGGGGACACGCTAGGGCGAATGAATCCCTTATCCAAAATCTCCTGTAACTGTTCTTTTAATTCCTTCAGCTCAGCTGGTGCCATTCGATAAGGTGGAATAGAAATGGGCTGAGTGCCCGGCACCAAGTCAATGACAAAATCAATATCCCTGTCCGGTGGCATACCTGGCAGGTCTGAGGGGAAAATATCTAGAAAGTCCCTCACAACAGGTACAGAATCAATGCTAGAAGACTCAGCTCCCACATCCCTCACAAATTCTAAATACGACAAACACCCCTTTTCAACCATTCTCTGAGCCTTTAAGGACGAAATAACATGGCTAGGGATAAAATCAGTCGAACCCCGCCACTCAATCCGAGGAATACCAGGAATAGCCAACATAACTGTCTTAGCATGACAGTCCAATATAGCATGGTACGGAGACAACCAGTCCATGCCCAATATCACATCAAAGTCCACCATCCCTAACAATAATAGATCCACCTGGGTCTCTAGACCCCCAATAGAAATAACACAGGATCTATAGACATGATCCACAACAATCGTATCACCCACGGGGGTGGATACATGAACAAGCAAATCAAGACTACCACGGATCGCACCCAAGTGATGTGCAAAATAAGAAGAAACGTATGAATATGTGGACCCGAGATCAAATAGAATAGAGGCATCTCTATGACTGACAGAAATGATACATGTAATCCCTGCATCGGAGGCAACTGCATCACGCCTGTCAGGAAGTGCATAGAATCCTGTCTGGCCTCCACTAGATCGCTCCTCGCCTCTGGGGCGACTACGAGAAGACTGACCTCCACTTCTACTAGCCTGAGATGGTGTTGAAGAGGAGGTTGATCCCTCTGCTGAGCCATGTCCCTATGAAGTCGAGGGCACTGCCTCCTTATGTGGCCAAACTCACCACACTCAAAACAGCTACCTGGTGCTGGAGAAGGGGACTGAAGGGAACCCCTTGCCGCAGATAAACCCTGCACTTGAAGAAGTAGTAGGTGCTGCACTATGGGCTAGGAAGGCACTAAGTGAAGACTAGCCCTGATGGAATCCCTGGCGACCGCGACCAGAAGAAGCTCTGCTCTGCTCAGGGCGGCCTGAATGAGAAGGTCTAGATGAGCGACCTCTGCCCTGCTGAAAATGCCCTCTAGATGGAGCATCGCTGAAGCTACCAAAACCACGAGGCCTCTTGGCCTCCCTCTCCTCCCGCTCCCGACGACGATCCGCCTCAATAGAGCCTGCCATGTCCACAACCTGCTCAAAAGATGATGATAGGGCACTCTCTCTAGTCATAAGAATGTGAATGGAGTAGTTGAGGCCATCAATGAACCTCCTAATCCTCTCCCAATCAGTCGGGACCATCCATGTGGCATGCCTAGCCAACTGTGTATATCTCAGCTCATACTGGGTCAGTGACATGTCGCCCTGTACCAACCACTCAAACTGGCAACGAAGCTCCTCAAGACGGGACTGAGGTACATACTTCTCTAAGAAGAGAGTAGAAAACTGCTACCAGGTAAGAGGTGCTTCTCCTGCAGGCCTACGCCTCTCAAACTCCTCCCACCAGTCGAACGCTGGACCAGTAAACTGAAAAGTAGTGAATGAAACCCCGCTGGACTCAAGAATACTAGCTGTACGTAGCATCATCTGGAACTTGTCTAAGAAACCCTAGGCATCCTCGCCCTCAGTACTACTGAAATGAGGTGGCTAGAGTCTACCAAATCTCTCTAGACGACGCTGCTCATCGTCGCGCATAACCTGTACCACATGTTATGGAGCTGGTGCAGCTGGAATCACTGGTGCAACTACTTGAGCTGGGACCGCCTCTGGCGTCTGAAGTCCCTATACCACCTGCTCAGGTGTGCGAGCTGCAAGGGTCTGCTGACTACCCCCTATTTGGGATGTCGCTGCTGTAGCGGTAGCTGATACTACCTGAGCCAATCCGAAACACACTGATAATATCTGGACCAGAATCTCCTGAAGATCGGGAATAGCAATAGACACCGTCTGGGCCTGAGTTGGGGCTGCTGGAGCATCAACCACCGAGGGCTTCTCCTGAATAGGTACAATGGGCGGGTCGGCCGGCACTGCCTCAGTTGTCCTGCCTCTACCTCGACCATGGCCGCGCCCACGGCCTCTAGCAGGTGGCAATGATGGTCTTCCACCTCGTCCTGAAGCTCGAGTTCTTGCCATCTGCGAGAGAATAGAATACAGAAGTTCAGTTCTCAGAACAACAAGATCGCACGACAGAGTTCAAGAAATGTGAAGTGTTTCCTAAAGGTTCGCAGCCTCCCGAGGATAAGTACAAGCGTCCCCGTACCGATCCACAAGACTCTACTAACCGGCTCAAGACTCATGAGGCCTAGTAACCTAGGCTCTGATACCAATTTGTCATGACCCCAAACCCGATCGTGATGGCGCCCAACACACTACTAGGCCAGCCCGACCAATCAACAAAATCACGGAGCTAGCAGCTCACATGTAACCACTTTTAGGCATAATCAAGATAGAATAATCATAAAGAAAATATCCAAATATAGGAATCACGTCCCAAACCAACAAAACCTCCCAAAGACCAAGAGTCACGAGTCATGAGCCTCTACAGAGTATATAAAGTGTAATAATGTCTACAACTGAGCTCAAGTGCGAAAATAGAATAAAAACAGGAATACAGATAAGCTAGAAAGAGAGTCAGGTCCTACAGACGCGGAAGCTACCTTGACTATCCAGAAAATAACTCCGAGCAGCTACGGGCTCAGGTCTGCTGCAACGTACCTGGATCTGCACACAAGGTGCAGGGAGTAAAGTGAGTACTTCCAGACTCAGTGGTAATAAGCAGGGGTAAGATAGCGAAGGTAAGAATACCCAATATAGCACTAAGTAAAGCTATAAACAAATACCCTGCAACAGTATCAACATGAACAATATATGTACCAACAATACCAACTAACAGCATAACAGCTAACAAAATAACAGCTAACAGGTGTAGCTAAATGTAATGCAATGCATGAATATGACCGCTAGCCCGATCTATTTGGGTACCTGTGCTCACTGTGGGGGTTCAGACTCCGAAGGGGCTCCTACAGCCCAAGCATAATATCATGATACGCTGCGGCGTGCAGCCCGATCCACTACCAGTCAGCTAATATGCAATGCATCCACACAGGCTCAAAAGTAGTATTTGAAAACTCTTTTTATCATTTTTCAGTGAGAAAAGGCATAAGTTGCCCCTTAAACTTATCCGGCAAAGTCATTTATACACTTTAACTTTATGGGCGACCCATCACCCCACTATTTTTGTCCGATTCGAATTTATTTACTACCTAAAAGGTGACTTGGCAAAGAATGTATCTTCACATTCTCATAAGCGCGTGATAGCAAGAAACTGTGAAAAACTAACTAATCTGTAGATGTGTCATACTTCAATTGAGTGTTGTTAGCTAATTATACGTAATTATTGATTCTTAATAATTTTGCATATTTTTTTATTCTTTACTCTCTTTTTTCTTTTTGTCCTTTTTTTTTCTTAATCTTTAAGGTCTCTAGTCTTCAATGGTGAAACCACCATAACCGTCTGAATATTTGACTGGTGTTTGGCTGGAAAATTATTATCACCACCCGACCTCTTTCGCTCCTATTTTTACCATCTCCGTCACCTCACATAAACCTCCCCATCAACTAAAATTCCAAACTCCACCAAGACCCTACATTCTCATTTCCATCGTTGATTCTTTCGCTGCCAATCTCCCTCATTTCCCTCCATACCCAAATTCCAAAAATTACTGCAATATTCAACCTAAAAAGACTTAGCTAAAATATGCCCCTCAGATTTGACATTTAATTCCAAAGACAATCTCCCAAGATTAATCATAGAAGATATAAAGAACAATAATATGACATTTTACATTCTAATCACCAGCATATGAACTTTTCTTATAAAATTCAATAAGCTTGACAAATAGTTAACGGGTTCCTAATTAGATGTGGCTGATTTCCAAATTTTTCATTGTTTTTTATTATATTTCGAGTAGTCTACTCAAGGGGGAACAAACACCGGGAGGAAGAAAAGAGGAAAAAAATAGGTGGAGTGAGGGGAAGGGTTTATTCTAGTGAAAAACAATTAAAAGGGAAAAAATGGTAATGACACGTGTCAACGCGTGTAAAATACAGTTTTGATCGGATACGGTTGTGACATATTAGGGGGTAAATAATTCGCTTCAAACAAGAATAGTGTGGTGATGGGTCGCCCGTAAAGTTAAAGTGTGTAAATGACTTTGCCTGACAAGTTTAAGGGGCAACTTATGCCTTTTCTCTTTTTCAGTAGAAAACAATATATCAAAATTTGTAAAACCATTATGACAGTAATAGCTCTGGACTGGTAGTAAAATAGCATGTCAATATCATAGAAACAATAATAACGATCCTCGCAGGATCCCAATAACTGGCTCACAGCCCAATAATGTACACAACCATCCAAGTAGGAGGTTCACCGGTTCAATAGTAGCCAAAACCACAGTACAGTAACAGCAGGTCGGACTAAGCCATAGTCCCCAATGACATTCGATCCCGCACTCATAGGAGAGTACGTGTCTTGCCTCAATACAGCGTCACATAGTGATATACTGGGGTTTCGAACCCGCTGGTCATCACCCACACCCATTACTCACCTCGACTCGGCTCAACAACTAGTCCACGATGCCCTTGCCACGAGAATCGGCCTCCACAGGTGTATAATCTAATCAAATTCAATAGAAATACATCAAAATAGACCAATGGGACATTACCCAGTCAAAACAATTCAAATTACACCAAAAACTACAAAGTTTCCAAAACCCGACTTTCGGTATGCTTCTTGAAAAATTATGAAAGTCACATATTCGGAATCCTTATCTCAACACGAGTCCATGCATATAAAGTTTATCAAAATCGGACTCCATTTTCCCATCAAATCATTGATTTTCCATAACCTAGGCCTAGGGTGAAAACCTCCATTAATACACCCTTAATTCCTCAAATTTCAGGTATAAACACCATAATTTAGCAAGGAAATGACATAATTTAGGTCCATGAATGATTACCTGAAGAATCCCTTTGATTTCCTCTAAAAATCGCCCTTAATCGCCTCTTAGAAGATGGCTTAGCGTGTTAAGACTTTTCTGAAATTTTAACTTCTGATTTCTAATATACTGATACGATATCCGCTTATGCGGACATAGACTCGCACCAGCGAGTCCACTCCTATGACAAAACTGTCGCTTTTGCGATTCGCCACTTAACCGACCAAATTCGCTTCTGCGGTCCAGGTCTCGCACCTGCGAGACCGCCTATGCGGGAACCTCTCCGCTCCTGCGATTTCTCTCCCAGCCGCGTGCCTTCGCTTCTGCAGCCTCTGGTTCGCAGAAGCGAGCCCACTCCTATGCTGTTCCATCCGCTTCTGCGGAACTACTCGGCCAGCTCCATTTTCGCTTCTGCAAGATGAATTCTGCTCCCGCGGTTCCGCTTCTGCGGTTCCCCATCCGCGGAAGCGGAAATACTGTTGCAATTTATGATAGCAGCTTCCATTACACAAAAATCCTTCTGTTAACCTCCCGAACTCACCCCGAGGCCCCTGGGACCTCAACTAAAAATACAATTCTACTCTAAATCACCATACAAACTTGTTCCAATCATAAAAACACACCCTCAAACACACGAATCATCAAATTATAGCGGATTCAAGCCTAGGATTCAACTCAAACTTCCGAAACCAACATTCAATCAAAAACCCGACCAAACGATCTCTGAATGACCTGAAAATTTGCAGAAATATCCAAAATCACATAACGAAGCTACAAGAATTGTTGGAATTCCATTCCGACTCCCGGATCAAAATCTCACCTACCGTTCGGATTTCGCCAAAATTCAACCTTAGCCATTTCAAGCATATTTCTACACTGGGCCTCCAAACTTAATTCTGATCGCTCCCTTATGTCACAAATCACCTCTCGGAACTAACCAAATCATCAGAATCCGATTCCGAGCCCAGTAACTAAATAGTCAACTCCAAGTTGACTTTTCATAAACAAGTTTCATTTCAAAAGGCTATTTGCCTCATTTTCAACCAGAATCCTCCTAACTCACCCGATAGACTCTAACAACGATATAGAAACATGAAACATACAAATGAAAGGTAACGGGGTGGTAATTCCCGTGACGACAGGCCGGATCGTCACGTGATGGATCTTTAGATAAATATAAATCTCGTTTAGTAGCAAAAGGTTTTTCTCAAAAATAATATATAGATTATCTTGATACATTTGCACCAGTGACTAGAATTTCTTCTATTCAAATTTTAATTGCCTTAGCTTTAATTTATAATCTTTTTATCCACCAAATGGATGTCAACACTATTTTTCTAAATGGTAATTTAGGAAAAGAAATTTACATGGTTCAACCTGAAGGGTGTCATTCCTGGACAAGAAAATAAAGTTTGTAGATTAGTTAAATCTCTTTATGGCCTTAAACAAGCTATTAAGCAGTGGTATGAAAAATTTAAACAAGTTTTACTGAGAGACTATTTTTTCAGTTGAGGTGGATAAATGTGTTTATACTAAAGTGGTAGATAATGAATATGTGATAATATATCTGTATTTTGATGACATGTTTATATTTGGTACAAATTTAAATATTGTGCAAAGTACAAACTTATTTATGTCTGCTAATTTTGATATGAAAGATATGGGTGAAGTAAATACAATATTGGGAGTTAAATTTATAAGGAGTGAAGATGGAATAATATTGTCACAAGAACATTATGTTGAGAGACTTCTTAAGAAATTTGAATATTTTAATGTTACATTTGTGAGCACTCCTTCTGATGCTAACTCTAAGTCGAAAAAGAATAATGGTGACCTGGTTGCTCAGTCTAAATATACTCAGATTATTGGGAGTCTGAGTATTTAATGAATTTTACAAAACCTGATATAGCCTATGCAATATGTAGACTGAGTAAATATACTCATAATACCAACAGAGAGTATTGGTCTGTATTATATAGACTAATGAAATATTTGAGAGAAATCATGAATTATGATATCCTACATAGTGGATTTCTTTCTATAGAAGGATACAATGAAGCAAACTGGATCTTTGATTCAGATGAGAAAAAATCCACTATGTATTTACCCTCGGTAGTGGTGCAATATCCTGGAAATCAGCCAAATAGACGATCATCGCTAGATAGACTATGGAATCAGAGTTTGTAGCTCTGAAGTTAGCTGGTTCCGAGGCTAAGTGCTAAGAAACCTCTTAGCTAATATCCCTTTAATAAATAATGTATTGCATCATGTGTCTATGCATTGTGATTGTCAAGCAATAATAACTGTTGCAAAGAATAAATCTTATAACTGTAAGTAGATACATGATTTGTGACGTGAAATCATAAAACAACTGTTGAGAGATAGAATAATTTCCATTGATTATGAAGTCACAGATAAATTTGGTGATGCTCTGACTAAACCCGTGGAAAGAAAATTAATTCTTTAAACCTCAAAAGATAAAGGGTTAAGTCCGAAATCTTGTCAATAGATATGGTAATCGGACCTATGTGATTAGAGATCCCATGAAACATGTTCATATGGGTAATAACAAGTCAATATTGGCATTGATGAACTAAAAGAGAGTGCTTGACTGCTACTAATTGAGAGGCTGAGTTATAACTCCTAATAAAATTCATAGTCATTATGGATGGTGAATTTAAAAGCAGTATACACTTGATGAATTTGCCTATATGTGTGTGGAGTGGACTGCTCCTATGAGATTTTGGCCTAGTCTCTAGCCCTCATGAATAACCAGGTAAGCGCATGGCCTATTAGGCGCAAAACCACGTTGAACAGCATAATTACCGAGGATTAGAATGTGAATGATAAAATATCTGACTTACAATAAGAGATATTGGTTCATAGAAATATTATATTTTATAAGTAATACAGTGAGGTAAATTTTACTCATCTAAGTTTGGTTCATAGTCCAAAAGATGCTAGACCTATTACATTTGGGTCATACAAATCCAGCAAGTTTATTTTTGAAGGTCTTTAAAATAGCGGGGGATTGTAGTAATATTTTAATGTCCTTTATTAGACAAATGTCTTACGCAAGAACATGTGGCAAGCCTTCTAGAAGGGAAGAGATAAATGGTAAAAAGCTTTTGAAAAGTGGCAATTGCTTTGCCGCGTTCCTTTCCTAAGCATATGAATCCATGCACATGTGCCTATAAATAGGCTCTTAATTGGACAAGAAATGATCATCAACAAGACAAAAAGAAATCCTGCTTCTTTTTCTTTCTAATTTCATTATTCACCAACTTCTCGTTGTTATCTTTCTTTTCGTAGTTTAATTTCTTTTGTTCCCCTCTTTTAAATAGTTGAGTTTGTAATATTTAATTTTATTGATTCATATATCCTCTAAATAAATAGAGATGGGCTTGTTTAATCCTGGAGAAATATTTCACATTTCTGAAATAGTTTCTTAGAACAATGCCCAGCACGACTCAAGCCAATTTGTGTATCTACTTATAAATAATGTTATTGCGGTATTATTATTGTTATTTTTTGACGTCATTTCCCTAAATAAACTTCATCACTAAGAAGTTTAAATATTTTATTTGGAACTTTTTTTTTTGAATTTAAAAGTTTTTAACACCAATCATGCATGGTTTTCTCATACAAATTAGATATGTTAGTGAAAAGTACGGAACCTAAGTAATAAGCGGCCGGAACCTAAGTAATAATTTTTATAACAAAAATAACGTTTTTAATATTTATAAAAAAATACTTTTTTAGGTATTTTGCAGTATTAAACTGTGAAATGCACTAACGTCCGTTAGTGCATTTCGCAGTTTGATACTGCGAATTGTATATTATAATTTTTTTTTAATTTAATCAGGTATTTTTTTAACAGCCTAATTCGCAATTATGTACTGCGAATTGGGTATTTCGCAGTACACAACTGCGAATTAGGCTTCATTTTGGGCCAACTTTTCCTGACATAAAAATATTTCAAATTCATAATTCGTAGTATTATAGTGCGAATTTCATTGAAATATTGCTCAGACTTGCCTTATTTATAGACGCTTCAACTTCATAAAAATTTATTCAACACTTAAACTTCAAATAAACGTTTATTCTCTCTTCTCCTTATCAATCAATTTTTTACAATGCCTGAAGTTCCAAAAATAAGGGTTTCATTGTATTGGGGGTGAGGTTGTTGTGGATAATAACTCTGTAAGGTATAGCTCTCCTCCACAGTGTCATGTTAAATTGCCACTTAATATGGAGTACGCTACTTTGGTATCGTTGTTACGTAAAACAATGAGTGAGCGGAGGCGTTCGGTTAGCCTTAAAGTAACCGGAAGATTTTCTTATTCAGTGACTCCGCATGGGGATGCTTATTATTCTAAGTTTAACATTGAGGATAATGAAAGTCTTAGAGAATTTTTGCGGGTTTGGGACGAATATAGAGAATACATTGTAATAAAATTATTAGAAATGTATGTGAAGGTTGAAGACCTTAGTAATAATGAGGGCGTGTGTACAAGCGATAACCCCCAATCATCGGGTGGTTATTTTGGAGTAGCATTAGTCGGACAGGTTGGAGATGGAAGAGCTTTCCTTGATTTGAACTTGTCACCACAGGAGAAAGAGCAAGCAGAAAATAATGTTACAACTTCATATAATCAACAAGACGACTGGTAAACTTAATTTTAGTGAAATTGTTTTCTTGATGTTTTAATTGGATTTGTATTAATAGTCCTAATTTTCATAGGGGGTACCGTCCGGATTTGAATTTGACAAATTATGACCACGCCCCTAGTTGGAATTTGCAAAACTCTGGAGTATTGGACCACGATGGTCCATCTGGTAGTTATCAGCAACCTCAAGATATCCAACATGAAACTTCAAGACAATACGATTTGTAAGTAAAGTGATATAGGGATATGTACAGTATTTTTCCTAAGTATTAGGTAACTTAAATTTTTGTTTGTTTTCTACAGTGAAAACGAGCTTCTTGAATCTCCCGGACTAACACAGTTGCCCGTAGATGATGTTTTTACTCATGACTTAGCAGATGCGTAGAGTTAGGAGGATGATAGTGATTATGATAATAATGCGGATGAGCCTGGGGATGAGACACCCTTCCGTGAGGAGGGCGATGATGAGGAGGAGGAAGTGAATGTGGAACCTGAGTTGACTAGAGAGCATGTTCCTCCACCCCCCGTTAGACCAAGAGTGTATGAATCCCACGTGCCTTTTCATGAGAGAAATATTCCCTACCTTGATAATTTGCTAGCCATGCCTAATGTTGATGCATTGACAAAGGATGATGATGAATTACGATTGAAGATGTGGGGTGAATCTAGACCAGCTGTTCTTACAAAGGGCATGCATTTCCCTAACAAAACTCGCCTAGTTAGGGCTGTAAAAATCTATAGTATAAGGGAGAGTCGTGAGATGACGGTAAGCGAGTCAACTATAGATAAATACAATGCTATATGTTGTAGGTGGTTCTTGGGCTGTCACTGGATGTTGTGTGCCACAAAGAAAAAATCAGGTTTGTGGAAAGTTGGTAAATTTATTAGCGAGCATAGATGTGAAATAGACACATTCAATGAGAACTACTTCAACCTGAATATTGACTTGATTTCCCTTGTCTTGGTTCCATTTTTGGAAGTGTCTATTAGATTCAAGATTAAAGAGTGTATTACAGTTGTCCACCAGGAGTGTGGTTGTACTATAACTAAAACAAAGGCATATCTCGGTCGCAAACGTGCCTTTGAACTCATTTATGGCGACTGGGATAAGTCCTTTTCAAATCTGCTCAGGTACATTGCTGCACTACAAAAATTTAACCCGAGTACTATTGTTGAATGGAGGCGCGAGCGAAGTTTGGACAGACCGGAATATATATTCAACTATCTATTTTTGTCATTTAAACCAGCAATAGATGGTTTTGTGCATTGTCGTCCTGTAATTTCCATAGACGATACTCATGTCTATGGAAAGTATGATATTAAGATTTTGATTGTCATTGCTGTAGATGCTAACGGTCAAATATTTCCACTGGCTTTTTCCATTTGTGCCAACGAAAGTGAAGAGACGTGGATGCAGTTCTTGAACCACTTGAAGCAGCACGTTGTCAAACAACATTCAGGTATTTGTCTAATATCCGATCGGTATAGTGGTATTTTAAGTTATGTACGTCACTTGCCTGAATGGCAGGAACCGCATGCATACCATCGTTATTGTGTGAGGCACCTAAAGGCCAATTTTCAGAAGAGATTTCCTGACAAGGCGTTGCATGACTTAATGTGGATGGCTGCAACTGAGCACCAGCTCTGTAAATTCACGAGGTGCATGGAAGCAATCCGGCAAATAGAACCACGAGCCTATACTTGGTTGATGCAACATGACCCTCAAATGTGGACATTGCATGCTGATGGCGGGAGACAATGGGGAGCCCTCACCACAAATGTGTCGGAGTCATTTAATGGCTTGTTGAAATCTGCCCGTGGACTGCCTGTCACTGCCATGGTCCGCATGACTTTCAAACAAAGTGCAGAGTTGTTGAAAGCCATGCAGCTGCAACGTCATTGTTGGACAGGGGTGTTGAATTTATGCCAATACCCATGGTAAGATTCGAAAGGTACACGAAGCGAGCACAGTGGCATTCTTTTTTTCAGTACGATAATGAACTGGGTATTTTTGAAGTTAAGACCGCTAATCATGGACACCGTGGGAATAATGTACATACGGTGAATAAAAATAGAAGGTTATGTTCATGTGGGAAATGGACAATCTACCACATGTCGTGCCCACATGAATTGAAGTGCTTTCAACAAGTTGGCTATGGGGTAACAAACTACATTGATAGGCAGTACAGTGTTGCAGCATACATAGACACGTATAGTGGGAAGTTGCATCCATTAGGTGCTGAGCGTTATTGGCCGCCAGAACCTTTTAAGTTGGTATGTAACAAGGAGTACTTGCGCAAGCTGAGAGTGCAAAAGAGAACACGTATACCGAACCAAATGGATGTTGGTGAGTCCGTTTATGCACGTAAATGTAGCATATGCTCCCAAACTGGACATGACCGCCGTAAATGTCCTTCAGGTGCTGGGCGTGGTGGGGGTAATATTGTTGCAAGTTCGTCCAATGTACCCAACTATCAACCATAACGCTAGTTCTTTATTTTGGTATTATTAGTTGTAATATATGTTTGTACTGTTCTTGGACTCAATATATATGAAATAAATATATTTCCACAAGCCAGTTACATTTTATTAGTAGTACGTTTTGTAAATTTGAAATAAAATTCTTGTTCAAATTATGTTTCTTGTTGAAAATTTCTTAATGTGATGTTGTGCAATTTTAAAAGGTTATGTCCAACTACTACGTATTTGTGAGCACGTGATTTTTGCTCTATATGTGAATTACTCCCAAAAATTCAAAATAAAATAGTTTTGTGTTGTGTGTGATTTTTGTGGATTTTGTGTTATTTTTATTTTATTATTTGTATTTATCTGTGCGTGTTCATTTGTTTAAAATTAATAATAAAATAAAATACAAAAAAAAATATATCACATTCGCATTTAGGATTCATTAAGAGTAGTCAAGTTTATTTTACAAAAAATATAGAAAATTACAAAAAAATATGTATTTTTGCATTTTTTAGTGTTTAATATCAAAATTATGTGATTTATTTTTAATTGATGTTTAAATTGAGTGTGATAATTATTAGTGTAACTTAATTAGTATTTTTGTAATTTTTATTTGATTTTTTGTAGTATAATTAGCATTTTTGTTTTAATTCGGAGCTAAAATTAAAAAAAAAAAAAAGAAACAAAGTAAAGAAATAAAGAGAAAAGGATTTGGGCCAATCGCAAAACAACCCCACCCAGGCCCAAACATTTTGTCCAAAACCCACCCCAAAACCCGTTCAAATTGGACCAAACCCGTCCCACTACACGGTCCAGCTCTGCAATTACCCAAACGACCCCGTTTCTATTTTTATAACTGATCTTGGCCGTTGGATTCTTGTGATCCAACGGCTGAAATTAATCTGTGTATTTTGGTATACCAAAAAACCCCCCAAAGCCTCATTACCCGGTCAGTCGCCCAAAATCCCTCCCCAATCGTCTCTAAGAGACGAACCAATCACTCCCAAAACCCTAACGCCGCCCTCCACTTCCACTGCTCGAAACGCGGCGGCCAGGCGTCGCCGGCCACCCTAACCAACACCCCTGAACCTCCAAACTCCCCTGAACACGAATCCCTTATCCGA
This sequence comes from Nicotiana noctiflora, assembly GCA_032618575.1. Taxonomy (NCBI): domain Eukaryota; kingdom Viridiplantae; phylum Streptophyta; class Magnoliopsida; order Solanales; family Solanaceae; genus Nicotiana; species Nicotiana noctiflora. The sequence continues at coordinate 140,718 of JASVEL010012552.1, forward strand.
CAACCTCGAATCATACCAGGCCATCTCGAATCGTCACTCAAATATTCGAGAAAAACCCTAAAATTACCCAACCCGTCCCAAGTTCACACCGGATAACCATAGAACCTCCCTCATCCCAAATTTATCACACAGATCATTCAATTCAACCTGGAAATTATCAAATTTTAAAATGATTGAAAGACTCGAACTCAAGAACTGACGTGAGATTAGATGATTGAGGTTGGTAATCGACCTTAATCGTGTGTTCTCAGCCGAGAACATTCGATTAATGTTTATTTCAACTTCAAATGCGAGAAGTATAATTTTCAAGTTCGAAGCAGGCTCGGGCTGGGTTTTAGGTATTTACAATTGTTATTTTCTTTATTCTTTTTCTCTTTTATTTCAATTTCTCTTTTGCTTTCGTTTATTTCATATCTTAGTATTAACCTTCATTTTTCGCTTCATCTCCTCTGCCATGCCTTAGTTCAAATGAAGAATTCATAAGTCTAGGAGTCTATTATTTTTTTTTGGTTTAAATTCAGTTGGTATTTAATCAATTTGGTTTGTCATATATAGTTGTTCGTCGTTAGTCTAATTATCTTTGCATTGACACTAAAGTAAACAGTGGCTTCGTTGATATAGTGTTAAGTTATCTTTTGTGATTCTGTTAGTCTAATTATTTTGATATGAGAGCGAAACTAGTCACCATGTTTGTTTGAATTGCCTGATATTTACCGCTTTGATATTGCGTGAACTCTATATATAAAACTGTGTCGAAAACCCTTCTCTTCTTTACCTCCGGGGATGTGCTTACTGGTTGAGACTCCCCTTTCTGTTAGTGTCAATACCAAAAATAAGAAAAAGAGGCCGGATAAGTTACAAAGCCGATTGACCCCGTGGGTCACCGGTACGTAGCCCCCTCCTCGATCCGAGTTGTCCACTCGGGTATACGGTCTAGTACCAATGAAAATCAGGATATTGAGCCTAGATTTAGGACAATTATTTGCATCATATCTGACTTAGGGGACTCAACACAGGGGTTGGGTCCGTCTAGGACAGGTGACCCGGTAATCAAAGACCGAGCATATTATATGTTGCATTTATTTGTCTTGTATTATTATGATGATTGGTTAAATTCCTGAAAGAAATAGAATTTTGGAATAGAAAAATATCGAAATATTGACGAAACACTATCGGAAAATTTAGAAAAAAATAGGCATAACAATTTTTTTGAAATAATTGGTCACATAATTATCGGACCGAACTACGCACGTTTGATTCTCGCCATTAGGTGGGATACGTAGGCAACCCTCACCGGGTTCAACCACCCCTTCAAAAATTAAAAAAAAAATGTCGAAGTTTTAGTTTTCAATAAAATCAAAGTGACGTTGTTTTTGAAAATAGCCGAATGTTCCAAAAGGACGCCGGAAGGCTGTTTTTGCAAAAATGGCCACTTTGAAATCCTTCCTTTTTCTTTTTGAATAATAGCCTTGAAATATTCCATGTGGAAATGTTGAAAGGCCGTAGCCTCAAAATCAAGTTTGAGTTTACCACCCTTTTTCAAAAAAAATGTGTGTTTAGTTTTCAATAAATCGAAGTGATGCCGTTTTTGAAAATAGCCAAATGTTCCGAAAGGACGCCGGAAGGCTGTTTTTGCAAAATAGCCACTTTTAGTCATTTTAAATAATTTACAGGCATAGCCTTGAAATATTCCTTGTGGAAATGTTGCAAGGCCATAGCCGCAAAATCAAGTCCATGTTCACACCCCTTTTGCAAAAATAACCAAAAAATGTCAAAATTTTGATTTTGTTATAAATAAGTCGGGTGATGCTATTCTTGCTTAAAATAAGTCGAATGTCCCTCAAAAGGACGTCGGATGGCCGATTTTGCAAGAATAGCCACTTTGAGTCATTTTAAATAATTTGCGGGCATAGCCTTGAAAAATCCCTCGCAGAAATATTGAAAGGCCGTATCCGCAAAATCAAGGTTGAGTCATCATTCAACTTTACAAAAATAACCACTTTATCAAATAAGCCATTACATGGCCGGAATTTTGCTGATAGCCACATCTTTGCATTTTTACTTCCTCAGTCTTGTGTTGGCCTATGTCGGTGCTGAACGATGCCCCATAGGCCCCGGGATAGAAATTTTTGAATTTGTATATTCTTAAATAAAATTTTGCAAAAAGAGTCACTTTGTCTAAATAAGCCATTAAATGGCCAATTTTGTAAAAATAGTCAATTGACATTAAATACTTTCAATCTTGTGTTGGTTTATGGCAATGCCGAACGACGCCCCATGAGCCACAGGATGAAAAACTTTTCAAGTTTATCTTTCTAAAATAAATTTTGCAAAAATAGCCATAATTTCATTACTTGGATAATTTCGTAGAAATAGTCATAATTGACGCTAAAAATATTCTTATTCTTGTAGAAATATCTGGCACAAGGTGTGAAAGTTTTTCATCAGAGTTTATAGTTGGAGTTGGCTTTTACAATTTTCTTCAAAAAAGAAAAAAAATCAAATAAACATCTCCTTATTTCTTGCATTAATTTGCACGAACAACGCAAGGTCTGATTCATGCGGGGTCATGATACGTAGGCAATCTCCATAAGATTCGACCACAAAAAAAACAAATCAGAAAAAAAAAATTTAAAGGGAACCGAATGAGTCCATTTCTAACATATTTTGTTTTGAATTGTTGATAAAATAAAGGTGGCTGGTTGTGTTTCTTTTCCCTGCAACACGAAATCAAGAGATAATGGCAGAAAACTTCAAAACTGAGTGGGTTGATACCGATGCTCGACCACAGCTAATTGAACGGAACAATAGGTTGGTAGAAGAGGTCAAAATACTGAGACAACATGTGGCTGACATGTATCGGGCGTGGATGGATGGGAAAGCACCACCCTCTCCACCACCTAGCTTCCTGGACTCTGTTCTTACCCGAACACCGAGCGCAATGCCAGATGATCCCCCACACTAACCATATATACCCGCCTATCACAACTTTCCCAACCACCCCAATAGCTCCATTACTCCGTATCCATTTATCTTTTCCAGGAGTGCCCTCCAGTCACATCCATTGTTCCCGACAATAAACACCCACCCGAAGCTCATGTTGCCCAACATTACCCCTCCGAGGTTGCTCACCAGGGCCCCAAACAGAGCTCGCAGGTTGAACCTCCCCAACGACAAGGTCCAGTGGTCGTCTTTGCTAAAAGCCCTCTATATCGAACCCATGGATATCCTTGTAATTCTCCCGGCCCTTACTTCTCCCCACGAGCATACCAGAAACCCCACGGGTCAGGTTTTAGGCCAAATCAGGCCTTTAGAAATGAGAGGCTACTGAAACGAGAAAAGTCTCTCACCTCTTTGGGAGAATCGTATGCGAGTTTGTTCCAGAAGTTGAAGCAACTGGGCATGTTGAAACCAATTTAGATAAAAATGCCAAATCATCAGTCAAAGAGGTGTGATTTTTCTCAAATGTGCGCATATTGCTCAGGCGCCCCGGGGCATGACACGGAAAAATGTTGGAAGCTGAAAAAAGTAATTCAAGAGCTTATCAATGCAGGCGACATTGTCGTACAAAATCCGGATACAGTCGACACCCATATGGTTGATGCAGAAGGCAATGGCTAAAGATGTTGTGCTTGGTAATTGGAAATATGCTTCATTTGGGGGTTTATCCAAAGTAGAGTTTTGGTGGCTTATTTTGTTGTCATTTCTATCGTCTAGATTATTTCAGGGTTGTAATCAAGATATTGTCATGTAACTCAAACCCTTCTATCGTTCTATTTTGCCCAGTTTTCTGTTGGTCGTAATACCTCATTTAGTATTGTCTAAGTTTGTTCCAAGGGTGTACCCCAGTTTATTGTGTTTGTTTTGTTGTACTAATTCATTTCTAGTTCGTCTAATGCAACTCTCTTGTTTGCCATTATTTCGAGTCATTTTTCTTTGATTTAAGTCTTTCTTTTTTATAGTCATTTTTCTGTCAACACTAGTGACATGACATGCACGCATAATTATAGCCTAATCTTAAAAGTTAATCATGAAGGAATTAGAAGATAATCAGGGCATTTTAAAAGAAATAAAATGATTTGAGATTATTTGGAGCCCGAGTCACGTAAAATTGGGGCGGGTAAAATACAAAGAAAGCCTTAAGGGCAAATTGGCCATGCTGACATGGGGTTTCGCTCGTGATACTGAAATGAAAGTGTCGTACAACAATGCTTTAAAATGACAGATGAAAAGGCGAATAGACGAAAGATGAAAAAGAACAATTGCTAGAACAATTTAAGTGGTTAGAACGCAGAATAAATGGAAGCCCATAGACGAAACAATTCGTACTATGTGTTTAGTTCATTTTTTAGGTTTGTCTTTCTGATTTACTCATGTTTAAGTGGCATTTCAGTTTAAGTTTAAGTGGAATAGTATGTTTGTGTTTATGTTGTACAAATTTATATTTTATTGGAATATTATGTTTGTGTTCGTGTTGTTCTATTTTAAGTTTCAGTGGCATTTAAGTACTTTGTTGTTTCTTTTGTCAAGTGCTTCTATTAGTTGTATTGTTTCGTTTATTAATGCTATGTGTGTAAGGTATGTGTTTGAGTAGTTCCGTGTAAGTATAAATGTTATTATTCACTATAAATGTTATTTACACAAGGCTATATACATAATGAAATCAATGAGTGTCGCAGGCTGTATGCTTCAGTGTTGCTGTTGGCCTAAGTCGCATCCCCTGTCGGTCAGGCACACTATCTGGATCATCATCGTCAAGCCGCCTCTTTATGGGAGGATGTGCAGTGGCATCAACAGCACAACTGGAAGGGTCAGAAAAATAGGCCGTCGGGCCGCCACCAACCTATAAAACAATAAGTAATGTTAGATAAAATAAGATAGATTTTTATTTTATAGCAGTAACAAATTATTTCTCTCAATATGGTCTCGTCGGCCTGCATGTATGTCTCGATGGTCTGCTCATCACCACATGTAGTATGCTTAAACATGGGCTGGGACGAAGACTGCATAAAAAAGATGTAATTAATTTATCGCAACGAATGAAAAATAATTTAGAATTGAATAACAAAAGTAATACAAACATACCGCATCAAATGCAGGGGACGATGGATAACTCAACCTACGACCGCCATCCACGTCACGGGTCGGACGATGCTCAGCTGCAGTAGATGTTTAAGCGAAGTACTGATCTACATCCCCGTCAAAGGTACCCATGATCGACAATGCTCCCGACGGGGTGATCTGCGACGCTGGCAATGACAACTGAAGGCTGTATGAGGGCATGCTGCTGGAAGGGTCGGCTGGATGACTCATATAACCCTGTTGCATGCTGCTGGAAGGGTCAGCTGGATGAGTCATATAACCCTGCTGCATGCTGCTGGAAAGGTCAGCTGGATGAGGCATATAACCCTACTGCTCATCTCCAAAACCCCCAGCTCCGAACCTTGCAGGTGGGTCGACAGGTTCCTCAATGTCCCTTTGCCGGCCACATCCTCGTCTTCCCATGCGACCCCTGCCTGGTGCCCTAGCCCCTGCACGTGGGACTGGCCTACCCCTCCGGTACGCATCTGGAGCCGCATACTCAGGCTCATGCTCTAACCTGTGGTTATCCCTCGACTCCATCGATGCCAAAAGAGCCATCTGAGCTATCTCCCGTCCATAATCAACCAATCTAGGATTGTCTTCATACTGCTGAATATCCACACCAGACTGGTAGATGCGGTGAAGCCTAATAGCCTGTGAAATAAGTCAATTAGTAATTAAATAACTCTATGCCACAATTATATGATATTAATAAGTCAAAAAAACATACAAGTGACTCGTGCCTCCCGGCATACGGTCTGTAGAGACCGTCAAGTACGTGGATAGGGTTCCCGACATGCATTCGGGTATGACGTCTGTACTAGCCATCATACAGTTGAATAGACCCCTTCTCCTACACTGTAGGTGGTGGCGGGATGCGCTCAGCTCGCTGCTCCCAATAACCTACCTGCTGATGCAGCCACCCAACATACTGTCGGCTCATGTTGGAACGGTCATCCCGTTGATAGTGAGTAGCCTCCCATCCGGGCTCCCTCGGTACCGGTTAAGGATGACCAAGCTGACGTAGTACACGCTCCGTTGCATGATACTCAACAAAATCCCAAAATATCAATAGGACGCAAGTGCTCCATATCAGCCGGTCTGCTGAGCAAATAGCAGGTAGGTGGGCAAGCAAGTCATCGTTGTACGGCATCCAGATGAACTACAAGCAATAACAACAAATGAGTATGCAAAGTATAACTACATTTAAAACAACAAACTTTAGGTACATATTTACCTGTCCAGCCACAAACATATCTAATATGTCCCTAATAAGGGGGAGATTGTGGTGCGCATCTGCTCCTCGGTAAGCCCTTCACCGGAGAGTCCAGCAAACAGCTAGCGGGAGGGGCGGATAGTCCTCTCTGGGTAGAGGTGCTGGTAGAGGTGGCTGCAATGGCATGATACGCTACCACGCCCAAACCTAAGATCAAATGTTGATGTAAATTACACAATATAGAATTTGGGGTTAATAAACAATGTATTCGGAAATATTTTGCACCTGAAGGAGTGGCATAAAACCACCAATATCAACAGCTGGACTGACGCTAGCCCGGCACATACTCCTATAGAGATACGCCAAAACTGTAGCTCCCCAGCTGTAATGTTGCACCTGATCCAAGTCCTCGAGACAGTGCAGAAACCGCATCGTCATCTTGTTCCCCGGCGTGTCGGGGAAACAAGACACACCCGAATAGCATGAGCAATACCATCCGAGTGTAAGAAAGAATCCATAAGTCATCTGTCTCATGAGTAATATCCGGATGCAACTGCGCCATGAATTCTCTAATGACTGATAGTCGCACACGACTACCACCACGATCGACCGCCGGGTGCAAACCAGCCATCTGCCCCATCATATCCACCAGTTGTGCGCGGGTCATCCCTCTCCACTGGTGGGGCAGTGTAAATGCGCGCCCCTCAATGCGCAGTCTATATAACATCTGCATATCCTGAAAAGTGATCGTAGCCTCTCCAGTAGGCAGGTGAAATGTATGCGTCTCTGGTCGCCACCGCTCTATCAAGGCTGTGATGAGCGACCAGTCAAGCTGCATCCGTCCCAGCTCAAATATACTATACAAGCCCGTATGATGTAGCAGCTCTACAACACGCGGGTGAAAGGGATGCTCCGCTATAAACTCCCATAAATCATCGGGCCTCCTGGGGCGGATACTATCAAGAGCTAGCTGGCCCTCCCAAACATATGATGACATATGGTCACCCTACAGTACTAATAACTGATCTGACGAAGGTCCAAGGTGCGAAGGTGGAGGAAATGCCATATCGTGTACTATAAATTAAAAAAATTAATTAATTGTGTTCGTGTAATAAAATACATAATTAAGTAAAACTTTAAAAATTGAAGATAATGGTTGTGTAAAGGTTCCAAGCTTGATTTTTGATGCCCGGAACCAAAAAAATATTTTTAAATTATTATAAGTCTCAATTTCAATATTTATATAATTTTACTAACATAATTAATTAAATTAAGTATAATTTTACAAATAGAAGATAATGGTTGTGTAAAGGTTTCGGGCTTCATTTTTGACGCCCGGGACCACAAAATAATTCTTAATTATTATATGTCTCAATTTTAATATTTTTATAATTTTATTAACTTAATTAATTAAATTAAGAATAATTTTACAAATTAAAGATAATAGTTGTGTAAAGGTTTTAGGCTTCATTTTTTATGTCCGGGACCATATAATAATTCTTAATTACTATAAGTCTCAATTTCAATATTTATATAATTTTATTAACTTAATTAATTAAATTAAGTATAATTTTACAAATTGAAGATAATAGTTGTGTAAAGGTTCCAGGCTTGATTTTTGACGCCCGAGATCACATAATAATTCTTAATTATTATAAGTCTCAATTTCAATATTTTTATAATTTTATTAACTTAATTAATTAAATTAAGTATAATTTTACAAATTGAAGATAATAGTTGTGTAAAGGTTCCAGACTTGATTTTTGACGTGCGGGACCAAAAAATAATTCTTAATTATTATAAGTCTACACTATAAGGCTCTACGCTAACATGGTTGTCACGACCCGGATTTTCCCCCATCATCGAGATCGTGATGGCGCCTACTCGTGGTAGCTAGGCAAGCCAATTCATTCAACGTTTTCCTGTTCATACCATCATTTTTATACTCAGACTTAATAACAAGAAATAATTACTCAATTTTTTAAATGCGGAAGTCTTTCAAAATAGAGATGAATAATAATAATACAAAACAACTGATATAATCCTCTACTCAAGATGTGGAGTCACCAACTCACAAACTACTAAGGAATAACTACATATAATGGTGTGAAAGAAAATAATGAACATCTGTCTGTCTCGGAACAATGAGAATACAGCAATAATAAAAATAAATAGAAGAGATGCCGGGCCTGCGGATGCCTGCAAGCTACCTCGGTCTCGTAAGCATAGAAATCCCACAAATACTCTACTACTGCTGCTGCTCCTACTCAAAACCGGGGCCTATGCAAAAACGCACAGAAGTGCAGTATCAGCACAATTCGACCCCATGTGCTGGTAAGTGCCTAGCATATCCCGGCGAAGTAGTGACAAGCCTAGGACCAGACACTCATATAAACTTGTGCAGTTCTATCTATCTATATATATACCACAAAATAACAAGATTATCAAGTAACACAATTAACAAAGGAATATCATGCTGGGGAAACACAATCAGCAACATATAATGAATTAGTAAAGAGAATCAGAGTGTAATAAAAATAGCTATCTTCAAAACAAGAATTTCAAATAGTTGCACGGTATCATCCTTCGTGCTTTTACTCTCATTCTCACCAAATAATCAAATAAAAGTGCACGACATCACCCTTCGTGCTTTTACTCTAATCCTCACATCCATGGCACATCATGATCCTTCGTGCATGGTTCAAATAACAATGGCACAGAATGTTCCTTTGCATAATCAATAAACAGGGCACGGCATGATCCTTCATGCATAATCAATAAACAAGGCACGGCATGATCCTTCGTGCATAATCAATAAACAAGGCACGTCATGATCCTTCGTGCATAATCAATAAACAAGGCACGACATCACCCTTCGTGCATTATCACTCTTCCCCACCCAAATAACAATTACAGTTAAGGGCAAAAGAATGAAACAATTAGCATGAAAACGTCCCGGCAAGGGACACAATAATCATCACAGTAGAGTCCCGGCAAGGGAAATAATAATCAACTCCACAATAAAGTCCCGGCAAGGGAAACAATAATCAGCTTCACAATAAAGTCCCGGCAAGTGAATACAATAATCAACTTCACAACTCGGCAAGGGTTCAAGATTATGACTTAAAAACATCCCACATTAAATCACAATATATGTCAACAAATAACTCACGGTCATGCTAGACGCCAGTGTATGGATGCTCGTCACCACAACCCATACACCGCACTCGATCACATAGCAATTCGCACTGTCACACCTCCTTTTTCCGCACCCGCGAGGGCACGAGGGAGTTTTTCCAATTAAAGGACAATCGAAACGGGATCAACTTATTTAATTCAGAGTCGCCACTTGGGAAAATAATGATGTCCCAAGTCACCGGTTTGATCCCGAACCGAGGAAAGGTTTGACTCTATATTACGGTCCGCGAACCAGAAATCCGGATAAGGAATTCTGTTAACCGGGAGAAGGTGTTAGGCATTCCCGGGTTCCGTGGTTCTAGCACGGTCGCTCAATCATCGTATTTGGCCTCTTTATCTGATTTTATAATGTACTTTAACCTCTGTGCAAATTTTAACTTTTAACCGCTTTTGATTATTATTATTATTATAAGAATTATTATTATTATTATTTTAACAAAGAATTGCAACGTTGTGAAAATATATCTCAAACCACGTCGCACCAGTGCACCCGTGGTTGTCAACACATTTCGACTCCGTTGAGATTTGGATTTGAGTCACATAAATGTGCACTCGAGTTTAAGGAGATAAGATTATTAAATACGCGCCTAAAGATACTAACGCGTTTTGTGTTCGGGAAAGGCCGTGGAATCCGCTAAACAACACATCCCGGAATCTAAACATTTTTCGTAATAATCGTCTATTGAGGGCCCCGCAATTTGCGGGTTATTTTGGCGAGGCTCGTCTCGCTTATTGTTTAAGGGCTCATTACCCTTTTATTGTTTATTGTTTTAAATGAATTACAACGCAGTGGAAACGTATCTCGAACCACGTTGCACCAGTGCACCCGTGACTTTTGACACGTTTCGACTTCGTTGAGATTTAGATTTGGGTCACATAAATGTGCACCCGTATTTGAGAAGGTAGTACTAGAATACGTGATTAAAGCAACTACGTATTTATTATCTTTGGAGAATACCATAAAATTCGCTATACGGTTGATCCCGAAGTCTAAGTATTTTTATATATATACATTTATGAGGGCCCCGCAATTTGTATAATTTTGTTAGGCGAGGCACATCTCTAATTCTTATTTAAAAGAGAACTACATTCCGCTATATTCATTTAAGAATTAATTCGAGATTATTTAGAACATGTTGCAAACCACGCTACATGAAATGCGCCCGTGGTCCATGACACGCTTTATTTAACCTTGTTCAAAATTGGAGTCGGGTCACATGAAATACACCCCGATTCCTTTAATCTAATTCCGCCGTTCGATTGAGGAATAAGGAACCAATTTCGATAAGGTGACAAAATCATGCTCAACTATAACCAATTCGAGTAAACATACGAGTAGATAACTAAGTGAGCAAATTCAAGACTATGACGAGCAACTACATAAATAACGGAAGCATAACTAGTTGGCGAGCATGTGAAGGATTAGTTATTTTCATTAGCTAATTTCGACACTACAAGACCACCATTAATTGTGAAATTGCATGTTCAACAGAATCATATATTTACAAAAAAAATAATCTGAATCATACAAAACTAAATCAAATGCGAAACGATCCAAAATATTAACGAGAAGAACAATATCGGAAAAGAACATGCACCTTTATTTCTGCATATTTTCAACGTACACGACGAGAAAACGAACCTTTTATGACGATCTCAAACCTCGACCTCTCCGGACAGAACTCGAATCAAACGACGACCTCGACTGAAGTTGTACCTCGTCGGACGACGAACATCGACGGAGGGAGCTGGTGGTTCGCTAGTGGGCGACGGGCTTGGACTGTGCGTATGGTTGCTGCTGGTTGGCGATGGAGAAGGATTGGGGTGGTCGATTGGACTGTGGCTGGTCGATTATGGATGCTCGTGAAGTGACGCTGGACGCCGAACGAAAAGCTGTAATGATGAGCTAGAGGCAGTGGTCGTCCATTGCTGGAAATCGGGGTGATGGTGGTCGTGGGTTTCGTTTGGGTTTATGGAGATAGGGTGTTTGCTGGTGGCTGTAGGCGTTGCTGGGGTGGTCGATGTTGGTGATGGCTACTGGTTCATTTGGGTGATGAAGACTAAAGGGGAAGGGCAGCCATGGAGAGGGAGGGCTCGTGAAGAAGACGAAGTGGTCTCTTTTTCTTCTTTTCGTTTTTTTTTTCGTTTTCTAATTGTCTTCTGTTTTTCAAAATGTTCTCACGTTGCCGTTCTTTCTTCTTCTTTTTTAAAGAAGATGTATAGTACATTGTATATTATTTTATTTATTTATTTATTTTTTAAAATAAGCTCCATGCCTTTTTTTGTTTTTTTCTTTTGTTTTTTACTTTCTCTTGTCTTTTTCTAATTATTCCCATCCCCCATTACCTATTGTCCCCATAGTGTGTGCATGTGTGTATGGGTAGTTTTGTCCGTGTTCCCCATGTGGTGGACTCGGATTATTACGGGCTAGGTCCGAAAATTATAAAACCAGGTAGTTTGAACCCGAATATTATTCTTTGCCCGGAACCGAGAATGAGAACACGGTGTTATTAATTAATCACTACGTAAGCAAAATAACTATAAGACTAATAATTAAAACAAAATTATTTTTTATATTTTTTCAAAATTAAAGTAACTACAAAATGTTAATGAAACTATTTTTTTATTATTTTCGTTTTTATAAAAAGATAAAAATGTAAAGTACTATTTTTGTATTTTTCAAGTTTAAAATGACTACAAAACATTAATAAAACTATATTTTTGTTATTTTTCATTTTAAGGTAAAAATAAAGTAAAAGAGTCAAATTTAGCTAAAATAGCTATATTAAAACTAAACTAAATATTTTACGCTAAAAATATAAAAAATCTCGGGGAGGGTCAAAAATCACGCGTTTACAGTTAGTTGTGTCATGAAAACACAAAGAGTTTTCAGACAAAGAACGACTAGACAAGTGTTTTTGACCCGACCCTTATTCGGAGGGACTAAACTAAAAGAAAAGGAATGTGATCGAGCCTTTGTATCTGAGCTGCCTACATATCCTTGGCTATAAAGGAATCAAGCCACGTGTAGTTCGAAAGTGAGTGAGGAAGGGGTATACCGAGGTGGAGAGCCAGTCGAGGTGTCGTTCCGTCGAGGTTCCGTTCCATCGAAGTTCCGGTCCGTGGTCCTGCTATTACATCGAAAATCAAAACATGAGGAAGACTAACTAAAGCCTATCAACTACTAGTTACAAGATTCCTATCTATAAGTCTTCCGAAGCTTGATCTTGAGTATTGGTTGGTGCTTCATGCGGACTCTAAATTTGAACCTTGATACTTGCTAGTTGCAGGTGCTGCTTTTCGGATCAAGACCAGGTATGCAGTGCTGGTGACCTCGACCATGTCTTGAGCACACCACATCTTTCAACAACTTCTGCACTTGGATTAACTCCTTGCCTATTTTGGATCCCCTCGGACTGTTGACTCGCATTCTGGTTGCAAGCTTCTTTTGTTGCTATCTTGTATTGCACTCCGAAACGAATTCCCTTACTTGTGATCTTCGAGCTATTCTCCTTCGAAGTCTGAATCTATCTTTTCTTATCCTTGTTGCCTTCCTTCTGATTCATGCTGGGGATTTCCGTTACACTTTGTCACTTTTCAATTGTTCACTATCCTTATCAAATCTTAGAAACTGAGACGCCGTTCTGCTTTTCCGGCAGGCTTCTGACTTTGACAACATCTTTGAAAATAAATCGCCATTCCTCTCTTCAGGCGGGCTCCTGACTTCATCATCAACTTAGAAAATTAAACGCCATTCCTCTCTTCAGGCGGGCTCCTGACTTCAACATCAACTTAGAAAATTAAACGCCATTCCTCTCTTCAGGCGGGCTCCTGACTTCAACAATATCTTTCGAAAATAAATCGCCATTCCTCTCTTCAGGCGGGCTCCTGACTTCATCATCAACTTAGAAAATTAAACGCCATTCCTCTCTTCAAGGCGGGCTCCTGACTTCAACATCAACTTAGAAAATTAAACGCCATTCCTCTCTGCAGGCGGGCTCCTGACTTCAACAATATCTTTCGAAAATAAATCGCCATTCCTCTCTTCAGGCGGGCTCCTGACTTTAACATCTTTTGAAAATAAATCGCCATTCCTCTCTTCAGGCGGACTCCTAACTTCAATAACATCCTTTGAAAATAAATCGCCACTCCATTTTTCAGGCGGGCTCCTGACTTCAACAACAACTTTTGAAAATAAATCGCCACTCCATTCTTCAGGCGGGCTCCTGACTTCAACATCAACTCACTAACTCCATCCCATCCATGTCGCCTTCCTTTGCTTCTTGTACCATTTTATTCTTACTGCATCGACTCTCGAACCATCATTTCTCTTAAATTACCTTGTTTCGGAACTGCTTTCCTCCTGGGTCGTGTTGCTTTCCCTCCTGACTGCTGGGGATATCTTTAGAATTGTTTACTTGCCTGCTGAGGACAATGATGCTGGGAATATTTTGCTTCATTCCCTCCCTTCCTTTGACTCATGCGCTTGAATTTGCGCCGGGAACTCTTGTTGTAACCCACTGATTTATGGTGAGTTACTGGTTTCAAGACCTGCAATGTAAAGACTGAAGACATGCCTCTTGTTATACAGGTAGGCGCCTGTTTTTATTAGCAACATTTGAATTTAAAATGCATTCTGGCAATAATTTACGAAATATGCAAAGGACAATGTAAAATAAAAATGTAAAATATCCTATTCGAGGGCGGATAGTCCCATCGTATTCTATTCGAGGGCGAATACTCCCATTGCATCCTATTCGAGGGCGAATACTCCCGTTGTATCCTATTCGAGGGCGAATACTCCCATTGTATCCTATTCGAGGGCAAATACTCCCATTGTATTCTATTCGAGGGCGAATACTCCCATTGTATCCTATTCGAGGGCGAATACTCCCATTGTATTCTATTCGAGGGCGAATACTCCCATTGTATCCTATTCGAGGGCGAATACTCCCAATGTATCCTATTCGAGGGCGAATACTCCCATTGTATCCTATTCGAGGGCGAACACTCCCATTGTATCCTATTCGAGGGCGAATACTCCCATTGTATCCAATTCGAGGGTGAATACTCCCATTGTATCCTATTCGAGGGCGAATACTCCCATTGTATCCTATTCGAGGGTGAATACTCCCATTGTATCCTATTCGAGGGCGAATACTCCCATTGTATCCTATTCGAGGGCGAATAATCCCATTGTATCCTATTCGAGGGCGAATACTCCCATGATATCAATGTTTGAGAATGTACAAACCTGAGACGTACTGTTCGAAGGTGGACAAACCTGAAACATCCTATTTGAAGGTGGACAAACCTGATACGTCATCTTGGATTGCTTTCCTCTTTTCTCCGGGAAAATTTTCAACAATGGCAGAAAATTTTCTGCCCCAGTATTGGTGTTCTTCCTTGTGGCATGACTTTCTGCTATCAATAGCACTTTCTTTCCCTGTTTCAAATCAAAGAAAATTTGTTAGTTCAAAACATTGTGAGCGGTTGTGCTGCTCCTGTGGGGTGGTTTTTCCTTTTCTCCTTTCCCTCGCTCGGGGTTCCCAAAACTTGTGGGGGAATGATTTCATATGCTGGAGATGATATTCTTGCTGGGGATGGGTTTTTTCCATTTATCTCTTCCCCATTCTGTGTTTCTCAACTTGCTGGGGGCTATTTTGTTGTAGATGAGATTTCCTTTCCTCCTTTACCACTCTGTGTCGTCCGACCACCTCGGAACTTGCTGAAGATAACACTGCTGGTGGATTTTAATTTCCTCAAAATTGGTGTTTCAATCTTCTGAAGTCTGTTGGAGATGACATTGGTTTGAAGACCATTTCCCTTAAGACTTCCCTTCTTCCCCAAGCGGGTATTGACTTCCAGAAAATTTTCAAACTGAGAAGAAAATTTTCTGCCCCAGTTTGATAATCTTCTTTGCACCATACTTCTCTGCCGTCAATGGCATTTCCTTGCCTTGCATAATAATTGGAAAGTTGGTGGTAAATTTTGAAGTCATTTCTCACTATGTTTTGACTAGACAGACTTTGACGGGGGAATTTTTGACAAAAGGAGAAAAATAAAAAGAAACAACAAATAGAAGACAAAAGAGAACTAACTCTCTAACAAGAAACACTATAAAAACTTATCAAACGCGGATACCAACTCTACTGGTCATGACATGCACATATGGTCTATCCTCCGTCGTTAATTGCCTTTCACGATTTCTGTCTCGTGATTTCCATCTGATTATCACCTTTATTCGACTTGTAGTGCCCGAAGGGTTTTCACTTTCAAGCCTCTCTCATTTTGATTTTCTCTCAGCTTTCGTCGCCTTATGGTGCCTGCGAAGGTTTTCACCGGTAAGACTCTCTCATTTGTATTACTTTTAGTTGGGTATTGGGGTGTCATTGCTAAGACTCTCTCGTATTTCCTTTCTGCTGGGAATCAGAGTCTTTTCTGCTGGGAATCAGAGTGTTATATTTTGATAGGACTCTTTCACTCGCCTGAAGTGGCATCTTTTGAAGACTGATCGGAAGGTCTTTCTCTTGGACCGTAATGTGGGATTCGGATAGGGATAGAAAGAAAGGGTATTGAAGGCTCAAACCAAAATCAATTTTGGGTTCAAAATTTACAACCTTCGGACCTAAATTTATTTACAATAAACACAATTTTTCTTTGCCCCAGCTTTTTACTTGGGGATTTTTATTTCTTTATTTACACTATGACCGAGCTGTGAAGCGCCTACGTATCCTCTTTAAGGAATCAGGTCAAACGTAGTTCCCAATTCCTTCTTTTCATTTTTTTCTATCATTTTTTCATTTTTTTTCTTTTTCGTTCCTTTTTTTTATCTCTTTTTGTTGTTTTCTTTTTCTTTTCTTTTTCTTTATCTCTTTTTTTTTTTGTCTTTCAAACTTGTGTTTCTAGTCTTCGCAACTAATTCCGAAGGAGGGGTATGAAAGAATTTAAATTAAGGCTCAAAGGGTTGACGATGGATATAGTGTTTGGATAGCTGAACAAAATGCCTTCGTCATTCCAATCTTCAAAACATGCCAAGTTCAAACAACATATTCACGACATCTTCTGTTTGTGCCCTGATTAATAACCATATCGTCCATTCGCCTTTTCATCTGTCATTTTAAAGTATTACTGGATGACACTTTCATTTCAATATCACGAGTGAACCCCGTCTTAGCATAGCCAATTTTCCTTTAAGGATTTCTTCATGTTTTACCTGCCCCAGTCTCACATGATTCGGGCTCCAAATAATCTCAAATCATTTTTATTTCTTTTTAAAATGACTTGATTATCTTCGAATTGCTTCATGATTAACCCTTAATATTAGGCCAAAATTATGTGCGATGCCATGTCATTAGAGTCGGCGTTCGAACAAATGACAAACTTAAAGATAGAAGAACTAAACAAAAGATGACTGGGTAATAAAAGACCGAAAGTTTCATAAAACTAAACGGCGAAATGATTCAAATACAAATAAGCAAACCAAAATACAAAACTAAAACGAAACTTGAAACGACTAAGCAAACTGCAATGACCAAAATGGAAAGATAAGAGGGTTTCACTTCAAAACAAGATCCGGGTCACAACCTCGAAAACAACTCGGACAAAAGAAATGACAACAAAACAAACCACCGAAACTCCTCCTGATTACCAAGCATGACTTCTTATATGTTGGGTCTAAGGGTGAGCTGGCAATGGATTCTGATTAATGTTGGGTACCTCTGGTGTCTGAACCTCGATCTTATTGGTGTCAATAAGATTTTGCACTGCATGTTTCAGTTTCCAACATTTCTCGGTATCATGTCTGAGAGCCCCTGAACAATACTCACAGCTTACCGAGCGATCCACATTTGGGGGTAGGGGATTTGGCAATCTTGTCTCAATAGGAATCAACAAACCTATCTGCTTCAATTTGTGGAACAGAGCAGTATAAGTTTCTCCCAACTCAGTGAATGTTCTTTGTGTCTTTTCCTTTCCGAAGGCATGATTCCCTCGGAAACCTGGTCCTGGAGGGTTATTGTAAGCCCTTGGTGGTGGATATGTGTTTCGGGGAGGGTTATTAGGGTGATTTGGGTGGTAGGGTCTGTCTTGGTAATGAGTTGAAGGACCTTTCGATCCGGACCAAGTACCCTCTTCTACCGTTGCAACTTCTTCTCTTCTCTTCTTCCCGAATGCAAGCCCGGTGCCATTCTGAATAGCTTGAGTCGTTGCTTTCAACGCGGAATAGCGCAATATCTTATTGGACTTAAGTCCCTCTTCTATCATTCCGCCCATTTTGACCACCTCATTGAAAGATTTACCAACTGATGTCACCAGGTGACTAAAGTAGGTTGGCTCCAGTGTCTGCAAGAAATAATCCACCATTTCATTCTCTCTCATCGGGGGATCCACCCTTGCTGCCTGTTCCCTCCAGCGGAACCCAAATTCTCTAAAGCTTTCGGCGGGTTTCTTCTCTAGCTTGAGCAATGATAAGCGATCAGGGATTATTTCAAGATTATATTGAAACTGGCCGATGAATGCTTGGGCCAGGTCATCCCATGTAAACCATCTGCTGGGATCCTGCCTGGTGTACCATTCTAATGCGGACTCTCCCAAACTCTGACCGAAGTAAGCTATCGAATTTCATCTCGCCCTCCGGCTCCTCGCATTTTGCTGCAGAAACCTCGGAGATGGGCTACCTGGGTCACCATGCCCCTCGTATAGATCAAACTTGGGCATTTTGAACCCGGCGAGCAACTGGACATCTGGAAATGGGCACAGATCTTTGAAAGCAACGCTGACTTGGTTGCCTAAACCATGCATATTCCTGAAGGATTGCTCCAGGCTTTTGACTTTCCGGATAACTTCCTCATGCTCCAAACTTTTGAAGTGCTTTTCCGGTTCGGCCGGGTTATCCCAGTTAGGGGTGTGTGAGTGCGGTTCAGGAGCCTTAAAGGTAGGCTCAGGATCATAACAATGGTTGTCATGTATTTGAAAAAGCGGTTCACCGGACGACTTCTGTAGAGTAGCAGGGTGGAGGTGCCACGAAAACAGGGGTGACCGGAGGAGGGGTATTTTGTCTAGCTGGTGGAACCTGGGATGTATAAGGGTTTTCCCCTTGATAATATGGATAGATCGGAGCACTTGTCGAGGGATCAATAGGCGGACGCTCTGGAGCTGGTGTAAGAGTAGGAAGGTTTGGTGGTGACTGTCCCCTAGCCCAGGCTAGGTGCATCTCTGTTATTTGCTGTCTCAACCGATCCACCTCATCTTTCATTATCTGTATCTCTGTTTTCTCTCCATCGAGACTTTTGCCGGAACTAGACATGCTTGCTAGAATTGGCCCTTTTGATCCAGTACGGTAATGGTGGCTGACCAGTATATTCTGTCAAGTCAACTGCTAAACTTTTCTGAAATCGCAACAAACTTGTTAGTTTACTGAGTTTAACGGATATGTTATAGCACGTAGGATGCAATGCACCTAGCCAGTTAACCATATGCGTATTCACCGCATGCGTCATTCCAGTTTTTCTTTTCAATTATCCTTGAAAACCTCTCTTGTTATTAACTTCCATTTTTTTTATTTTATATATATATATATATTTTTTTTCATATATATACATATACAGTTGTGGTCGAATCTTATGGAGATTGCCTACGTATCATGACCCCGCATGAATCGGACCGAGCGTAGTTCTTGCAAATTAATGCAAGAAATAAAGAGATGTTTATTTGATTATTATTATTTTTTTTTTATTTTTTATTTTTAAGAAAAATTATAAAAGCCGACTCCAACTACAAACTCTGATGAAAAACTTTCACACCTTGTGCCAGAGATTTCTACAAGAATCGGAATAGTTTTAACGTCAATTATGACTATTTCTACAAAATTAGCCATGTAATGGCTTATTTGGCAAAATGGCTATTTTTGCAAAATTTATTTAAGAAAGATAAACTTTGAAAAAAATTTCATCCCGTGGCTCATGGGGACATCGTTCGGCGTTGCCATAAACCAACACAAGACTGAGAAGTTTTTAATATCAATTGACTATTTTTTACAAAATTGGCCATGTAATGGCTTATTTGACAAAGCGGATATTTTTGCAAAATTTTATTTGAGAGACTACAAATTCAAAATTTTTCATCTTGGGGCCCATGGGGCATCGTTCAGCAGCAGACACAGGCCAACACAAGACTGAGAAAGTTTAAATGCCAAATGTGGCTATTTCAGCAAAACCGATCATGTAATGGCTTATTTGATAAAGTGGTTATTTTTGTAAAGTTGAGTGATGACTCAAACTTGATTTTGCGGATACGGCCTTTCGACATTCCCGCGAGGAAATATTTCAGGGTTGTGCCCAAAATTATTTACAAAGACTCAAAGTGGTTATTCTTGCAAAATAGCCTTCCGGCGTCCTTTTGGGGAACATTCGGCTTATTTTAAATAAGAATAGCATCACCCGATTTATTTATAACAAAAATAAAAAATTTGACATTTTTTGGTTATTTTTGCAAAAGGGGTGTGAACCCGGACTTGATTTTGCGGCTATGGCCTTGCAACATTTCCACAAGGAATATTTCAAGGTTGTGGCTGCAAATTATTAAAAATGATTCAAAGTGGCTATTTTTGCAAAAAACAGCCTTCCGGTGTCTTTTCGGAACATTTGGCTATTTTCAAAAACAGCGTCACTTCGATTTATTGAAAACTAAAATTCAACATTTTTGATTTTTTTGAAAAAGGGTGGTAACCCAAACTTGATTTTGCGGCTACGAGCTTTCAACATTTCCGCGAGGGAATATTTCAAGGTTGTGCCCACAAATTTTTAAAAATGATTCAAAAGTGGCTATTTTTGCAAAAACAGCCTTCCGGCATCCTTTCGGAACATTCGGCTATTTTCCAAAAATGGCATCACTTTGATTTTATTGACAAAATTAAAACACACATTTTTTTTTGATTTTTTTTTAAAGGGGTGTGAACCCGACCTTGATTTTGCGGCTATGGCATTTCAACATTTCCACATGGAATATTTCAAGGCTATTATTCAAAAAGAAAAAGGAAGGACTTCAAAGTGGCTATTTTTGCAAAAACAGCCTTCCGGTGTCCTTTCGGAACATTCGGCTATTTTCAAAAACAGCGTTACTTTGATTTTATTGAAAACTAAAACTTCGACATTTTTTTTTTAATTTTTTAAAAGGGGTGGTTGGACCCGATGAGGGTTGCCTACGTATACCACCTAATGGGGAGAATCAAACCTGCGTAGTTCGGTCAGATTATTTTATGACCGATTATTTCAACAAAATTGCTCTTCCTATTTTTCAAATTTTCAAATTTTCGACGGCATTTCGTCAATATTTTTGATATTTTTCTATTCCAAAATTCTATTTCTATTTTTCTTTTTTTTTTGTTTTTCAGGAATTTAACCAATCATCATAATAATACATGATAAATAAATGCAACATATAATATGCTCGGTCTTTGATTACTAGGTCACCTGTCCTAGACGGACCCAACCCCTGTGTTGAGTCCCCTAAATCAAATGCAACATGATGCAAATAAGCGTTCCTACTAGGGATCCGGCATGAAGTCGCGTTATTCTAAGTTCAAAACCTGGGTATATGTTCTAGACTGTGTACCCAAGCGGACAACTCGGGCTGAGGAAGGAGCTCCTTTCCGGGAACCAAAAGGCCAGCCGGCTTAGAAACTTTCCGAGCCTCTTTATTATTTCGGGTATGACACTAACAGAATAAGGAGTCTCAACCAGTGAGCACATCCCCGGGGGTGAGAAGTGAAGGGTTTGCGGCACAGTTTTATATACAGTTCACGTAATATCAAAGCGGTAAACATATAACAGTTTGTATATACAGTGCAACTAGTATCAGAAGGGTTTCGGCACAGTTTATATGTACAGTTCAGATAATATCAAAGCGGTAAACATATAGCACATTAATCAAACATATAATAAAATCAGATATAGACAAAAACAACAATTTAACTGAGCTCGAATTCTTAAACCCTGAACCGAAGTTCTGGGTTTTAGTCCCCAGCAGAGTCGCCAGAGCTGTCACACCTCCTTTTTCCGCACCCGCGAGGGCACGAGGGAGTTTTTCCAATTAAAGAACAATCGAAACGGGATCAACTTATTTAATTCAGAGTCGCCACTTGGGAAAATAATGGTGTCCCAAGTCACCGGTTTGATCCCGAACCGAGAAAAGGTTTGACTCTATATTACGGTCCGCGAACCAGAAATCCGGATAAGGAATTCTGTTAACCCGGGAGAAGGTGTTAGGCATTCCCGGGTTCCGTGGTTCTAGCACGGTCGCTCAATCATCGTATTTGGCCTCTTTATCTGATTTTATAATGTGCTTTAACCTCTGTGCAAATTTTAACTTTTAACCGCTTTTGATTATTATTATTATTATTATAAGAATTATTATTATTATTATTTTAACAAAGAATTGCAACGTTGTGAAAATGTATCTCGAACCACGTCGCACCGGTGCACCCGTGGTTGTCAACACATTTCGACTCCGTTGAGATTTGGATTTGAGTCACATAAATGTGCACTCGAGTTTAAGGAGATAAGATTATGAAATACGCGCCTAAAGATACTAACGCGTTTTGTGTTCGGGAAAGGCCGTGGAATCCGCTAAACAGCACATCCCGGAATCTAAACATTTTTCGTAATAATCGTCTGTTGAGGGCCCCGCAATTTGCGGGTTATTTTGGCGAGGCTCGTCTCGCTTATTGTTTAAGGGCTCATTACCCTTTTATTGTTTATTGTTTTAAATGAATTACAACGCAGTGGAAACGTATCTCGAACCATGTTGCACCAGTGCACCCGTGACTTTTGACACGTTTCGACTTCGTTGAGATTTAGATTTGGGTCACATAAATGTGCACCCGTATTTGAGAAGGTAGTACTAGAATACGTGATTAAAGCAACTACGTATTTATTATCTTTGGAGAATACCGTAAAATTCGCTATACGGTTGATCCCGAAGTCTAAGTATTTTTATATATATACATTTATGAGGGCCCCGCAATTTGTATAATTTTGTTAGGCGAGGCACATCTCTAATTCTGATTTAAAAGAGAACTACATTCCGCTATATTCATTTAAGAATTAATTCGAGATTATTTAGAACATGTTGCAAACCACGCTACATGAAATGCGCCCGTGGTCCATGACACGCTTTATTTAACCTTGTTCAAAATTGGAGTCGGGTCACATGAAATACACCCCCGATTCCTTTAATCTAATTCCGCCGTTCGGTTGAGGAATAAGGAACCAATTTCGATAAGGTGACAAAATCATGCTCAACTATAACCAATTTGAGTAAACATACGAGTAGATAACTAAGTGAGCAAATTCAAGACTACGACGAGCAACTACATAAACAACGGAAGCATAACTAGTTGGCGAGCATGTGAAGGATTAGTTATTTTCATTAGCTAATTTCGACACTACAAGACCACCATTAATTGTGAAATTGCATGTTCAACAGAATCATGTATTTACAAAAAAAATAATCTGAATCATACGAAACTAAATCAAATGCGAAACGATCCAAAATATTAACGAGAAGAACAATATCGGAAAAGAACATGCACCTTTATTTCTGCATATTTTCAACGTACACGACGAGAAAACGAACCTTTTATGACGATCTCAAACCTCGACCTCTCCGGACAGAACTCGAATCAAACGACGACCTCGACTGAAGTTGTACCTCGTCGGACGACGAACATCGACGGAGGGAGCTGGTGGTTCGCTAGTGGGCGACGGGCTTGGACTGTGCGTATGGTTGCTGCTGGTTGGCGATGGAGAAGGATTGGGGTGGTCGATTAAAATGTGGCTGGTCGTTTATGGATGGTCGTGAAGTGACGCTGGACGCCGAACGAAAAGCTGGTAATGATGAGCTAGAGGCAGTGGTCGTCCATTGCTGGAAATCGGGGTGATGATGGTCGTGGGTTTCGTTTGGGTTTATGGAGATAGGGTGTTTGCTGGTGGTTGTAGGCGTTGCTGGGGTGGTCGATGTTGGTGATGGCTACTGGTTCATTTGGGTGATGAAGACTGAAGGGGAAGGGCAGCCATGGAGAGGGAGGGCTCGTGAAGAAGACGAAGTGGTCTCTTTTTCTTCTTTTCGTTTTTTTTTTTCGTTTTCTAATTGTCTTCTGTTTTTCAAAATGTTCTCACGTTGCCGTTCTTTCTTCTTCTTTTTCGAAGAAGATGTATAGTACATTGTATATTATTTTATTTATTATTATTTTTTTAAAATAAGCTCCATGCCTTTTTTTGTTTTTTTCTTTTGTTTTTTACTTTCTTTTGTCTTTTTCTAATTATTCTCATTCCCCATTACCTATTGTCCCCATAGTGTGTGCATGTGTGTATGGGTAGTTTTGTCCGTGTTCCCCGTGTGGTGGACTCGGATTATTACGGGCTAGGTCCGAAAATTATAAAACCAGGTAGTTTGAACCCGAATATTATTCTTTGCCCGGAACCGAGAATGAGAACACGGTGTTATTAATTAATCACTACGTAAGCAAAATAACTATAAGACTAATAATTAAAACAAAATTATTTTTTATAATTTTTCAAAATTAAAGTAACTACAAAATGTTAATGAAACTATTTTTTTTATTATTTTCGTTTTTATAAAAAGATAAAAATATAAAGTACTATTTTTGTATTTTTCAAGTTTAAAATGACTACGAAACATTAATAAAACTATATTTTTGTTATTTTTCATTTTAAGGTAAAAATAAAGTAAAAGAGTCAAATTTAGCTAAAATAGCTATATTAAAACTAAACTAAATATTTTACGCTAAAAATATAAAAAATCTCGGGGAGGGTCAAAAATCACGCGTTTACAGCTGCCCCTCTTTGACTGAAAACACAAAGACTTTTCTCTAAGCCTTGAAGTCCAATTATCCTTCAATTATCGCTTTACCTCGAATTTCAGCCTTCAACTTGCTCGAATCTAATCACAATTGGTTCAATTACTTTAATAAATACTATATAAATTGGTTTGGATGCTTAAAAATGGTTTTCACAAGGTTTAACCCAAAATTTCCCAAAATGCCCCCGATCCCACGTGGTCGAAACTCGGGGTTCGGACCAAAATCCGTCACTCATTCCCCCACGAGTTCAATTATATGATTTGTTTCGAAATCGGACCTCAAATCGAGGTCCAATTCCCCAATTCATGAAAAACCTAGGTTCTACCCATAAACAACAATTTCCACCATGAAAACCTTTGATTTCTCTTAAAAAACATGTTTAATGATGTTAGGAATTGAAAGAATTAAGTAAAAGGTGACTTACAAGTGATTTCGAGTGATCTTGTTCTTGGAGAATCGTGTGTGGTGTGTTGGGTTTTGAATGAATGGTGAAAAAGGGTTTAAAATTAGTTTAAGTATCAGATTGCACAGCTGCGGATATGGGAATTGCGAACATTTGTTCGCAATTGCGAACTTAGCAGGTGTTGACTGTTGCCCTCGCATTTGCGAACTTGGCCCAAGTCTGCCAGCCTAGCATTTGTGAGACTTAGCTCGCATTTGCGAGCTTAAGGTGTTTTCCTGAGTTCCTTGCATTTGCGAGAATTTACTCGCATTTGCGAGCCTAGACGTTTCCTGCCATATTCGCATTTGCGAAGATTAGTTCGCATTTGCGAACCAAGGCTAAATCTGAGTCATTTCGCAATTGCGAGCATTTCTTCGCAATTGCGAAGATATCAGCTGGGGGAAAAATACCAATTGTGTTATTTTTTAAAATCTGCTCTAACGGCCTATCAAATCTCTACCCGAGCCCTCGGGCTCCAAACCAAACATGCACAAAACTTCAAAAACATAATACGAACTTGCTCGTACGATCAAATCGTCAATATAACATCATTTTCATAATATCAAGCTTCAAATTCATGATTTTCTCCCTTTAACTTCATAACTTTCAAATTTGGAACTCAAGATTCAAAACACATCAAATGACGTTCAAATGTCATCAAACTTTGCAAGAAGTACTTCTATAATATTTAAGACTTGTACCGTGCGTCGAAATCAAAATACGAGCCCGATACCATGGTCATTTAATCCATTTTCATTTAATATTTCACAGAAGAAATCATATCTTGGGCTCTAGGCCTAAGAATTCGACTCTAGACGCATGCCCGAGTCCCATATTTTCCTACGGACCTTCCGGAACCGTCCGATCTCGGGTCCGGGTCCGTTTACCAAAAATGTTGACCGAAGTCAACTATATCAATATTAATATCAAATTTCTTCAAATATTTTCATAGAGTTCACATATTCTAGCACAAAATCTTTTCGGCTACATGCCCGGACTATGCACGTAAATTGAGGCAATATAAAATGAGATTTTTAACGCCTCAAAAGCGCGGGGAAAATGAGGAAAACATGTGATGACCCTTTGGGTCGTCACAATGGTATAAATTAATATATTAAATTAATACTAACATGGTATATATATAAACATGGTAAATTAATACTAACATGATAATTTACTGCTAACATATATAACAGGGTATATACAATATATAACATAAATAAAATTAATACTAACATGGTATATAAAATTAATATTAACATGTTTCCTAACTACTATACATAAAATTTGAATTTCAACATAAAATAAATTGAAATACCTCGAATTATGCCCGTGACCACATAATAATTCTTAATTATTATAAGTCTCAATTTCAATATTTATATAATTTTATTAACTTAATTAATTAAATTAAGTGTAATTTTACAAAAGGAAGATAATGGTTGTGTAAAGGTTCCAGGCTTGATTTTTGACGCTCGTGACCACATAATAATTCTTAATTATTATAAGTCTCAATTTTAATATTTTTATAATTTTATTAACTTAATTAATTAAATTAAGTATAATTTTATAAATGAAAGATAATGGTTGTGTAAAGGTCCAAGGCTTGATTTTTGATGCCCGGGACCTCATAATAATTCTTAATTATTATAAGTCTCAATTTCAATATTTATATAATTTTATTAACTTAATTAATTAAATTAAGTATAATTTTACAAATATAAGATAATGGTTGTGTAAAGGTCCAAGGCTTGATTTTTGACGCCCGGGACCAAAAAATAAATCTTATTATTTTTACTCTCAATTTTAATATTATTATAATTTTATTAACTTAATTAATTAAATTAAATATAATTTAACAAATGGAAGATAATGATTGTGTAAATGTTTCAGGCTTGATTTTTGTCTTCCGGGACCACAAAATAATTCTTAATTATTATAACTCTCAATTTCAATATTATTATAATTTTATTAACTTAATTAATTAAATTAAGTATAATTTAACAAATGGAAGATAATGATTGTGTAAATGTTTCAGGCTTGATTTTTGTCGCCCGGGACCACAAAATAATTCTTAATTATTATAAGTCTCAATTTCAATATTTTTATAATTTTATTAACTTAATTAATTAAATTAAGTATAATTTTACAAATTAAAGATAATAATTGTGTAAAGGTTCCAGGCTTGATTTTTGACGCCCGGGACCACATAATAATTCTTAATTACTATAAGTCTCAATTTCAATATTTATATAATTTTATTAACTTAATTAATTATATTAAGTGTAATTTTACAAATTGAAGATAAAAGTTGTGTAAAGGTTTCAGGCTTGATTTTTGACGCCCGGGACCACATAATATTTATTAATTATTATAAGTCTCAATTTCAATATTTTTATAATTTTATTAACTTAATTAATTAAATTAAGTATAATTTTATAAATGGAAGATAATAGTTGTGTAAAGGTTTCAGGCTTGATTTTTGACGTCCGGGACCACAAAATAATTCTTAATTATTATAAGTCTCAATTTTAATATTTTTATAATTTTATTAACTTAATTAATTAAATTAAGTATAATTTTACAAATTAAAGATAATAGTCGTGTAAAGGTTCGAGGCTTGACTTTTGACACCCGGGACCACATAATAATTCTTAATTACTATAAGTCTCAATTTCAATATATATATAATTTTATTAACTTAATTAATTAAATTAAGTATAATTTTACTAATTGAAGATAATAGTTGTGTAAAGGTTCAAAGCTTGATTTTTGACATCCGGGATCACATAATAATTCTTAATTATTATAAGTCTCAATTTCAATATTTTTATAATTTTATTAACATAATTAATTTAATTAAGTATAATTTTACAAATTGAAGATAATAGTTGTGTAAAGGTTCCAGGCTTGATTTTTGACGCCCGGGACCAAAAAATAAATCTTAATTATTATAAATCTCAATTTCAATATTTTTATAATTTTATTAACTGAATTAATTAAATTAAGTATAATTTTACAAATTGAATATAATAGTTGTGTAAAGGTTTCAGGCTTGATTTTTTACGCCCGGGACCAAAAAATAATTCTTAATTATTATAAGTCTACACTATAAGGCTCTACGCTATAAGGCTCTACGCTAAAAGGCTCTACGCTAACATGGTATATAGTAACATATTAAATTAATACGAACATGGTATATATATCAACATGGTAAATTAATACTAACATGATAAATTACTGCTAATATATATAAGAGGGTATATACAATATATAACATAAATAAAATTAACACTAACATGGTATATAAAATTAATTCTAACATGTTTCCTAACTTATACATAAAATTTGAATTTCAACATAAAATAAATTGAAATACCTCGAATTAAAGCTGTAATAGTAATTTTTTTTGACCGAAACCGTATCGAAAAGTGCCTCCGTGTGGGACCCACTTGTGTTATTCTTCAAAGGGACGGGTGGGACCGCGGAATTATTTTTTCCCAGATGAAAATTGAGAGAAAAATGGGGGTAGGAGGGGGGGTGGGGCAGAAAGTTTTTTGAATTGTTAATGGAGGATGGAGTTGTGTGAAAAGGACGATTAGAATATAACAGGTATTTCGCAGTACTTTACTGCGAAATAGGCCACGATTTTAAAAAAAATTAAAATTATAATTCGCAGTATTAAAGTGCGAAATTCAACTAAAGGACGTTAGTGTATTTCGCAGTTCAATATGCGAAATAGCTAATAAAGTATTTTTTTTAAAAACATTAAAAATGTCATTTTTGTTATAAGAATAATGCCCAGCACGACTCAAGCCAATTCGTGTATCTACTTATAAATAATGTTATTGCAGTATTATTATTGTTATTTTTCGACGTCATTTCCCTAAATAAACTTCATCGCTAAGAAGTTTAAATATTTTATTTGGAATATTTTTTTTTGAATTTAAAAGTTTTTAACACCAATCATGCATAGTTTTCTCATAAAAATTAGATATGTTGGTAGTGGTATATATATATATATATGTTGGTACTGGTATATATATATATATATATGCTGATTATTTTTAATTTAAATAGTTTAGTGAAAGGCTGTTTAAGTTGGTGTTTGGGAAATTGTAAAAGTGTCTTCATAAGTTCCACATGTGCACGACTCCTCACTTAAAAGCCAAAGTCACGACTCACGAGTAGCGAGTTAACAATTCAATACATCTTCGCACCGTTCTCCGGTAATCTAACCAGCAAAACAGCCATGAATACTATGGTAATTATCTTTCCGCCATTATCACGAATCTTACTTTCATTTTTGTACTCAATTTCTGTAATTTGTAGTTTTCATTGATTTTGAAAATTGTAAAATGGTGCAGCAAAGGAGTGGATCAGGGTCATTACACAGCCCTAGATCCCCATCTTCACAAGCCCCGTTTCTATCCGTATCAGTTACAGATCCAGCTAAAATGGGTAATGGAGTTCAAGCCTATATATCCTATAAAGTCATCACCAAGGTCCTTTTATTCGTTTCCTTTCTCTCAATGTATATGTATGCGTAATTTTGGTATAAGTATTAGTATTATTCAAAGTTGGATCCAATATTTGAAGTTTATGAGTTACTACAACAAAATCAGGGTTCATAGGTAAATATTTGTAGCTATTTAGTTTATTTCTTAATTCATATACATGGTCCGGATAAAAGCTAGTGGGATCACGTCAGCCCATAGAACACATGCTAGATCCACCTCATAACCATATTTTGTGAAAACCCCTTTTTGAATCTTGAGCTGGATTGTCCTGTACTCAACAACAACAACAACAACAACCCAGTATATTCTCACAAGGTGGGGTCTGGGGAGGGTAATATGTAGACAGGCCTTACCTCTACCCGAGAGGGCAGAGAGGCTGTTTCCAATCGACCCTCGCATGGAAAAAAGGCAAACAAAAACAAAAAACAAAAACCGCATTAGTTACTCCAGCATACACCTCATAAAAATTATCTAAACATAAGATGCATATGTACCATAAAGAAACATGCATGCAATGATATCAAAACAGTAACTACTAGAAATGACTACCAAAAGAGAATATAAACTAATCATCTATGGGTGGCCCTACCACGCCTCACCCACCCCGGGCAAGAAGTACGAAAAATCTAGAAGCCCCTATCCTACCACCCTGACACTAGACCTCCAGACTTTCCTATCAAGGGTCATGTCCTCGAAATCCGCATCCATGCCATGTCCTGTCTAATCACCTCTCCCCAGTATATCTTAGGCCTCCCTCTGCCTCGCCTCACACCGACCACCGCTAGCCGCTCACAACTCCTCACCGGGGCATCGGGGCTTCTCCTCCGCACATGCCCGAACCACCGAAGCCTCGCCTCTCGCATCTTCTCATCCACTTGGGCCACCCCCACCTTCTCCCGAATAACTTCGTTCCTAATCTTATCTAACTTGGTGAGCCCGCACATCCACCTAAGCATCCTCATCTCCGCAACCATCATCCTCTGAACATGAGATTTCTTCACCGGCCAACACTCCATCCCATACAACATGGCAGGTCTAACCACAACTCTATAAAACTTCCCCTTGAGTTTTTGTGGCACTTTCTTATCACACAAGACTCCTGACGCAAGCCTCCACTTCGACCACCCCGCCGCTATACGGTGGGTGACATCCCCGTAAATCTCCCCGTCCCCCTGAATCACTGATCCAAGGTATCTGAAACTATCTCTCTTGGCTATGGCCTGGGATCCAATCCTCACGCTCCCTCCCACTTCGCTCGACTCAGCGCTAAATTTGCACTCCAGATATTCTGTCTTAGACCTGCTTAGTTTAAACCCCTTAGACTCGAGAGTCTGTCTCCATTCCTCTAGCCTCTCGTTAACACCGACCTCGTCTCGTCTACCAGGACTATGTCATCAGCAAATAGCATACACCAAGGAACATCCCCTTGAATATGCCGCGTCAAAGAATTTATCACCAAGGCAAACAAGAGGGGGCTAAGCGCAGATCCTTGATGGAGCCCCATAACCACCGGGAAATGGTCTGAGTCGCCACCCACTGTCCTGACCCTGGACTTAGCTCCATCGTACATGTCCTTGATTACTCTGATGTAGGCTTCCGGCACGCTCTTAGCCTCCGGGCACCTCCATAGTACCTCCCTAGGGACCTTGTCATACGCCTTCTCCAAGTCGATAAACACCATGTGCAGGTCCTTCTTCATATCCCTGAACTGTTCCACCAATCTCCTGACAAGGTGGATAGCTTCTGTAGTGGACCGGCCCGGCATAAAACCGAACCGGTTCACGGAAATAGATGTCGACTCCCTTACTCTGGCCTCGATCATCCGCTCCCAAACCTTCATGGTGTGGCTTATTAATTTGATGCCCCTATAGTTGTTGCAACACTGGATATCCCCTTTGTTCTTATACAAGGGCACCACTGTACTCCACCTCCACTCCTCCGGCATCCTTTTGGACCTGAAGATCGCATTGAACAACCTGGTGAGCCACTCCACTCCTGGCTTACCCATGCATTTCCAGAACTCCACCGGGATTTCGTCCGGCCCGGTCGCTCGACCTCTACTCATCCTACGCAAAGCCCCCACGACCTCTTCCAGCCTAAAGCGCCTGCGGTACTCTAGGTCTCTATGACGCTCCGAATGCCCCAGCTCCCCTGGTTCTATGGTTTGGTCCCCCTCCTCGTTGAGAAGGTCTCGGAAGTACGCCTGCCATCTCTGTTTGACTTGAGACTCCCCCACCAGGACTCTACCATCTTTATCATTGATGCACCTAACCTGGTCCAGGTCCCGTGCCATCCTTTCCCTTACTTTGGCTAACCGGAATAACTTCTTGTCCCCGCCTTTCTCCCCCAATTCCTCGTACATGCGACCAAAAGCCGCGTTTTTAGCCTCCGTGACAGCCAATTTCGCTTCCTTCCTTGCCACCTTATAGCTCTCTCTGTTCACCCGCCTTTCTTCCTCGCTTGTGCTCCCTGCCAACTTCGCAAAAGCAGCTTTCTTCACCTCTACTTTTCCTCGCACTACGTCGTTCCACCACCAGTCGCCCTGATGTCTGCCTAGATAGCCTTTGGTTACCCCAAGTACATCCCGTGCTGCTTCCCTAACCAGATTCGCCGTCTCTGACCACATTGCGTCTGCTACCCCAGAACTTCTCCAAGCTCCACCCTCGACTAACCTTCTCTCCAGCTCCTCGGCTTTCTCTTTAGTCAGAGCACCCCATCTAATTCGCGGTTGGCCCCGAGCACTCCTCTGCTTCTTCTTCACCCAGATTCCGACATCCATCACTAGGAGTCTATGAAGGGTTGAAAGGGATTCTCCCGGAATAACCTTGCAGTCCCTGCACGGACCTCTATCGCTCCTTCTAAGAAGAAGGTAATCGATTTGAGTCCTCGCCGTCGAACTTTTGAAGGTGACCAAATGCTCCTCCCTCTTCTGAAATGTCGAGTTAGCAATCAAAAGCTCGGAAGCCTAGCGAACTCCAACAGCGCAGAGCCTCCTCCGTTCCTAACCCCAAGGCCAAAGCCACCATGCACCTCACCATAACCATTAGCATCTGTCCCAATATGACCATTGAAGTCCCCTCCAATGACCAACTTCTCAGATTGGGGGAATACTACGCACCAACTCATCCAAGTCGTCCCAAAAACGCCTCTTGACCTCCTCATCCAAGCCCGCATGCGGTGCGTAGGCGCTGATGACGTTGAGGACGCAACCCCCGATAACCAACTTAATAGACATCAACCTATCGTTCGCTCGCCTAACATTCACCACGGACTCCCTAAGGTCCTTATCCACCAGGATGCCCACTCCATTCTTGCCCCTCACGATCCCAGAGTACCACAACTTAAACTCGTCAACATCCCGCGCCTTCGTCCCTTTCCACCTAGTCTCCTGAACACAGGCTATGCTGATCCTCCTTTTATGAAGAATCTTCGCCAACTCAACGGACTTACCCGTCACAGTACCTATGTTCCACGACCCGATCCTTAACCTATGTGCGTCCGCTACCCTCTTCCCACCCTTACCTCCCGCCCTACCCGCAGAACCGCTCCCTGCCCCCCTACTCACCCCCGCCACCGCCCCCACCCCCCGAAGACATGACCTTGCACTTACATCCCCGCTGCGGCCACTATCCCTCCAACTTACTATGGAGAATAATGACGCACCTACGCACAAAAGGGAGATACGAAAAGGATGCACTAGATAGCAACAGAGTAAACCTCACAAGAAATGATAGCAAGAGTACGAAAAAGGTGCACAGGTTAAACGAGAGGCGGGAGGTACCAACTCCCGGTGAATAAAAACCTGATAAGACTGAAGAGTAATATTCTGGTCAGATGTGATCTGTGCTTAATATGTAGGATCAGAGTAAACAAATGAAAAGTACCTCCCGTTGGATGTATATTAGGAAAGATGCCCGGGTATTTGGTCTAGTTGTAAGAGCGCAAACATTTTGTGTGGTTAGGTGCATGTTAAGAGATTTGAACTCTGCTGCAGATAAAAGCTTGGTATTTAAATGGAGAAGGGTAGGGGGTCAGCCTCAGTATTCACCATGTATTTGACCTGTGCACTAATGATCCTTGAGAATTTATCGGGTATCCTAAAAGATATTTGGAAAGAAGCCTTGGCATAATTTGCATGACTTGGGAGAATAATGTTTGATTTGATACTTTGCTCATAGATAGTGTTTTCATGGTGATGTGAACTATGTAGTTTAAGATACATCATCCACAGGAAGAGAAACTAGACAATAGGCTTGGGTTTTGAAGAAGCACCAATAAATTGAAGAGTTGAACATTACATGCTGATAGATTTATGCCTTAGTTGCCTCTTGTTCATATCTTGATTATACTTTCATTTCATAGTTTGACCTTGTTATGATGCCTGTAAATGTCCTAAAATCAAGGGTTGTCTTATATTTCTTACTCAAAGAAAAGTTATTTTCTTTCTTTTCTCTTTCTTTCATTTAGTTTTTGTAATTTCATTGGTACAATAGTGTACGGCGTTCAACATATTCTTACTATTCCTATATCTTGGCATATGTGGAACTAGGCACCTCTGGTAAATAGTTATAGTGGCTAAATCTGAAACGCTTCGAATTGTCTTTAACGGGTATAAAAGAACCTCTAGAAAGTACACTTTTGCTTTATTGGCCCAACATTTTAAGTTCTTTTTAGATAATGGTAGTGAAACTCGAACTCGGGGCTCTGCTCTAATACAACAATAACTACACATCATTTCCAAGCAAGTTGGTTTCAGCTGTATGAATCCTCATTGCTCATATCGCTCAATTTAAGCTCATCTCAATTCAACTATCAATGTAGTTCGTACTGTAAGGACTCATCATCGATTGACTAGCTTTATGCTAGCTATTAACATGCTGT
Organism: Nicotiana noctiflora; assembly: GCA_032618575.1. Lineage (NCBI taxonomy): Eukaryota > Viridiplantae > Streptophyta > Magnoliopsida > Solanales > Solanaceae > Nicotiana > Nicotiana noctiflora. Next base: position 174,938 of record JASVEL010012552.1, read on the forward strand.
AATCATCCTCCTTTATCCGTGGTTGGGATTGATAACGTGACCAAGCTCACACAGACAGAGTTAGAGCCTCTATTCTAATACTATATTGAACAGTGTGAACAACTTATTTAAATTTAAGCTGGACACCTTATTTATTTACCTTACGCCCGCAACAATCACATTGGAGTTTGTATAAGAAAGAATCTAAAGTCACTTGCTCCTTTTGCATTTGGTAGTTTAATGTTCTAAGGAAAAGGTCCTTTATAGGTATGTTGTACCATATAGGGTATTTGTACATTCGTTCAATTCTAAAGATCCGTTCTTAGGAAAAGTTCCTTTATAGGTACTTTGTACCATCCAAAGTATTTGTACTTCCATTCAAGTCTAAAGATCTTTTCCTTTAAAGTATACATTACACACAACAACTACTACTACTACTACTAATACTACTACGCCTCAGTGCCAAACAAAGTTGGGGGCGGCAATATGCATCCTCACTTCTTTCTTTATGCACAACTCATACCAAGACATTGGTGTTTTGGTCATGTTGGAAAGGAAAAGCTCTTTGAAATTTTGTCGGGGTGGCTTTAGTTTGGAACATTGAGGCTTGAGATGTGAACCTCATAGGTTGCATTAGGTCCCACCCCCACATTGCTTGAGGGAGGGTATAGGCTGTAAATCTGTAATCTCTTTATATAGTTTTGGACAATCTTTATTTTATGAGCTAGTTTTTGAGTTTGAGTTAGGCAGGATGTTTATTTTTCTTAAAACAAACCATGAAACCACAACTTAAGAACATTTTGAGGCTCAACTTAATGTTCAAAACTCTCTTTGGATCCAGAGCTTACATATCCGTATCCCTTGCACATCCCGATCCCTGCATCATATGGAAGTTATTTTGCTGGACTTAAGATTCAAAAATATTCTGCTTCTTGTGCTTATGCTTGTGGTTGTTGTTTTCTCTTCTTCCTGTGCCCGAAACAGGCATTCATACGTTTTTTATCAGCAGAAAGTAGAATATACTTCTCTTGATTCCTTTCTGGTTCTCATTCACCATTTTTTTTAAGACAGACAAATTTGCCAGAGTACCAAGGGCACGAAAAGATTGTGATTCGACGTTATAGTGATTTTGTATGGTTGCGTGATCGTCTTTTTGAGAAATACAAGGGCATTTTTATTCCTCCACTTCCAGAGAAGAGCACAGTAGGTACTGGTTACACTTTCCTCATGTACAGGCTTTCTCTTAGATTTTTTTCTAACTGATACTAAAACCAATAGGTATTTAATAAATCCAATCTGGAATTATATTGATTTATCATTGCTTGTTGGAAATAAGAGGGACAAAAATTAGGAGTCGTGTAGGTGGAAATGGCTATAGATTAACATATTTAACTGTTTCAATTATGTTTGAGGATGTCTATATTTGGGGCATTGATCCCATTTTCTTTAGAGTAGTAGTATTAGTTATAAATATTGAGTGTCGGAATCTATCAAGATGCTACCAGCTTTTGCACCAATAATGATCTTATTTTCAGAAGAAGCTGTATATATTTGTCAAACCAGAGCTTGGGAGCTTAAAGAAAGCATTTTGAGATTATTATTCTCTACCTTCTTGCAGAAAAGTTCAGATTTAGTGCAGAATTTATTGAAATGAGGCGCCAAGCTCTGGATGTGTTCATAAACAGAATAGCTTCACATCATGAACTTCGGCAAAGTGACGACTTGAGAACCTTCTTGCAGGCTGATGAGCAGGTAATAATTTTAATTTGCTTTGTTTTGGACTATTTAGTGGAGGTCATGTGTTAACTTAGCTTTCTTGTGGAGACATAAGGCTTATTCGCCCTGTGACTTTGGATTGTGATGATGTTTCTGATTCTGATTGTTACTAAGCTATATCATGAATGTGTCTCATCTTGATCTTGTACTGATTTGTGCTATTTAACCTGGTACAAACACGATTGATAGGGAATGGCTCCTATAATTAACCCTAAACTCTTTCTTACTATTAACTAAGTTAGCGGTATCTAAAGAATTTAGGGGTTGTTCAGTCTAGAGACAAGTTACGCAGGGATTAGTAATGCAAGATTGCAATGATTATTTCTTGTTGGATGTTTGGTACAACATACTACAAGTTAATATACAATGTATACTTTCAAATATGTTTACTTTTTAAACAAAAGAAAAGTTTATTTACCTTTATAAAGGTAAGTTTTGTCATTTCAGTGTTTTAATCCTTGTATTATTAGTACCTGCATTCTTATTCCACATTCCATCCAATACATAGGTTCTCGCAAAACTTCCGCTAGTATTATTCACGAGAAAACCAAAAGAAGAACCAAATTGTATAAAATAATCCACCCAGTTTCAAATCGTGCGCCAGTTGCCCATCGAGGATTTCTCGGTTATAGAAAACATTACCTAAAGGAGTTATAGATTATATGCGGAGATTAGGTCTCCTTACTACACCAACCAAACAACCCCTTAAATATTTTTCTTTGGTGAAATTAATGCACTACTACCAGACGTGCATTAGGGTTCACTGAGCAAATTAGGTGTAGTGAGCTTCTAGAGTAACAAACTGGTCTTAACAGATCAGTAGATTTGAGACCTTATTTTTATTTATTGCTATCGGATTGGTATTTAGGACATCTCATCTCGTCTCAAAGTTTTCTTCTCTTCAATTATTAAATTGTTTTAATTTCAAAGTCTGTAGAAAGAATTCATTAACAATTTACTTGAGATATGAGATGCACAAAGATTGAACTATGTATACTGCTTATGCTTTCAGATTGGTATTTGAGGACATCTCGTCTCGTCTCAAATTTTCTTCTCGTCAATTATTAAATGCTTTTAATTTCAAAATCTGTAGAAAGAATTCATTAACAATTTACTTGAGATATGAGATGCACGAAGATTGAACAATGTATAATGCTTATTTGCACCCCCCCCCCCAAACCCATCCAAAAGAAAAAAGTTTCATGCTCAAGAGTGCACTTTTTTGATTTGCACCTGGTATCCGAGTCTCTAAGAGACCCGACTAATCCCGGAGGTGCACAGGCCCACGGCAAGGAGTTTCCCGCAAGTGCACCACGGTTAATTCAGGTTTTACCCAGTTCGATGGTCCTGCGAAATTGTTTGCACCTAGTGGGTTTCGAACTTGATACCTTGAAAGGGAGCAAACCCCAAGGCTCAAGTCTATTGCCACCCGGCCAACCCCTGAGGGTTCATGCTCAAGAGCGCACTTGTGATACTAGCTTTCATATTTTTCCTAATACTTTGCTTAATTTCTTCTTTTCTGCAGATGTATTTATGTTTGTTATTTTTTACCTTTTCTTCAGACGATGGAAAGAGCGAGGTTCCAGGAGACTGGTATTTTCAAGAAAAAGCCTGCAGATTTGATACAAATCTTTAAGGTATCTGGCAGTTACATAAAATAATACAATTTCCACGTTATTAAAATTTCAATTCTGCACTTCAATTAGTGAAACAAAATTCCCCCTTCGATGTCGTTTCTCTGATAGCATCTGTATTGATGCATTAAGCGGGCTTTAAATAGGCAATTCTATGTTACCCTTGAAAAAGGTTTGTTGCAGAATATAAAATGAAGAAAAAGAGAAATTCTGTTATTATAAAGTGGTGCCTAATTTCTTTTTGTAATTCGAGCTATTCATTTAGTAATTTTCTTGTTAGGTTCTCCTCGTGGACTATTAATGGTAAAACCCAGACTTTTCATCGACACCCCTTATGGCTGTGTTAGTGTAAGATATAGTTGATTGTCCTTTTATTAAGATGAATTACTAGAGAGTTAGTTTTGGAAATTTCTGCTACGAAGGAAGCTATATACGCTATGTTAATTAAACACCTATGTCATCTTGTTCTTGTAGTCTCAGCAGTTAGCATGTTCTTGTTCCGTATCTAAGTGAGTTGAAACTAAACTTGACATCTGTCCATTGATGTGATTTTAATGTGGTGCTTGTGTTGCATACATTGTTTTTCTTTTCTTGAGTTTGTTAGGCGTCTTCGTGTACCCCAAAGCTTTATTTAACCGATGCCATCAAATGAGCTTATATTACAATGACTTCAACACAGGATTATGTAGAAACTAACAGTAGTTTGTAAATGGCAGGACGTGCAATCTAAAGTGAGTGATGTTGTTCTCGGCAAGGAAAAGCCAGTTGAAGAATCAACCTCAGAATATGAGAAGATGAAGAGCTACATATTTGAGCTTGAGGACCATTTAGCTGAAGCTCAAAAACATGCATATCGTCTTGTCAAGAGACACAGAGGTAGGAGAATGTCACGACCCAAATCCGGTCGTGATGGCGTCCAACAATCAAGCTAGGCCAGCCAGACCAACAATTACTGATTTCATCTAATACTAGTCCCAAATGGACAACCCAAGAAGAATATATGAGTTTAAGAACTCCCATAATAATAATAATGAACGAAATACTGACACTCCCAAAGATCTGGAGTCACAAGTCTAGAGCCTCTAACAAAACCCAACAGGAATAGAGAGTACTGTATAGAAATACTCAAGTCTGAATACAAAATACAAAATAACAACCTGGAAAGGAGAGGAGAAGCTAGGTTCTGCGAACGTAGGCAGCTACCTCAGCAACTCGATATGACACTGCAAACGCTGGAAATGCCTGTCTACTGCTCCTGAGTACGTGAGTTTGCACACAAAAGGTGCAGGGAGTAGGGGTGAGTACTAAGTACTCAGTGAGTAATAAATATATACAAGTAGCTGAAAATAAGAAATCCACGGAATACCACAATATGAAGCTACACTACAGTCCGAATCTCCTACGAACTAGCATCAACAATACAATTCAGCTACCATAGAGTAATTCAACAAATAAAGATGCAATGCAATGCACATAACCGCTACGGCGTGTAGCCCGATCCAATTTAACGTCGACGGCGCTCACTGGGGGTGTGTACAGACTCCGGAGGGGCTCCTACAGCCCAAGCGCAATACTGCTACGGCGTGCAGCCCGATCCTCATATCAACCACTGCGGCGTGCAACCCGATCCCATGCTCGGTCCACAATAAGCAAATAAGTCACAAAACAGTTCATTTTTCTTAATTCCAGAGTTCATAATTTATGAAAAATACTTTAACTTTATTAAATTTGCAAAAGTCGGTGACTTAACATTTCAATAATGTGATTTCAATTTCTAGGACTGAGATCAGTGATTTAAGCAAATATAGCTATCACATAAATATTGTCCTCTAAGGACACTACAGGTCGGCACAAGGCCCCAAACAAGGCTTACAGCCCACAAATATAGCAAATACAGTGTATTTCCAACACTAACCACATATTATTCATTTCCGGGATGGACCAAGTCTCAATCCCCGATCACAATCAATCCCGCACCTGCCACGGTGTGCGAGCCACGCCCTATTAGCGTCACAATGTGCTAAGCCGGGGTTTCGAACCCTCAAGCTACCATATACACAAACTACTCACCTCTAGCCGGTCGTAGACTCGTCCGCGATGCCTTTTCCTTTGAATTTAGCTCCCTCGTGCGTAGAATCTAGTCAAACCACAATAATTATATCAAATACGAGTCAAAGAATCATAACCCATTTCAATTTACATGAAATTTGCATAAATACACTAAGTTGGCAAAACCCTACCCCGGGCCCACTGCTCGGAAAATTCCGAAATTAGTACCAACGCGACCCTCATCTCGCCACGAGTCCGTGCATATAAAATTTATCAAAATCGGAGTTCAAATGGCCTCCCAAAACTCAAAATCCCGTTTTCAATATCTAGGCCACATTTCTTCAAGATTTCAACCCAATTTCATGAAGATTGATGTTAATTCTACCATAAAATGATGTTTTTGAGTCAAGAATCTTACCTCCGACGAATACCCGATGATTTCTCAGTGATTTCCTCGAGTTTTCTTCTCTCTAGGGCTCAAAATCGTGTTTTGGGTTAATGAACCCGTGAGCCTTCTGTTCTGTGATATAAATTCACTGCCAGAACATTTTGTTCTACGCGTTCGCGTGAGCTCCCACGCGTTCGCGATGAACAACTCCCTTTTACTCTACGCGAACGCGACGACTCCCACGCGTTCGCGATGCTCGACCCGGACTTACCCTACGCGAACGCGAACTCCTCCACGCGTTCGCGATGAACAAGATTCCCAGTCGCCCAAAATCCTTCTACGCGTTCGCGACTCCCGGTCACGCAAACGCGAAGCTTAACTCCCTCTGACCTACGCGAACGCGACGCCCTTGTCGCGAACGCGATGCTTTAGCCCACCTAGCCTTCGCGAACGCGACCCATGTCACGCGAACGCGAAGGTCTAAATGACCGGGCACAAACCTGCAGTTTTCTGCAGATTTTGCCAAGTCCCAAATGCCCGGTTGATGGTCCGAAATTATCCCGAGGCCCCCGGGACCCCAACGAAAACCACCAACATACTCCAAAACATGATACTGACTTGTTCCAATCACAAAAACACCATCCTAAACATCAAAATCACCATTTACCCACGGATTCAAGCCTAAATTTCTTAAAACTTTCCGAATTACACATTCGATCAAAAACCCGATCAAACGACGCCCGAATGACCTGAAATTTTGCAGGCACATCCAAAATCACCTAACGGAGCTACTGCAACTATCAGAATTCCATTCCGACTCCCGGATCAAAATCTCACCTACCGTTCGGATTTCGCCAAAATTCATCCTTAGCCAATTCAAGCCTATTTCTACACCGGACCTCCAAATTAAATTCCGATTGCTCCCCTAAGTCATAAATGATCCCCCGGAACTAGTCGAATCATCAGAATCCGGTTCCGAGCACTCTAACTCAATAGTCAACTCTAGGTTGACTTCCCATATTAAGTTTTCTTCAAACATGCTATTTGCTTCATTTTCAACCCGAATCACTCCTAACTCACCCGATATGTTCTAATACTGATTTAAAAGCATAAGATATGTAAATGCAAGGTAACGGGGTGGTAATTCCCGTAACGATGGGCCGGGTCGTTACATTCTCCCCAACTTAAACAAATGCTCGTCCGCGAGCGGGTTAAGAAACATACCTAGAGTCTCAAATAGGTGTGGATATCTGCTCCGCATCTTCTGTTCGGTCTCCCAAGTTGCTTCCTCCACCAGACGACCTCTCCACCGCACTTTCACCGAAGCTATGTCATTGGATCTCAACTTACGAACCTATCGACCCAAAATGGCTACCGGCTCCACATCATAGGTCAAATCCTCATCTAGCTGTATCGTGCTGAAGTCCAACACATGAGACGGGTCTCCGACATACTTCCGGAGCATAGATACATGGAACACCGGGTGAACTCCCGACAAACTGGGTAGCAAAGCAAGCATATAAGCCACCTCCCCAACTTTCCTAAGCACCTCAAAAGGTCCAATAAACCTTGGGCTCAACTTCCCTTTCTTTCCAAACCTCATAACACCCTTCATAGGCGAAACCTTCAGCAACACCTTCTCACCTACTGAATAAGACACATCTCGGACCTTCCGGTCCGCATAACTCTTCTCACGCGACTGAGCTGTGCGAAGTCTCTCCTGAATTACCTTCACCTTGTCTAAGGCATCTTGGACTAACTCTGTCCCCAACAACCTAGCCTCGCCGGGCTCGAACCAACCAACCGGAGACCTACACCGTCTCCCATATAAAGCTTCATACGGTGCCATCTGAATGCTGGACTGATAGCTATTATTATAAGCAAACTCCGCAAGAGGCAAATAATCAGCCCATGAACCACCGAAATCAATGACACAAGCGTGCAACATGTCCTCCAGTATCTGAATAGTACGCTCAGACTGCCCATCCGTCTGTGGATGAAATGCAGTGGTCAGCTCTACCTGCGAACCCAACTCTCGCCGAAATGTCCTCCAGAACTGTGAAGTGAACTGGGTACCTTTGTTTGATAGGATAGATATGGGAACTCCATGCAATCTCACTATCTCACGGATGAATATCTCTGCCAACCGTTCTGAGGAATAAGTAGTACACACTGGGATGAAGCGAGCCGACTTGGTCAACCTATCCACCACCACCCAAACTGAATCAAACTTCCTCGCTGTCCGAGGGAGTCCACTAACAAAGTCCATAGTAATCCTTTCCCACTTCCACTCAGGAATATCAATACGCTGGAAAACACCACCAGGTCTCTGATGCTCATACTTGACCTGCTGACAGTTTAGACACCGAGCCACATGGCTCACAATATCTTTCTTCATCTTTCTCCACCGGTAATGCTGCTTCAAATCCTGATACATCTTCGCGGCTCCTGGATGAATAGAATATCGCGAACTGTGGGCCTCCTCCAATATCAACTCACGAAGGCCATCAACATTTGGCACGCATATCCGTCCCTGCATCCGCAATACACCATCACTATCAATAGTGACATCTCTGGCATCATCGTGCTGAACTCTGTCCTTAAGGACAAGTAAGTGTGGATCATCATACCGGCGCTCTCGAATACGATCATATAAAGAAGAACGAGCTACTACACAAGCCATCACCCGACTGGGCTCAAAAATATCCAGTCTCACCATCTGATTAGCTAACGCCTGAACATCAACTGCAATGGGTCTCTCCCCAACTGGAATATACGCCAAACCGCCCATACTAATAGCCTTCCGGCTCAATGCATCAGCCACTACATTGGCTTTCCCGGATGGTACAAGATAGTAATATCATAGTCTTTAAGCAATTCAAGCCATCTCCGCCGCCTCAAATTTAGATCTTTCTGCTTAAACAAATGCTGAAGGCTGCGGTGGTTCGTATATACATCACAAGATACACCATATAAGTAATGCCTCCAAATCTTCGAGGCATGAACAATAGCAACTAACTCCAAATCATGAACGAGGTAGTTCTTCTCGTGGGACTTTAGCCGACGAGAAGCATACGCAATAACTCTACCCTCCCCGCATCAACACACAACCGAGTCCAACTCTGAAGCATCACAATACACCGTATATAACCCCGAGGCGGATGGTAACACAAGTATCGGAGCCGTGGTCAAAGCCTCCTCGAGCTTCTGAAGCCTCTCCTCACATTCATCGTACCACACAAACGGAGCATTCTTCTCTGTCAACTTAGTCAAACGTGAAGCAATAGATGAGAAACCTCGAACAAACCGACGATAATAGCTCGCCAAGCCGAGAAAACTCCGAATCTCTCGTAGCCGAGGAAGGTCCGGGCCAATTCCGCACTGCCTCACCTTCTGCGGATCAACCCGAATACCATCACCGGACACTACATGTCCCAGAAAAAGTCACAGTGTCAAGCCAAAACTCACTTAGTGAATTTTGCATAAAGCTTCTCTTCTCTCAACCTCTCCAATACCACCCTCAAGTGCTGTGCATGCTCCTCCTGGCTGCGTGAATACACCAGAATATCATCAATAAACACAATCACAAAAGAATCAAGGTACGGCCGAAATACACTATTCATCAAGTGCATGAATGCAGCTGGGGCATTAGTCATCCCGAATGACATCACCAGGAACTCGTAGTGCCCATATCGCGTCCTGAACGCTGTCTTCATAATATCCGAGTCCCTGATCTTCAACTGATGATAGCCCGATCGAAGATCAATCTTAGAAAATACACTAGCTCCCCGGAGCTGATCAAATAGGTCCTCAATACGAGGCAATGGGTACTTATTCTTCACTGTTACCTTGTTCAGCTGCCTATAATCAATGCACATTCTCATTGTGCCATCTTTTTTCTTCACGAATAATACCGGTGCACCCCAAGGTGACACACTCGGGAGAATGAAACCCTTATCTAAGAGTTCCCGAAGTTGTTCCTTCAGTTCTTTTAACTCCGCTGGTGCCATGCGATAGGGAGGAATAGAAATGGGCTGAGTGCCCGCACCAAGTCAATACCAAAATCAATATCTCTATCAGGCGGCATGCCTGGCAGGTCTGCTGGAAATACATCCGGAAACTCCCTCACAATGGGGACCGAATCAAGACTGGGTGTCTCAGCCTCAACATTTCTAATGAAGGCCAAATAAGATAAACAACCCTTGCCAATCATTCGTTGGGCCTTTATATAAGAAATCACCCTGTCGGACACATAATCAGTCAAGCCACGCCACTCGATCCTCGGATTACCCGGAATAGCTAGTGTGACTGTCTTGGCATGACAGTCCAGAATCGCATGGTAAGGAGATAGCCAATCCATGCCTAGGATTACATCGAAATCTACCATGCCCGATATTAATAGATCAACTCGGGTCTCCAGACCCCCAATAGTAATAATACAGGATCGATATACCTGATCCACAACAACAGTATCCCCCACCGGGGTAGACACATGTACGGGCAAAGCAAGAATACCACGGGTCATACCCAAATGACGTGCAAAATAAGTAGAGACATAAGAATAGGTGGATCCGGGATCAAATAAGACGGAAGCATCCCTGTGGCAGACTGAGATAATACCTGAAATGACCGCATCTGAAGCACTAGCATCCTTCCTATCCCGAAGAGCATAGAAACGAGCCCGGCCTCCACCAGCACGATCCTCACCCCTAGGGCGACCTCTCGATACCTGGCCCTAGCCGACTGTGCCGGCGCCGAAGAAACAGGAGGAGAAGACGAGGGCCGATCCCTCCGTCGCGAGACCGCCTACGAAGCCACCGAGGACACTCTCTCCTCGATACGGCCCAAATCACCGCACTCAAAACAACGGCCCGAAGACGGAAGCAGGGGTCGCCGAGGACCCTCGCTGCGTACGAACCCTCGTGCCGAGGAAACGAGAGCGCAGCTCGAGCCGGAAGAGCACTCGCGTGCGGCCGACTCCGCCGACGGCTCCGCCGACCCCGATAACCCCGACGGCCCCGACGACCACGATCCGATGAAACCCCACCGGACTCCGCACGTCCAGACTGATGAGATCCGAAAGAACGACCTCTGATATGCTGAGATTGGCCCCTAGATGGAGCACCACTGTAACTGCCAGTTCCACGAGGCTTCTTAGCCTCTCTCTCCTCCCGCTCTCTGCGGCGATCTGTCTCAATATGACGGCAGCATCAACCACCTCCTCAAAGGTAATCGCCGAAACTCTCTCCCCGGTCATCAATACGCGGACGGGATAAATAAGTGCCATCAATAAATCTCCGAATCCTCTCTCTCGTCCGTAGGAACCATCCACACGGCACGACGGCCAACCGTGCGAATCTCATCTCGTATCGATTAACCGTCATATCTCCTCGCTTCAACCACTCGAACCGACGTCGCAGCCCCTACATACTTCTCCAAAAATACCGTGGAGAACTACTGCCAAGTGAGGGGCGCTGCCCCAGCGGGCCTACGCCTCTCAAAATCCTCCCACCACAGAAATGCTGGACATGTGAACTGAAAAGTGGTGAAAGCAACACCGCTAGACTCTAGAATACCCGCGGTGCGAAGCATACACTGACATTTATCAAGAAAACCCTGGGCGTCCTCGCCCTCATCACCACTAAATGCCGGAGGCTGTAGCCTCTCAAACCTCTCAAGACGACGCTGCTCATCGTCAGGCATAACTGGAACCACATGAGCAGGGGCTGGTGCAATAGGTTCAGCTGGCTGAACTGGAGCTGCCCTAGGTGCCTGAATACCTTGTACTACCGGCTCGGGTGTACGAGCCACGAGGGTCTGATTACCTCCCCCTGCCTGTGAAGAAGCCGTTGCAGTAGAGGCTATAACCACCTGGGCTAAGCCAGTGAAAACTGATAGAATCTGGGTCAAAGTCTCCTGAAGACCCGGTATCACAGTAGGAACTGCCGGTGCCTGAACCTGAGCTGCCGGAGCGTCTGCAGCTGGAACCTGATCCTGAACCTGGGCCACCAGTATATGAATCTGACCCTGAGTCTGGTCAGCTGGTGGGTCAGCAAGCGCTGGTACTGCTGCCCTACCTTTACCACGACCACGGCCTCTTGGTGCCAATGGTGGTCGTCCGCCACGTCCGCCACGTCCGCTAGCACGTGTTCTCACCATCTGCGAGAGAATAGAATATGGAAAATTTTAGTTTCACGATAACACAAACCGCACAATATGAATCCAAGAAAACTGAGGTTTTTCCTAAAGTTTTTGTAGCCTTTCGAGGATAGATACAGACGTCTACGTACCGATCCGCGAAAGCCTACTAAACCGGCTCACGACTCGCGAGTCCTAATAACCTAGGCTCTGATACCAACTTGTCACGACCCAAATCCGGTCGTGATGGAGCCCAACAATCAAGCTAGGCCAGCCAGACCAACAATTACCGATTTCATCTAATACCAGTCCCAAATGGACAACCCAGAAGAATATATGAGTTTAAGAACTCCAATAATAATAATATTGAACGAAATACTGACACTCCCAAAGATCTGGAGTCACGAGTCTAGAGCCTCTAACAAAACCCAACAGGAATAGAGAGTACTGTATAGAAATACTCAAGTCCTGAATACAAAGTACAAAATAACAACTGGAAAGGAGAGGAGAAGCTAGGTTCTCCGAACGTAGGCAGCTACCTCAACAACTCGATATGACACCGCAAACGCTGGAAATGCCTGTCTACTGCTCCTGAGTACGTGAGTTTGCACACAAAAGGTGCGGGAGTAGGGGTGAGTACTAAGTACTCGGTGAGTAATAAATATATACAAGTAGCTGAAAATAAGAAATCCACGGAATACCACAATATGAAGCTACACTACAGCTCGAATCTCCTACGAACTAGCATCAACAGTACAATTCAGCTACCACGCAGAGTAATTTAACAAATAAAGATGCAATGCAATGCACATAACCGCTACGGCGTGTAGCCCGATCCAATTTAACGTCGACGACGCTCACGGGGGTGTGTACAGACTCCGGAGGGGCTCCTACAGCACAAGCGCAATACTGCTGCGGCGTGCAACCCGATCCTCATATCAACCACTGCGGCGTGCAGCCCGATCCCATGCTCAGTCCACAATAAGCAAATAAGTCACAAAACAGTTTATTTTTCTTAATTGCAGTTCATAATTTATGAAAAATACTTTAACTTTATTAAATTTGCAAAAGTCGGTGACTTAACATTTCAATAATGTGATTTCAATTTCTAGGACTGAGATCAGTGATTTAAGCAAATATAGCTATCACATAAATATTGTCCTCTAAGGACACTACAGGTCGGCACAAGGCCCCAAACAAGGCTTACAACCCACAAATATATCGAATACAATGTATTTCCAACACTAATAACATATTATTCATTTCCGGGATGGACCAAGTCTCAATCCCCAGTCACAATCAATCCCGCACCTGCCACGGTGTGCGAGCCACGCCCTACTAGCGTCATAATGTGCTAAGCCGGGGTTTCGAACCCTCAAGCTACCATATACACAAACTACTCACCTCTAGCCGGTCGTAGACTCGTCCGCGATGCCTTTTCCTTTGAATTTAGCTCCCTCGTGCGTAGAATCTAGTCAAACCACAACAATTATATTAAATACAGGTCAAAGAATCATAACCCATTTCAATTTACATGAAATTCGCATAAATACACTAAGTTGGCAAAACCCTACCCCGGGCCCACTGCTCGGAAAATTCCGAAATTAGTACCAACGCGACCCTCATCTCGCCACGAGTCCGTGCATATAAAATTTATCAAAATCGGAGTTCAAATGGCCTCCCAAAACTCAAAATCCCGTTTTCAATATCTAGGCCACATTTCTTCAAGATTTCAACCCAATTTCATGAAGATTGATGTTAATTCTACCATAAAATGATGTTTTTGAGTCAAGAATCTTACCTCCGACGAATACCCGATGATTTCTCAGTGTTTTCCTCGAGTTTTCTTCTCTCTAGGGCTCAAAATTGAGTTTTGGGTTAATGAACCCGTGAGCCTTCTGTTCTGTGATATAAATTCACTGCCAGAACATTTTGTTCTACGCGTTCGCGTGAGCTCCCACGCGTTCGCGATGAACAACTCCCTTTTACTCTACGCGAACGCGACGACTCCCACGCGTTCGCGATGCTCGACGCGGACTTACCCTACGCGAACGCGAACTCCTCCACGCGTTCGCGATGAACAAGATTCCCAGTCGCCCAAAATCCTTCTACGCGTTCGCGACTCCCGGTCACGCGAACGCGAAGCTTAACTCCCTCTGACCTACGCGAACGCGACGCCCTTGTCGCGAACGCGATGCTTTAGCCCACCTAGCCTTCGCGAACGCGACCCATGTCACGCGAACGCGAAGGTCTAAATGACCGGGCAGAAACCTGCAGTTTTCTGCAGATTTTGCCAAGTCCAATATACCCAGTTGATGGTCCGAAATCATCCCGAGGCCCCGGGACCCCAACGAAAACCACCAACATACTCCAAAACATGATACGGACTTGTTCCAATCACAAAAACACCATCCTAAACATCAAAATCACCATTTACCCACGGATTCAAGCCTAAATTTCTTAAAACTTTCCGAATTACACATTCGATCAAAAACCCAATCAAACGACGCTCGAATGACCTGAAATTTTGCAGGCACATCCAAAATCACCTAACGGAGCTACTGCAACTGTCGGAATTCCATTCCGACTCCCGGATCAAAATCTCACATACCGTTCGGATTTCGCCAAAATTCATCCTTAGCCAATTCAAGCCTATTTCTACACCGGACCTCCAAATTAAATTTCGATTGCTCCCCTAAGTCATAAATGATCCCCCGGAACTAGTCGAATCATCATAATCCGGTTCCGAGCACTCTAACTCAATAGTTAACTCTAGGTTGACTTCCCATATTCAAGTTTTCTTCAAACATGCTATTTGCTTCATTTTCAACCCGAATCACTCCTAACTCACCCGATATGTTCTAATACTGATTTAAAAGCATAAGATATGTAAATGCAAGGTAACGGGGTGGTAATTCCCGTAACGATGGGCCGGGTCGTTACAGAGAAATCTGGTTAACGACATGCAGTACTGAGTTAGTTATTTGCACTTCAGATATTTAACACATTGCTCCATTTCTAGTTCACTCTTTTAAGGTGATACCTATCCCATTCTCAAGCAGTGAGAGGCATGGTGATTCAGGATTCATTGCCTTCTCTCTCCCTTGCTCTCTCTCCATTCTCTTGCCTGTAGGATCCGAAGCTTCTGGGAGGAGTCATGCTATATGTTCGTCCCAGTAACCAATTGGGCCGATTTATTAACTAATGTTAAAATTCATACTAACAGTTTAATCCTCATTAGTATGCTCAAGTAAGGTGGAAAGAAGTTCCACATTAACTTCTCTTCATGGGAAAATTTACATTTATAAATCCAAATACTCGATTGAAGAAGATTGAAGTTGAAATGTGATTACGTGACAAGCTAGATCCATCTGGGAACTCAGTCGGTGACAGGGTCATCTTATTCTTGATAAGTAATGACGGGGCTCATCTAATTGCAAACTGGCTAAATTAGATAGTAACATCAAGCCATTATTAAGGTCTACTGGAGAAACTCGAAGTGAACTGGTGAAAAGCCTCTCCTATTTCCTTGCATGAAAATAGCGAAGCAACATGCATGTCTCATGATTTTTTAACCTTTTGATTAGAGTCATAGTGGCTGTAAGAAAATTCAATTTCACGGGGAAAAGGCACGTTTTTATTCAGGTCTTTAATTGGCAATAAAATACTAGTGTGTAGCAGAGGATTCAGAAAGGCATTACTGTGTAAAATTGCAAATTGAGACAGTATTTTGCAGATGCGATTTGAAAATCTTAAGTCTCTTTTCTTTGCCTAGAAGTTTCCAATTCCGAAGGTGGCATCCAATGTTGTCAAAGGCGCGCTTAAAGCGCGCTTAAGCCCTGAAGCGAGGCTCAAAACAAGTTGAGCACTTCGCCTCGCTTTGTGGGCGCTTTAGTATCGCATCAAGCCTCTTAGGCATACTTTTACTTGCAAATGAGTGTAATCCTGAAAAGGCATCATTAAACAATTGATATTCCACTTTATCGTAATTCTTTTTCAATTTCTTTTACCGTATATTTGTTATTCATGCTTATAATTATTAGTCTTAGACTACAGATACATATTTTTACTTTTTCTCCGGTTGCGCCTTTTTTCATTAAAGCCCACGCTTTATTTACACTTTGCACTTAAAGCTCCAACAGACCTTAGAGCGTTTTTGCGCTTTTCGCCTTTGATAACACCGGTGGCATTTGATTTTTTTTAATTGATGTCTTTGTTTCTCCAACATGTTTTGTGCTTTAATTTCCTTTCCCCTCATACGTATGACAAGCTTGTCATTCCAAGCGACTGACTTATGATTGTCCTTGTTAACTCAGAGTTGGGGGAGTCTCTATCAGAATTTGGGAAGGCAGTCAAGCTTCTTGGCACTTGTGAGGACGATGCCCTTGGAAAGGCATTTTCTGAACTTGGGGCAAAGTCTGAGATAATATCAATTAAGCTGCAGAAAGAGGTACTTTCATCAAAGAGAATTACCAATGGTCTTTTCTCTCGCTCAAAGGTAGGTAATAATAACTGACCGTGCTCTCCCTCTCAGGCTCACCACCTTTTAATGAACTTTGAAGAACCTTTGAAGGATTATGTTCGAGCCGTGCAATCTATTAAGGTGAGTGGGCAATTCTGCTTTCGAGAAAATGTGTATTCCCCCTCGAAAATGGATGGAATTCTTCTTTTTGCCGCAGATGCCCCCTCACCCAAACCCACCCAAAAAAAGTAGCTGAACGTTGATTGGAGATCATACTTTAACGGGGTCAAAGAATCATTCTATCACATGTTTTGCTTCCACATAGTGTTGTCAAATGCGAAAAGGAAAAAAAAAGGCAAAAGAAGTGAAAGAAAAGGCCCAAAAAAGGCAAAAGAAGTGGGTGCATTAGTAAGTTATTTAGAGTTAATTTTTACACGTAGTTATATGCACGCCAGAAAAATCAACAATAAACACAAATAAATATATGGGTAAATTAAATCGCAATAATTGCTATCACGTGGATTGTATGAAGTAAAACCATATCAATCACATTCAGAAGCCTTCTTAGTTTTCTAATTCATCTCCAAAATGCAATTATAAGTTTTTGCTAAAGATCTTAGATTAATTTCTCATATGGAAAATTTCTTTTCTGTTATTAGTCATTAATATCCCTATGGTAGTTACTGTTAGGTGATATTTTATGCATTTTTTTGCTGGAGTCACTAATGCTCTTTTGTTTTTCCTTTTCTTTTTCTCCTCTTTCTCTTCCCTTTCACTTGAGCCGAGGGTCGATTGGAAACAGCCTCTCTGCCCTTTCGGGTAGGGGTAAGGCGTGTGTACGTATTACCCTCCCCAGACCCCACTTTGTGGGAATACACTGGGTAGTTGTTGTTGTTGTTGTTATTAGTCATTAATATATCCGTATGAATGTTTGGATTGCAATAATATATCGTTTTGCCAACTATATTTACTGTTTACTTCCGCCTTTCAATTCAGAGCTCATGGATCTTATAAATTTACATAATTTAAAAATAGTTGGTTGGTTTTCTCTAAATTGTGCATGCTTTAGCACCCTCCTATGGCACTACTGAAATGAGGCAAAGCACCAAGCCTGCATTGAGCTTCGCTTCAGGACTCAAGCACGACTCAAAGCATTGTGCCAATCCTGCCTTGGGCCTTGCTTTAGGACTTGAGCGTGACCAAAGAACGCATTTGACAATTCTACATTCATGAAGAAATAAAACTGTTGCATCTGAATTCGTGCTTTCACCTTTTTTTCTGCTAAGAGTACTATAATGCTCTGGTGCTGCCCTACACTCATATCCTTCCTAACTTTGAAACAGGCTACGATAGCAGAGAGAGCAAATGCATTCAAACAGCAGTGTGAACTGGCTGAGACAATCAAGTTTAAGGAAATAGATTTGTAAGGCTCAATCAACTATACTGCTGTTCCTCCTATTTCGTTTCTTTTGGTGTTTTCCTGAATCTGGCCTTAATTTGCCTTTGGTGGTAGTTCTGTTTGGTTGTTGCAAGCTTTCCTTCAATGATTTCTCAATTATAAATTGACCTGGTCTTTGAGCCTTCTGCATTCTGGTGGGAAGGACTAAATATGTACATCATTAACTCTCCCCACCAACAAGATTATCTTCTGTGCTTGAGCCTGGATCTCAATTCACTATTGACTGAATATCAACTACTGCTCATGTTCTTATTGATATCTTAAATCTGTCTATAAAACAAGGCTTCGTGCTGTTTTGTTGCTAGTATGGTCTAATCTGCTATTATTATCCAGGCATGCTTAGTATGACACATGGTTTGATGTTACTGTAAAATACCGTCTAGGTCTTGTTCTATTGGAGAAGTTGCAATGTTTTTTCCGGCAGCTAGATCTTTCAAAAGATGCAGTATGGGAATTTAGTGTATTTGATTAGTTATCAGTGTCCTGCTTGTTGTATATAAGTGAAGCTTAGTTGCTGATTTCACCTACATCTGAGCTCAACTTTATGATGGTTTATTAGTCATCATTTTGGTCCCTTGATATGTGTTCATTTACCTCCCCATACCCCACTTGTGGGACTACACTAGGTGTGTTTTTGTTGTTGATATGCGTACATTTACACAGGTTCCGCTTATTCTCCCCCTCCCGTCAACCTTACCCTCTCTCCCTTTGTGAACAATAGCCATATAGGTACTTTTATTCCGCCAATGGTATGTACAGTTACACACTATTAGGACGATAAAAGGTATATATTGTGTACAACCCAATATACAGATGAGACTTTAACCAAAGGCCTTTTACTCAGGTGTCGAACTGTAACTATCTGGCTCAAGATTAAATGGTGCCAAGAGCATATTGACACTATATATGTGTACAGTCCAAGTCATCTAATGTAACAGAAAAACACTTGCCATTTGATTTAGTGAAAAGTGAAATTACTTTTAAGAATATGATTCACTGAAGAGTGAACAGGTTACTTATGCAATTTCATTTAATGTAGCATCCTCATTTTGCCTTAAAAATATCTGACATCCTTCTTCTTGCATATAGAATATGCATGTCGTAGGTAGAAAATGGCATTGTAAACACTGACTTCTTTTTGCATTTTTTCTATCCTATTCATCTGCAAAGTGATGAGTCGAAACATGTATGTGTTACTTATCTAAGATGAGGAAATATGCATCCCATTAATATTCATTGGTCATTATATGGAGCATCTCAGAGTCTCTATACTGAAACAAAACATGGCTGTACCTTTTATTGCAGGAATAAATACAGGCTGACACGATCTGATAAGTTGTCTGAGGCTGAGCGCGAGTATGAAATGGTCAGTGTGGTTTAACTTACTCTTTTTTTTGTCTGGCTAGTTGTGAAACTCCATGTGGGATGACTGACATGTCTTTCTGTGCAATATAGCTCAAGGCTGAAGGGGAAGAAGCATCAAGAAGATTTGATACGATAGTGAGGCTTATGAATGAAGAGATTGTCCGATTTCAAGAACAGAAGACATTGGATATGGGACTTGCTTTCCATGAATTCGCTAAGGGACAAGCACGGCTCGCAAATGGGATAGCAGATGGATGGCGAAGTCTTCTTCCCAAGCTTGAAGCTTGCTCTTCATAATAATCTTACAACAAAATGACAACAAATATCAGCACAATCTGCTCTCAACACGAGGGCATACATGGAAATTGTTGCATTGAGTTTGCGAATGGGTCTTTGAGAATTGTTATTGTTGCTGCAGCTTCGCGGTTGTATGAATTTGGGTTAGATACTTGTGTAACTTGTACAGCAGCAAAAAGAAAAATTGAAAATAGCTTAGAGTTAATTTGGGTCCATGTGACAGGCGAAGTTCCAAACACCAAATAAACTTGTTTACTCCATAATTTTATTCTTCGTTCTCTTGATCCCAATTACCAGTTTTCAATTTTGTTAGCACAATTCACAGTAACACATCTTTGGTAAATCATTTTGCAAAACATGTGCAATTAGAATTCCACTTATTTTAGGGAGATTGAGTTAGCTTGACATGAATTATTCGCTTTAGAGTAGGGAAATAAAGAAGGATTTAAGTTGTATAAATTCATATTTTTCATGTCATCAGTCTAATTTAACCGATTATAGCAAATTATTACTCATGTTAGCAAAATGACTTGCTATTAAGAGTTACATATTATGGTAGGTTAACTAAAATTAGCATAAAAAAATGGTGCATGATAAGACCAATATAGAACTAATGACACGACATTTGTTGTAGACTGCATTAAAGAGATTTGAATGTCTGTGAAAAATATATAGAAATTAAGTGCTATAGAAATTAATATTTTTATGTATTGCTAGTGAATTTATCATGCTTCGCGCGATTATTTTGTAAAAAAATTCATGGATTTATGATTTTCTTTTGGTTAATTGGATCGAGGTAGACTAAGAAAAAATATGAGAGTTATTGATCCCATCTATAAAAAAAGATGTCTAATATAGGCAACAACAAGTAAACACTGATATAAAGTTATGTTGCCTACATTTTTTTTTTTTGAATAAAAGTATCTGTTTGACTCAAAAGTTATCGGTTACTTTTTGAGCTAAGAACAATCAAAGAATATATGAGAGGGTAAATCGGAATCAATGGTAATATATCCAAAGATAGATCTTATAAAGGTTGTTCTTATAAAATTGTAGTGGATCTTGATGAAGTGTTAGAGCTAGTTAGTAACAGAGAGATGAAATAGAGAGAGAATGATAGATAGAGAGAGAGTTGTATTATTATTGAGTAATAACACTTGCCTTACAAAGAGGGAGACCCTTCCTTATATAGAAGGAAGGTCCCCTTGCCAACACATTACATCGTTTCAGAGCTACTACTATTACAATAACGGCATTGGGAAGGGGAAGTCGAGGCGTCTGTATGGACGAGTCTGCCGATACGCCTCTATGGTTGGAGGCGTACCCCTTTCGTCGTATGGACATGAGAGAGGATATCGTTCGACGTCTACGGCCGTATAAGGATACATGCTCGACCCGCATTACATCCGATTCGACCCCATACAAATAGTCCCTCCGCCTATTGGAGATGTATTCGGCATATATCTACAATGGGTGGATAAAGTTGACCCGTACTCGGTCTATCCGCATGTGCATACGTGGCACGTTCTTCTGAACCGTCGTTTGCTGACGGCATGCGTCATGATTGCGGTTGCTCCCGAGGCAGGCCAGAAAGGCGATTTGACATTTCTGTTTCCCGCCTCTTTTCTGGTGCAAACCTCTTCGAATCCCGTATACTGGCTTGTTATAAATAGTGAGAGATTTCAAGACTTTCTTTTCTTTGGATCATCAAAAGGTTCTTTACACTCTTGTCTTTCATATTTTCTTAATAGAAATACTACTTTTTGCGTTGACCTCGTGTTTTGCTGTTATACCTTGAATATAAAGATTTCTAAAAATGGCCAAGGGTGGTCGTCGTCATGGGACAGACGAGGGTGAAGCTACTTCGAGAGTTTCCCGACCATCAGGGGGTGGCAAGAAGCCTCGTAAACCACTCGTCCCCCTTTCTATGGACAATCTGCTTCCCCGCGAACTATACGTTCGGAGGGATTTCCCAACAAAGGGGGATACTCCTGCATGGGAGAGGTCCACTTTTACCGAACCTCTCCTAAATGAACTCCGAGCATCTTGTTAGATTCCGAAGGCGGCTATTATGCAGACGGCTGGAAGGGACCTCGCCAATGCACATAGGCCCGGGTTCTGCGCCTTCTATGAGTACCCCTTCATAATGGGGTGTAGCCTCCCCATTTATCCGTTGGCGGAAGATCTTTGCCGGTTCTACAATATATGTCCGGCTCAACTTACCCCTTACACATGGAAAATATGCCATATTCTGACGACGTATGCCGAGAGGGTCGGCTTAGACGTCACGGTATACCATATGATGCAGCTATTCAGTCCCGGACTCATGAGAGGGACGATGCTCCAACTGAAGAATCGAGGGACGAAGGGCCTGGTCGTCGAGACGGACGACAAACTTAATCGTCAGTTCTGGCTGAAGTATTTCTTCGTCCGAACCTCGGATTTGGTATCAGACCCAGCCGAATTTCCTGAGGCATGGAATGCCGAACGTAAGTGTTATCCCTTACGTTTTCTTTCTTTATGCATGTTCGACCTTTCGTCGTCTTATTATGTCATATGGATGCAGCGAGGGTGCGTACACCCCAGTCCATACCGGACATAAAAGCTTGGGTGGGGCGGCTGATCCCCTTCGCAGAGGAATGCATGACGTGGGCTGCCTTTACTACAAAATATGGTCTCCCAGGTATTGTAGCGGTTCCGGATTTGGTGAACTCATATCCTATTTAGACGCCATATTTTCTGATACACTCTTATAATTGTGTTAGCAGCCCAGAGTGCACCGCGGAGAAGGAGACGTCGTGCCGCCTATTCTTCGTCGACGGATTTCGAACCTGTGCTTCACGTGAGAGAGAGCACCCTTGAGGCCGTTCATCCTGAGGGTGATCGAGCAAATGTGGGAACATCCGGTGATGATGTTTCCGATGCCGCCCATCTAGAGGGTGAAGTCGCAATTCAGGAGCCGGACTTTGCGGACGTTCTAGGGACTTCTTGTTCCGTAGTTGAGCCGGTGGATGGCCCAGCATTCAGAGTGGACCCTTTGCCTTCACCTCTTCATGTCGGAGAGGACGCTTCGGCGGACAACGAGCCGTTGGAGCGAAAGAGGCACCGACTACTCCTTGGAAAGGGGGTGGTCGTGGAACAGAGGAAGGCGATTACTCGCCGCCCCGAGTCGAGGCCGATTTTTATGGGTGACGCCATCCGATCGGAGATGTGACGATGATGGGTCCCACCCGTCGGCTCATGATCCCTACGGGATACAATTTGCTGCTGGAAAGTGAGCAAGCTGCGGCGGATATGTCCTTGCTATGCGGGGCTGTTGAGGCAGAATCTTTGAAGGCCGTGAGCGACAGAGATCTGTCTCGTCGAGTCGCCGGCGCTGGCTTACATGTATGACTTGGTCATTGCTTTTCATAGTTTTCTTATGAACCCTGGGGTATTATGTTGTTTTGAATTGTGTCATTTCTTTACCTTTTTCACATACCCTCTTCTTGGAGGTGGAGCGGGGCCAGAGGGAGCGAAAGAATAATGCTGCCCTCAGAAAGGCATCAAAGAAGTATCGGGAGGCCCAGAGTAAGCACAAGACGCTGGCGGATCTCTATACCCAGGGCCCTCAGTTTCAAATTTTTTGTGAGGGCTTGAAGCTGGCTGAGGATTAGTTGCGGGAGCGTACGGACCAGCTGGAGAGGGCGGACACGGACTTAATGGCGCTGTGGCCCGAAACACCGAATTGGAGAGTCTTCTCTAGCAGCGGGAGGGAGAGCTGGACCTGGGCCGTGTGGCGATGGCGTAGGCGGCGGAGTTGTGTGCCAGGGTTGATGCCCTTACCGCCGAGCTCAGGACCGCAACGGCTGAGGTGGCGGCCCCTCAGCAGGTGGAGACTGTTGCTCTAGCTGGCGATACGTCTCGTGAGGCCCACGATATGCTTGTATACGCTAGGGCGAGACAGACTATTTTTGAGGAGCTGTTGGCCGCCGGTATAGCCACCAAGGTGGAGGTTGAAGCTCAGCGTCGCCTCGTCAGGGTCGCACGTGAGGCTTGTGGGTATGACCCCGACTCTCTGGACCAGACGGGCGGTTCATTTGCAGAGGTGGACTAGTTGGGCACCGGGTCTTGGATTGATAGGGTTTTCGGGATGAAGGTAATGGGGACCGCGATGACGGTGTGGCCGGTACGGAGGCAGGTGATGGGGGCCATGGCGGTTAGATAGGATTTTTTCTCTTTTTTGTAATCGAGACTATTTTGTAAATTTTCCATTTATTAAAATGATTTATGGTGATTCCATTGGAACTGCTTGTCTTTTTATGTCTTCTTTTGCAACTTCTGTGTTGTGCGTGGCGTGGCCTTTTATTTATCGTAGTCTTTTCATAAGTTGTTAGGGCCTTAACCATTTATTCTTATGTTGAAGGTGACCGTGATCTCTCCTTATGCCGTCAGGGCTTTAGCCTTTTGCGTTTGTGTGTGGTCGTCGCCTTTCATTTGTCGAGGATGATCGTGGTCTTTCCTTACGTTGTTAGGGCCTTAGCCTTTCGTACATCGGAGGCGACCATAGTTTCTCCTTATGCCGTTAAGGCCATAGCCTTTTGCGTTTATTGGAGGCGACCGTAGTCTCTCCTTACGCCATCAAGGCCTCAGCCTTTTGCGTTTATTGGAGGCGACCGTAGTCTCTCCTTACGCCATCAGGGCCTTAGCCCTTTGCTTTTATGGGTGACCGTAGCCTTATTTTTGTCGAGGATGACTGTGGTATTTCCTTACGTTGTTAGGGCCTTAGCCTTTCGTATATCGGAGGCGACCATAGTCTCTCCTTATGCCGTCAGGGCCTTAGCCTTTTACGTTTATTGGAGGAGACCGTAGTCTCTCCTTACGCCATCAGGGCCTTAGCCCTTTGCTTTTATGGGTGGACGTAGCCTTATTTTTTTCGAGGATGACCGTAGTCTTTCCTTACATTGTTAGAGCCTTAGCCTTTCATACATCGGAGGCGACCGTAGTCTCTCCTTATGCCGTCAGGGCCTTAGCCTTTTGCATTTATTAGAGGCGATCGTAGTCTCTCCTTACGCCATCAGGGCCTTAGCCCTTTGCTTTTATTGGTGGCCGTAGCCTTATTTTTGTCGATGATGACCGTGGTCTTTCCTTACGTTGTTAGGGCCTTAGCCTTTCATACATCGGAGATGGCCGTAGCCTTTCTTACATTGGAGATGGCCGTAGCCTTTCATACATTGGAGATAGTCGTAGCCTTTCATACATTGGAGATGGCCGTAGCCTTTTATACATTGGAGATGGCCGTAGCCTTTCATACGTTGGAGATGGCCGTAGACTTTCATACATTGGAGATGGCCGTAGCCATTCATACATTGGAGATGATCGTAGCCTTTCATACATTGGAGATGGCCATAGCCCTAGTCCCTGTGATACTCCATTCGTGCCGATCGCCGGTACGCTTGGGGTATCAGATTTAAACTTCTAAACATTTCCGAGCATCTCCTTCATCGCCTCATTAAAAACCTCTCCAAGAAAACCCAATTGGGATAAAACTTGGATAAAGGAAAAAAAGTACGACTTGGGGGATACTCTTTAGAAATGGAAATGTTTGAGGTGGGAGATGTTCCAGTTGTTTTGGAGCATCTTACCGTTCATAGTTTCAAACTTGAAGGAGCCTTTGTCTGCTGCTGCGGTGATTTTGTAGGGTCCGTCCTAATTGGTGCCCAACTTTCCTTCGTTAGGGTCTTTGGTATCTCTCGATCTGCTGTTTTTGGGCCACTAGCCTAATGTGGGCCATTTCCCTTCTTTCTTCGGCTTCATCTAGATCTTGTAGTCGATTTTCATCGTTCTCTTCTCCGCTTGTGTGCGAGTATCTTAGGCTTGGTTCACTAACTTCGACCGGTATGATAGCTGTCACACCTTCCATTTTTACTACCCTTTTTTACCGACCCCTTTGCAAAGATACGTTGGGTATACCTCAATGTTCAAATCCCCGAGAAGGATATAATAACAAAGAGGAAGGATTTTTTCCAAATAAAGGACAATCGGTCCAGGATTTTTATTTAATTTTCAGAGTCACCTACTTGAGAAAATAATGGTGTCCCAAGTCACCGGTTAATCCCGAATCCGAGGAAGTTGACTCCGTTTAACAGTCCGCGCAACAAAAAATTCGGATAAGGAATTATGTTAACCCGGGAGAAGGTGTTAGGCACTCCCAGATTCCGTGGTACCAGAACGGTCGCTCAACCGTCGTTCCCAATTTTATATGACTTGTTATATACTTTTTATCAATGTGTTTCCAACTTTGATATTTTTTAAGAATTGCGACGTCGCGAAAACGTATTTCGAGTCACATCGCAACTATACCTATTAAACGGGCCGGGTTGGACCGGTTCCGGACCGGCCCAGACCGGTAGAAACCGGAACCGGCCCGGACCGGTTGCAAGGGGGCCGGGTGGGCTGGGTTTTTAAGGGGTAGGGGTTTGTTCCGGGAAAAAATGTTGAACGGGTAACCGGAACCGGGTAGGCTCGGTCCGGCAAACAGTAACATTAACGGTTAAACCGGACCGGCCCGGCCCGGTTCAACGGTCAAAAAAATTTTTTTTTTTTTTTTTAAATACAGAAATATGGGGCCCACCCCAAACGGCTATATCAAAAAAAATCCGTTGGCCAACGGATTTATTGAAGTTTTGGCCATTTTTTTTTTAATTTTTAACACATTTTTAATTTACAAATGTAGCCTTATGTAAATCTATAAATACCCCTCCCCCTTCTTCATTTCTCACTCAAAATTCTCATCTCAATCTCAAATTCTCTCATTCACCTATTCTCTAATTATCTAGTTCAAGACTTCAAGTCTTCAACTTCAAGTCTTAATAATTTCTCATTTCATCTTCGAATTTATTTGGCTCATTTTTGTTGAATAATTGAAATTCAATTATAGTATTTTATCATTCGGGTTTTGAACTTCAAGTTGGAATATTGGCTTGACGTTTGTTCGTGGTAACATCGAAAATTCGGAATTGCATAACCAAGTGCTCTAATTCGGTGCACTCCCTCCAACTCTTTCTCTTATTAATATTTTAATTGCATATTTATTTTGAGCTTATTTATTCCTTAAATTTTACAATATGTTTAGTGCTTCTAAAAAAGCGTGTAGAAAAGTTACTGGTAGGGGGAGTAAAAGTAGAGGTAATTCTTCAGCATCTGGTAGTAATAGCCCAATATCTATTGTTCCCGAAACAATGCCTGATGAAAATATAGATTATGATCAATTACAAGAAGATTATGGAATAGAAGATAATGAAATATGAATTGAAGAAGAGATATCTGCTACACCTACTAGTGCACCTAGTGTTGGGGTAGGTAGTGTTGGAGTTGGTACAAGGGGTGGTGGTCGTGGGCCTCGTGGCACTGGGGGTAGACCACCTACGGCTCCGACGAGTAATCGTAGAAAAAGAAGTAAGGTTTGGAATTTTTTTGAATTAATTGAAGGTTCTGATAGAGTTAGATGCAAAATTTGTAAAGATTCATTTAAACATTTGACTGGAGGAAATTTAGGGGGAACTGGAACGCTTAGTAGGCATATGAGAATTTCACACCCGATAGAATGGGGCCTAGATGGTGATGATAGTCAAACAACTATTAACCCTACTACTGGAGGGTTAGTAAAATATGATAAAATGAAGGATCGTGAGGAATTAGCGAAAATGATTGCTTTAGGTTGTCTACCTTTTTCGTTTGCTTCTTCGTCATATTATGTTACATATATTCAAAGAATATACAATCCATTATTTAAAGGTATACCTAGGAGTACTTGTAGAGCTGATATTTTCAGACTTTACGGACAATATCAAACATATTTACGTTATTTGTTTGAAAAACTTCCTTGTAGAGTATCTCTAACTTCTGATATTGGTCAAGCTGTTAATGGACGTGAATATGTTACTGTTACATGCCATTGGATAGATGATAATATTGTTATGCAAAAACGTATTATTGCTTTTAGATATGATGAAGATCAAAGTCATACCGCTGCATTTATAAGCAGCACTATTTGTGAAGTTGTAGAATTTTATAATCTCAAACAAAAAATATTATGTATGTCTTTTGATAATGCTTCTAACAACACTGCCGCAATTTCAATATTAAAATTGCATTTGCAACCACCTGTTAATGAAACTTTTCATGTTAGGTGTGCATGTCATGCGTATAATTTAATTGTTAAAAGTGGCCTAGATTTATTTTCAACAAGAGATTAGTCTTGTTAGAAGAGCAGTTGGTGTAATTCAAGGAAATAATAGACATTCTAGAATAAGGGAATTTAAAGATAAGTGTGTCCAACATAACCTTCAACCCCGATTCATGCCAGAAGAAATAGTTACTAGATGGAACTATACATATTTATTTTTAAAAGTTTGCTATAAATATAGATATCCAATAACTGAAGTTGCTAATGCACATTGTACGAATCCAAGTCGTATGTTAACAACTGATACTTGGGCGGTCATTAATGATGTTGTTAAATTTTTACATAAATTTTATACTTCTACCTGTTGAGTTTTCTGGATCTTATTACCCTACTATTGCTATGGGTTTAGTACATATAGCGGAAATTTCTTTTCTACTCTTTGAATTTAAGAAAAAAGAAAAATATACGACTGCTGTGATAAATATGCAAGACAAATTCAAAAAATATTTCTTTCCAATTCCTCCGATTTACTTAATTGGTGCAGTTTTAAATCCTTCAATTAAATTGTCTGATTGTCATCAATTAATGAATGCTTTATATACTTATATGGAGATTGGGGAAACCGAAACCCCAAATTTATATACTTCTATGAACAGTTTAAATGATTATTTACAGCAATTATATAATTATTATGCAAATGTAATTGATATAGCTGCATGTAATGTTAATAATTCTATTATGCAATGTAGCACTTCTGCTACATTGACTGAAGATGAAGGATTAGATGAAAGTTTTAATATTTTTTCTACTTTTTCTAACACTCAAACAAGTTGCAGGAACATTGATGAACTTCAATTCTACTTGCAGAAACAAAATGAGCCTCGCACAAAGGATTTTTCACCGTTGGGGTGGTGGCATGAAAATGGAAAGCAATTTCCTGTTCTCTACGCAATGGCTAGGGACGTGATGAATGTGCCAATTTCAACTATTGCATCCGAGAGTGCATTTAGCCAAGCAAGACAACAACTTGGAGATACGCGTCACTCATTGGGAAGCAATGCTTTGGAAGTTTTAGTATGTATGAGAGATTGGATTAGATCGGAAAGAAGAAATCAAGGACATGAAGATGTTGATCGCCCGGAAGACGAGGAACTTGGAGATATATTAACAAGTGGTCACCCATCCGAATTAAATACTCCGGAAGAAGGCCAATCAGTTCATATTGATTATGATGAACTTTGCAAGGCAGTGCAAAATATTTGAATTTACTTATTGTTATTTGTTCAAGTCTTAAAGGATGTAAACATTCAATTTGTAAGTTTCAAATTTGAGTTATGAAATATGAAATAAAAGAAGCACTTGCAATTTGTAGCAAGTGCAATTTTTCTCATATTCCTTCTATTCTTTAATTTATATTTTAAAGTAATACAAATTCTTAATATAACTTAAATTGAAACTTTAAATTTGAAATTCAAACTTGAATGTTTCAAACTTAATTTCTTAAATTGAAACTTTAAATTTGAAATTCAAACTTGAATGTTTCAAACTTAATTTCTTAAATTGAAACTTTAATTTTGAAAATCAAACTTAAAGTGTTAAATTGAAACTTTTATTTAGAAATTCAAACTTAAAGGCTTAAATTGAAACTTCAATTTTTAAATTCAAAGTTTCAAACTTAAAGTCTTAAATTGAAACTTTAATTTTTAAATTATAACTTAAACTCTTAAATTGAAACTTTATAAGTCTAACTTAATTTTGAAATACAAACTTAAAGTCTTACATTGAAACTTTATAAGTGCAAGTTTTTCTCATTTACTTTGTGTTCTTTAAATTACAAAGTTACAAACTATTAAAATAAATTATAATAGTTATACGAATTTAAAAAAAATATATATATATATAAGACGTATAACCCGGCCCGGCCCGGCCCCTTTAACCCGTAACCCGTACGGGTCAATTTTTACCCGAAAATACACCAACCCGTTAAACCCGCTAAGAAGGCGACCGGAACCGGCCCGGTAAGGAACCCGTCCGGGTTCAAAAAAATTGGACCCGGCCCGGCCCGGCCCACCCGTTAGACACCTTTAATCGCAACCAGTAGGCCTGTGACTTTTAATACATTTCGGCTTCGTCGGGATTTGGGATTTGATTTGCACCAAGTGCACACTTGTATTAGGGAAAGTATATTAAATCGTGCCTAAATAGTGTCTAACGACTTTAAATCTTTTGGGATAGGCTATGGAATTCGCTATTAACCTTCTCGAGTCTATTGTATATGTCACTTTGTTACTAATGGGGGGCCCCACTGTTCTTGTTATTGTGTGAGGCTCATCCCATGCATTTTAGAAGTTCACTTAATATTGCACTACATTTCTCTATCATTGTTCTTCCCTTAATCATTTTTAATCAACTATAGTTCCAGAAGTGAGTCCGGGCCCTTGTTGTTTCCATTGTTATTAGGCCTGGACTTCTGGATTCATGCTTAATAGATTATTACATCTGTCTGGGTCTTAGTGACCCAGACCGGCTTTGGGCTTTCGTTCAATAGCCCATTTAATTCTCGAACGTATTCCAGGCCTAAATCACACATCAGGCCCAGATCAGAGACGAAGCAGTAGTGATAAAAATAAAATGAGGACTCATGATAAAGTAAAAACGCAGAAAGAACAAAAGAGAATTGAATTCGAACTATATTTATTTATTAAGAGGTAAATTCTAACAGAAGCTAACAATATTGAATCTAAAACATAAAGCCTAATATGCAGAAGACTTAATTGACAAAACTATTTACTTTATTCTCACAGACCAATTCATGTCACTAATCTGTATTCTATAATAACTAATTAACAGGAGACTATTTTAAACATGTGAATTAGAACTAAACTAACGATTCAGTTGTTTACATCTAACATTCAATTACCTAGGCTAAATTGACTCACTCGCAAATACGTAATTACATCTCGTCATTGAGTCTGATTGTGAAATCCTGGAAATCAGTATTAACTAAGTTATAATTTCTTTTTATTGTTACAGTTTGGGGCGGGGCCAACGGAAACGGGAGTGGAAGTGAGACTTGACTCTCAAATCATCCCTAAGAAGAGTAGTTTCAAGTACCTAGGGTCAGTTATTCAGGGGATCGAGGAGATCGACGAGGATGTCACACATCGTATAGGGGTGGGTTGGATGAAGTGGAGGTTAGCGACGGGAGTCCTGTGTGACAAGAAAGTTCCACCTTTACTAAAAGGTAAGTTTTATAAAGCATTGGTTAGGCCTGCAATGCTGTATGGGATCGAGTGTTGGCCGGTTAAGAACTCACACACCCAGAAGATGAAAGTAGCAGAGATGAGGATGTTGAGGTGGATGTGCGGGCATACAAGGATGGATAAGATTAGAAAAGAATATATTAGAGAGAAGGTGGGTGTGGCCCCCATAGAGGACAAGATGCGAGAAACAAGACTCAGATGGTTCGGGCACATTCGGAGGAGGAGCACTGATGCACCGGTGAGAAGGTGTAACGACCCGACCGATCGTTTTGAGTCCCGACGCGTCATTCAGCAGATTGAGGCCATGAACAATTTCATCTCAGGTATATTGACTTGTGTGTATGGTCAGAATTAAAATTCAGGAAGTTTAGAGTCAAATCTAAATGGAAATTCTCATTTTGAAAGCTTAAAGTTGAATAAATGAACTAGGATTGGAATTTTGAGTAAATGACCTCGGAATTGGGATCTAAAAGTTCCAGCATGCTCGTATGATGATTTTGAACTAGGGCGTATGTCCGGATTTGGTTTTTGATAACCCGTGAGCATTTCGACGTATATGGTGGAAGTTAGTATTTTAGAAAAATTTCATAAATTTGGGTTGGAAGGCATTTTAGAGTTATAGATGTCCATTTGGGATTCCGAGTCTGGGAATAGATCCGTATGGTGATTTTGGAGTTGGGAAAGCGATCGGAAGTGAATTCGGATGTCCGGAGGTCATTTTGAAGTCATTTGGCTAAATACGGGAATTTGAAGGTTTTTGAAAAAATTCGACCGGAAGTGAAAATTTTGATATCGGGGTCAGAATGCTATTCCGAAAGTTGGTACAAGTCCATAATGTCGAATGTGACTTGTGTGCAAACTTTGAGTCAATTCGGATCGATTTTGGTAGGAAAATGGACAATTAATCTCTTTAAGGAAAGCTTAAGTTGGAAAAGTCAACCCAACGTTGACTTATGAGTTAGAGGGCTCGGAACTGAATTCCGATGATTCAGTTAGTTTCGGGGGATGATTTAAGACTTAGAAGCGCAATTGGAAGGAATTTTGGAGGTCCGGTGAAGAAGTTAGCCTATTTTGGCGAAGTTGGAATTTTGGCGGAATCCGATCAATGGATGATATTTTGATCCGGGAGTCGGAATGGAATTCTGACAGTTGCAGTAGCTTCGTTAGGTGATTTTGGATATGTCTGCAAATTTTCAGGTCATTCGGACATCGTTTGGTCGGGTTTTTTATCGAAAATGTATTTTCGGAAGTTTTTGGAAACTTAGGCCTTGATTTGATGAAAATTGATGATTTTGATGTTATTTCGGCGATTTAATCACTCGAGCGAGTTCGTGTGATGTTTTAGAGTCAATGTGCATATTTGTTTTGGAGCCCCGAGGGCTCGGGAGTGTTTCGGAGGTGTCTCGGAATAATTCCGGACTTAGAAAATGGGCAGAAAATGCAGAAAAATCTGCCGTGAACGGTGTCCATGAACAGTGCCCGTGAAACAGTGTCCATGAACAGTGCCCGTGAAATAGTGTCCGTGAACAGTGCCATGAACAGTAATCGTGAATAGTGCCGGACAGAATATATTTGAGGTCCGAAAATATATTGCCATTTTTGACGATTTCGAGCTCGGATAGGGCGATTTTTCGTGGGATTTTTGGAGAGAACAACGGGGTAAGTGTTCTTAACTCAATTTTGGTGGTATAACTCGAATCTATTGCAAGTTTTAGTGTTTAATTTGAGAATTTTTGTTGAAAAGGGTAGAAAACCCTCTTGGATAGAAATAGTGATTTAAGGGGACAAATGAACTCCAATTTTTGTGAATTTGGTATGTACGGACTCGTGGCGAGACGAGGATTCCGGAAATATAAATTTCGAAATTTTTCGAGATGTGGGCACGGGGCTCGGGTTTTGCCAATTTCGTGATTTTTGATATTTTTTGAGTTCTTTCGATTGGGTTATGTTCCATTAGCCTATTTTGATATATTTGTACTGATTTTGGCTAGTTTTGACGTACGTGGATGCCGGTTCGAGGAGCTAAGGCGTCGCGGGCATGAAGCTTCTACCGGTTCGAGGTGAGTGGTAGTAGTAAACAATGTACTGAGGGTTTGAAACCCCGTACTAGCACTTCACAGTGCTATATTGAGATGAGACACGCGTTCTATGACGGGTGTGGTGACATTGTGATTGGGGGTTCGGACTTAGTCCTTCCCGGCTAATAGAATACCGTGTTGTATGACTGTTACTGAGATTATAACTGTACAATAGGGCTAAAAGCCATGTTTGGGGCCTTGTGCCGATCTGTAGAGCATTAGGGAACCTATAGAGCTAGGTGACCCTTATATCGTGTTGGAAACATACACTCAGCCGTAGCTCTAGCTGTATAGCATAATATGAGCCCGTACTAGATGTGTACATTGAGAGAGATTATCTAAGGTGGAATTCCCTGTTCTAGCTGAGTGGGCCCGAAAGGCCAAGTCTATACCGATTGAGATGATCTAGGGTGGAATTCCCTATTCTAGCTGAGTGGGCCTGAAAGGCCAAGTCTATATTGACTAAGACAGGGTCGAGGACCCACTGTGATATATTATATTGGGCCTGAGAGGCCAAGCACATACTGACTGGGATAGGGTCGAGGACCCACTATGAGGTATTATATATATATACCTATATTAGATCGGGTTGCACGCCGCAGCAGTATATATATTGGATCGGACTGCACGCCGCAGTAATATACATGTGATATACAT
The DNA here is from genome assembly GCA_032618575.1 of Nicotiana noctiflora. NCBI lineage: Eukaryota > Viridiplantae > Streptophyta > Magnoliopsida > Solanales > Solanaceae > Nicotiana > Nicotiana noctiflora. The sequence continues at coordinate 208,650 of JASVEL010012552.1, forward strand.
GTGGAACGGACTGCACGCCGCAGTATTATTGCGCTTGGGCTGTAGGAGCCCCTTCGGAGTCCGAGTCCGCACACATTCTCAGTGAGCGCTGGTGTATATCATGGGATCGGGCTACACGCCGCAGCAGTATAGTTATATATACATATATATATTGGATCGGACTGCACGCCGCAGTAATATTTGTGTGGATCGTGCCGCACGCCGCAGTATTATAGTGCTTGGGCCTAGGGAGCCCTTCCGAAGTCTGTATACACCCCCAGTGAGCGCCGTCGACGTTAAATGGAGCAGGCTGTGCGCCGTAGCGGTATATGTATTGGAGCGGGCTGCGCGCCGCATCATTATACTTATTCATATTCATATATATACTGAAATATTTATATGTTATAGACAGATGTATATATCTCCATATATTGAGATGGTTGTATACCGTAATGGTACGAGCGAGGATGTGGTCAGTGTGGGATCTAGATGAGATAGATGTGGACTGGAGATCAGAGTACTCATTATAGTGATGACTAACATGTGGGGGTGCCTTAGAACTGTTTAGTGATAGTACAGGAGTTCTTATTTTCGGTTATTGTTTATTATTGTTACTCACTGAGTTGAAATATACTCACCCCACTCCCCTGCACTTTTTGTGCAGATATACAGGTTCAGGAGGGCAGTTGAGCTATCGCAACTGCTTTATTATCCCCATTCTGTGGAGACTTCGAGGTAGCTGCCAACGTCCGCAGTACCCGACCTCTTTCTTTTTATCATTTTGTTGTCTCCATTCTGGTTAGACTTGATTTTGTAGTAGATCTCATTTGTAGAGGCTCAGACTTGTGACGCCACGATTTGGTTGGGACCGTGTTCTTGTATTTCGGTTCTACACTTCTTGATTTGTTATGAAAACAGGCTAATCACGCCTATTAATCAGTATTAATTATACTTGGCCGGTTTAATTGGATAAGATGGTCGGGCTTGCCTAGCAATGTGTTGGGCGCCATCACGACCGGGGTTTGGGGTCGTGACAGCTCGGGTAAAGATTTGATAGGCCGTTGGATTAAATTCTGAATTTTTGCACTGCTGGTTTTTCAGGACTTAGCGCGTCTTAGGATTACCGAGGACATGACCCTTGATAGGGGATTGTGGAAGTCGAACATTAAAGTTGTAGGTTAGGGGAAGTTGTGGATAATTCCACAGCGCACTAGAGTGATATTAGCTAGTTAGGAGGTAATCGTAGGAGGTTACGGATCAGTACATGGAGTTATTTATTGGATATTAGTATACATTTCATCTATTTCGTATTTTTTATATTTCTTATACTGCTGCTACTTTATTATTTTGTGTTATGTTGTTATTTTATGTTATTTTAGTATGAGTCTATTGATAGTACTAATTTATCGTCTTTTGTTGATGTCTTGAGCCGAGGGTCTCCAGGAAACAGCCTCTCTGCCCCCCGGGTAGGGGTAAGGCCTGCGTACATATTACCCTCCCCAGACCCCACTTGTGGGATAATACTAGGTTGTTGTTGTTGTGTCGTTGTTGTTATTGTTACTGTTTAAGAACCTGTTTGGATCTAAGTGTCAAATACCAAATTAGATTACCTACATAAAACTAATTAAAGTTATTGCTGTGAGTTCGCATGTTATATATCCATGTCAAGATTAATTAGCCTTGTTTTATGGTTTTAACCTATTTAACTAAGTGATTTAACTACTATAACTATACTGCTAGTATTTACTACTTATTACATTGTTTTCATTTGAGCTTCTACTTATACATACAAGGTCCTAATGAATTACAAACTTAAACTAATTAATCATCTACAGAACAGAAAAACGAAGAGGAAACAACATGCTTTTAAACATCTTCCGAGTCTTCATTTCATCAATCTTCAAAGTTACATAGCTTCGAACGAAATGTGTACCTGATTCAGCAAGTAAATCCGATTAGTTCTAAGGGGAGATGAAATAGGCACAGCAGTAGACTCAGCAAGCAATGCAACAGTGAAGAATTGAATTCCAGATGAGCAGATAATAACACAACAACAACAATAGAAAACCCAGCAAATGAGCAAAAATTCCAAATGACTCCAAACATCAATTCCAACTCGAAAAACCAAACAACTATTTGCTATTTTTAGTGTATAATTCTTTCTGAAAATTTTATTTCCAAAATCCAGCCCTTAAACAAGTCCTATATGGGGGTATTTATAGGTGTAGAGAGGTGAAATTTTTTTGGGGGGGGGGGGAGATAGAATATAATTCTATTTCCCTCCCCTCCTAATTTACCAAATCTTACACTTTACACCCTATTTCTGTTACAAGATCCTTTCCAGCATGTGCTGGAAGGTTCTATTTGATTTTATTTTGGGGCTTTTACTAAGGTGCCCTTACTTGTTATTATTTTTTACTGAATTACCTTTTTCTTAAGACCAATATACCCTTAATTCTCTGCAAAATTACAGAAATCAGTAGCCTAAATGTCTTATATATCCCTATAGGCTCTATTAAATCCACACTTTTGCCATTTCATGTTCCTTATATGCCCTTAAAGGCATTGGCTAATTACCCGACCTACTTAGGTCAGATTATGAGAGATTCAGCTCTTATTTAACTAATGGCCAACATTTGTATCAATGTTTAAGGACAAGCTATATCAAACTTAAGACTTATTTCAATTTTAACCAATTTTGTTTCATTTCTGTTATTTAAAACTAAATTGCAGGACTAGCCTGTTTATTATTCTATTTAAGACCTAGCCAGTCCAAAGATTGGACTTGGCTTTGCAATTTAAGGCCCATTACTGAACACAGGCATGGCGACCTTTGCAAGTCTAGCCACCAGTGATCATTGGTCAAGCTGGGCTTTGGTAAGTCTAAACTATTAGACTTCAACCAAATTTATTACACTACTGGCCTATTTAAGTTTTAGCCAGTGTGTGAGACCTAACAAAGTAAGTCAGTTGCAAAACTGACCTCTCTTAGTCATTTATTTAACTTATAGCCTATTTGTGATTTTTTCAGTTTTAAACCTATTCTAAGACACTTAACACATGTTTCAATTTCAACCACTTATAAGTTTTAACACTACTGCAGCTATAACCAATCCATCTAGGCATGATAGGTATTAATAGTATTCACTTAACACAAGGTTGTTGCAAACATAGCCAGTTACACAATAATTGCACACATAGTCAATGAAATCAGAATTGTTTATCAATTAATCAAAATTCAGAGAAAAGGGTTGAATAATGTTGAAACTCAATCAATAGACTTACAAGCTCAAATTTCACAACACAGTGTCAATTAGTCATTAAACAAGCATATTCAAAACTTCCTTATACTTAATGAACCACTGAAAATCCCAAGTCATACTTAAGATGTTCTTGACATAAACACATATAGGTAAAACTCATGAAGCAGTTTCAGAAGAGAACATGGTTTGCAAAGATCAAAGATAGGCATCAGAGAACAACCAAGCTTAAACAAAATAGTCATAACAGTAACCCTTAAACAGAGTAGACGTGGAGAGATAGAACAAACAGAAAATTCCTTAAAGGCAAAAAAATCCCTAATCTAAACAAACAGTCTAATATACTAAGAGAAAACATATGAAGATAGATAAGATAAAATAGAACAAATAGACAAAAATTTCCAAAGACCAAAACTCTAATCTAAACATGTTGTTGTTCATATGACTAACATGCCAGAAAAGGATAGATAGCAATGAGGAGAAACAAATCTTAAACAAGAAAACAGAACAAACAAACAAAAAACTTCTCAAAAACTAAAACCCTAGTCTAAACATGCATTTGTTCATACGACTAGCTTATTAAGAAACATGCTGAACACACATAAAATAACAAAATAAACAAGTAAAGAAAGCAAACAAAAAGGGGAAAGGACTTAGCTTGCAGTGACTGTCCCCTGAGCTTTCCAATTTTCCTTTTCTTTTTCTTCTTTTCTTTTTTCCAGTTTTCTCTTTTCTTTTCTTTATTTCTCTTTTCTGGTTTTCTTTTCTCACATAAGACTCATATTTTGAGTTTTCTGGTTATGAAGGGGTGTTTAGAAAGGGGAAAAGGTGAGAGCTTTAGGGTGAGTTTGTTTAAAGTCGTCGGAGTTAGGTTTCCGACGACCTATCTTTGAATATTCGAGACGGAGGAGGGAGATTCGAGGGAAAATGGGTACGGTAGGTGATAAATCTGGTTATGAGGGTTCTATGGTGTTAAGCTGGGAAGGGTTTGCATGGTTTTGGTCATCGGCGGTGAACTCCGATGACCGGAGTTTCAAGAAGATGAAAGGCCTAGGGTTTCATGGGGTTTTGGTAGGTTTTGAGATGAAGAAGAAGAGAAGAAGGAGAAGGGGAGATGGGGTATGGCCGGAGACCGCCGTGGAGTTGACAGTCTCCATGGCCAGTGGCTAATGAAGAAGCTGAAGAAGAAGAAGAGGAGAGGAGATGGGTGGCTAGGGTTTGGGAATTATGAGAATGGCCGGTCTCTGAAGAGACCGGGCCCTTATATACTTGGGGTGTTCGATAAACTCCTGGCCGTTGGATCATTGATGATCAATGGCAAGGATCAATTGCTCCAAAACGACAACGTCTCAGCTAAATGAGAGATATACTATCCTCCGTTAGATCACAAGGCTTGGACGGCTGAGATTTGATCTCAAACTTAATTGATTTAGTTAATTCCGGATTGATTCTCAGCCATTGGATTTGACAAACGGACGGCTGAGATTAATGTTATTTATTGAACTGGACCGGATTTCTTCTTTATTTTGGGCCAATATGTTTGGGCCAGTATTTCAGAATTTCTTTTGGCCCAATCTTATTGTATTTTTGTATTTTCTTAGTATTTTGATTATTTTTGTGATAATTTTCTTTGTATTTTTATTTTTTTATTTTTGTATTATTTAAATTACTCAATTTCCTATCTTTTCTAATTTCCTAGCATTTTTTTGGCAATTTTCTACTATTTTTCGATAATTTCCGCTATTAATGCTATTTTTGTTGATTTTTCCTTAAACTACATTAATCCAAAAATACATGTATTTTACCTATTTTTTGATTTTATAATTTTAATTATTCAAACACACAAAATGTATCTAATTTCAATCAAGACATGCAATTGCACTCAAAAAATATTATTTATTTTTAATTTTGGAATTTTATTGCCTAGTGCGAAAATCACGTGCTCACTGCTGCGCCTCTTTGCTCGGGAACACGAAGAGTTTTAGTGCAAAGACAAATGAGCAGTAATGAGAGATTTTTTCCCATTGGCATATTCCGTAAGAAGCATTTTTGGAAACCTTTTGACCGCACCCTGCTTTAGAGGTTGCCTACATATCCTGGGCTAAACAGGAATCAGGTCAGTGTAGTTCGGGAAGGTCTGGCAGTTAAAAACTACCAGACTTACTGTTGCATTGACACTATTAAGACTTGATGACCTACTCCTTATTACACCGGGGGGAGGTAAAATGTAAAATAAAGAAGCTATTCTAAGCTATAATTCTACGAGTTACAATTGCACCTATCTATCTTCTTGTCTCTTTATTCTTCTTTGTCTCTTTTTCCTTGATTTTCTGTGCGGATGACTTTCTTTTTTGTTGATTTCCTTTTCCTTGCTTCCACCCTTTTTTTTTTTGGAATTTTCGATGGTACTTCTTGCCTTCAAACTGATACATGTTCAGAACAAAACAAAAACAACAAACTTTTCCTTTTGCCCCAGTGTGGGCTCTTTATGTTACGGTGTTACTCATGTTAGCTAACACAAATTAAATTGCAGAAATTAAAATTGATGAAATGTATTCCCTTGTTATACAGGTGGAAGCCTGAACAAAAATTTAAAATTGCTGAAATGTATTCCCCTGTTATACAGGTGGGCGCCTGAACAGAAATTAAAAATTGCGGAAATGTATTCCCTTGTTATATAGGTGGGCGCCTGAACAGAAATTAAAATTGCAGAAAAGTATTCCCTTATTATCCAGGCGGGCGCCTGATGCATGAAATGCGAAATGCAGAAAAGTATTCCCTTGTTATCCAGGTGGGCGCCTGATGCATGATATGCAAATGCATAAAAGTATTCCCTTGTTATCCAGGTGGGTGCCTGATGCATGAAATGCAAAGTGCTGAGAAGCATTCCCTTGTTATACAGGTGGGCGCCTGATGCATGAAATGCAAGTGCAGAAAAAGTATTCCCTTGTTATTCAGGTGGGCGCCTGATGCATGAAATGCGTATGCAGAAAAGTATTCCCTTGTTATCCAGGTGGGCGCCTGATGCATGATATGAAAATGCAGAAAAATATTCCCTTGTTATCCAGGTGGGCGCCTGATGCGAATGCGAATGCAGAAAAAGTATTCCCTTAGTTTGACAACCGGGGTATGAATTTAAAAGGTGATACATCTTTGCTATTTTTGTATTTTCTTGAGTGATTTTCATCCATGGATTCCTCCATTTATTGCTGAACTTTCTTTTTAATGTTTTCTATCTTTCCACATTGGTCACATTCACTTTAAAGTGATTAATCACGGTTTGTTCCTGTCTAAATCACAAAAAAAATCTTATTAGTTATAACTGGCATCTGCCGCTCCTGCCTCTTATTGCTTTTCCTCTTTTTGCTTCTCTTCCGCTGTGCGGTCTTTCAGTTGACTATCTTCTGCAAGCTCTTTTTGTATTTTCTTGTTTTTCATCTTTTTGTTTTCTTTTCTTTTGGCTCTGTTTGCCAAACTCCTTTATTTCTTTTCAACTCTTTTCTTTTCTTTCTTTTCTGGTCCAGCGTTATTTCAACTCTTTTGTCATCAGAAGCTGGTAGTTAGCTTTCAAAGGACAAACAATGAAATGCTGGAAAATGAATTTCAAAAGGGTAAGGGTGTTTTGGAGAAGTGATAGGACTTATTTGGGTATGTCGGCTGATTTCGTTGACCATGCCATGTATTTAAACTCCGACCCAGTTCGTCCAATCCATTATTCTGACTCCAAATTTCTTGCAACCCAAACCGATCCCATTTTTGCTTTTCTCTTTTCAGGAATAACCCCTTGCAATCGCTTTATGGTGCCATGAAAGGTTTTCACCAATAAGACTCTCTCATTTATTCTCTCTCAACCTCACAATCGCCTTGCAGGGCCGTTAAAGGTTTTCACTAACAAGACTCTCTCATTTTATTTCTCTCAACCTCATAGTCGCCTCATGGTGCCGGTTAAGGTTTTCACCGATGAGAATCTCTCATTTTTTTTTTCATTTTTTTATTTTTCCTTTTGTTTTTCTACACCACTAATGTTGTCCAATGTATCGATATTCCTTTGTTCTCATTGCATTTGTTATTTTCTTGAAATTGATTAGAAGGTCTTTCTTTGGACTGTAACGTGGCTTTTGGATGGGTTAAGAAAGAAAGGTATAACGGCTCAAAATTTACGAGGGTTTGAAAATATTTACAACTCTCGGAATTATAAAACATAACTTCTACCCCAGTTTTAATATGTGGGGGATTTTTGGATTTTTTTCTTTATTGTGACTGAACCTCAGTGAGGCTGCCTACGTACCCTTTCGGGATCAAGTCAGACGTAGTTCAGACTACGCCATTAATTCATGAATTTCTTTTGACTTTTTCCCGATTTCTTTGTCTTTTATTTTTGCTTGCATTATCTTTTTCTCTTTTTTTTGGTGTCATAAGCCATTCCGAGAGAGGGGTATGAAAGAATATATCGAAAACGGCTCAAAGGGGATGTCAATGGATAAAGTATTTGGATAGAGAATAAATGCGTTCATCATTTCAATTACAAAATCACAACAAAATACAATTATACAATTGAAAAGGAATCATACATAGTATATTTTGACCGCATATGAATTGATAGCAGTCTCTACGCATTTCCCTTCAATGTCTGTCAAATATAATGCCCCATTAGACAACACCCGTGATACCATAAATAGCCCTTGCCAGTTTGGCGTGAATTTGCCCTTTGCTTCAGCCCAATGTGGTAAGATACGCCTCAATACAAGTTGTCCAACTTCGAACTTCCGAGGACGCACCTTCTTATTATATGCTCTGTCCATTCTTTGTTGATTCAATTGCCCGTGGCAAACTGCTGCCAACCTCTTCTCGTCAATCATATTTAATTGCTCTAGTCAGACTCTTACCTATTCCTCGTCATCTATCTCAGCTTCAGCTATGATTCGTAGTGACGGTATCTCGATTTCTGCGTGGTATAACGGCCTCCATCTCATACACTAATGAATAGGGTGTGGCACCGATAGAAGTGCGCACTATTGTGCGATAACCCATAAGAGCGAAAGGTAATTTCTCATGCCATTGTCTAGATTCCCCCACCATTTTCCTAAGGATCTTCCTTATATTCTTGTTTGCAGCTTCTACTGCCCCATTTGCCTTTGGCCTGTAAGGTGTAGAGTTACAATGCAAGATCTTAAATCTCTAACATGCTTGCGCCATGAGGTGACTGTTCAGATTAGCCCCGTTATCTGTGATGATTACTTTGGGAATTCCAAATCGGCATATAATATTTTCATGCATAAAATCCACCACGACTTTCTTCGTCACCGCCTTGAATGTTTTTGCCTCCACCCACTTAGTAAAGTAGTCAATCGCGACCAAAATGAATCTATGTCCATTAGAAGTTGCAGGCTCTATTGGTCCAATAACATCCATGCCCCAGGCGACAAATGGCCAAGGTGCAGACATTGTATGCAATTCAGAAGGTGGGGAATGAATTAAATCTCCATGGACTTGGCATTGGTGGCATTTCCTCACATACCTGATACAGTCCCGCTCCATGGTGAGCCAATAGTACCCGGCTCTCAAAATCTTCTTTGCTAAGATATACCCGCTCATATGAGGTCCGCGAGCTCCAGCGTACACCTCAGTCATAATCTTATCAGCTTGTTGCGCATCCATACATCTCAAAAAACCCAGGTCTGGTGTTCTTTTATATATAATTCCTCCACTAAGGAAGAAGCCATTTTTCTAAGCGTCTTACAGCTCTCTTCCGATCTCCAGTGGCTTGCTTTGGGTATTTCCCTGTCTTCATGTATTCCTTGATATCGTGATACCACGGTTCTTCTTCCAACTCTCCTTCCTCATCAAAACAGTAAGCATTCTAATCATATACCTGTATCTGAAGTGGATCTATATAGGCTTTGTCCGGATGATGCAACATAGAGGATAGTGTGGCCATAGCACCTGCAACTTCATTGTGCATTCTTGGGATATGTTTGAACTCTATGGATTGGAATCTTTGGGATAATTCATGTAGACAATGTCGATAAGGTATCAATTTCAGACCTCTTATCTCCCATTCTCCCTGAATTTGATGTACCAAAAGATCCGAGTCACCCATGACCAAAATCTCTTGAACACCCATCTATTGCCATCCTCAAACCCAGTATACACACCTCATATTCGGCCATATTTTTGGTACAAAAAAATCGAAGTTGAGCGGTAACGGGATAGTGTTGACCCGTTTATGAAATAAGAACTACTCCAATCCCAACTCCTTTACTGTTGACGGCTCCGTCGAAGTACATCTTCCATCCTGGCTTATCACTTCGTTCTATTTCTTCAACATTCATTGCCTCCTTATCTGGAAAGTATGTCTTTAGTGGCTCATCATCCACTGGATTTTTTGCCAAGTGATCTGCAACTGCTTGCGCCTTCATCACCGTACGTGTTACATAAATGATGCCAAATTCTGTGAGCAGAGTCTGCCATTTAGCTAGTCTTCCTGTAGGCATGGGCTTCTGGAATATATACTTTAGAGAATCTAACCGTGATATCAAGTATGTGGTGTATGCTGACAAATACTGCTTTAATTTCTGAGCCACCCAGGTCAATGCACAACATATTCTTTCTAATTGAGTATATTTTACCTCGTAAGAAGTTAATTTCTTACTAAGGTAATATATAGCTTGCTCTTTCTTGCCCGTCTCATCGTGTTGTCCCAGTACACAACCAAAAGAATTATCAAGTACTATCAGATATAAGATCAAAGGTCTTCCCGGCTCCAGAGGAACTAACACTGGAGGATTTGCCAAATATTCCTTGATTTTATCGAAGGCTTCCTGACATTCATTGGTCCATTTCACTGCTGCATCCTTCTTTAAAAACTTTAAAATAGGCTCACATGTTGATGTCAACTGAGCGATGAACCGGCTAATATAATTCAACCTTCCTAGTAAGCTCATTACTTCCTTCTTGTTCTTCGGCGGAGGCAAACTCTGGATGGCTTTTATCTTTGATGGATCTAGTTCAATGCCTCACCGACTTACTATAAATCCCAATAGCTTCCTTGAGGGTACTCCAAAAGCACATTTCGCAGGATTGAGTTTAAGATTGTACCTTCGGAGTCTTTGGAAAAACTTCCTCAAGTCCCCGACATGATCATGTTGCTTCTTGGACTTTATGATGATGTCGTCCACATACACTTCAATTTCTCGATGCATCATATCATGGAACATTGTGGTCATTGCCCTCATATAAGTAGCTCCGGCATTCTTTAACCCAAACGGCATCACTCTATAGCAGTATGTTCCCCAAGGCGTAATAAAAGCTATTTTCTCCGCATCCTCTTCGTCCATTAGGATCTGGTGATAACCCGCATAGCAATCTACAAAAGAGCCAATTTCATGTTTGGCGCAATTGTCTATTAGTATGTGGATGTTCGACAATGGGAAATCTTCCTTTGGACTGGCCTTGTTGAGGTCTCTGTAATCAACACACACCCTGGGTTTTCCATATTTCTTTGGAACTGGCATAACATTTCCTAACCATGTGGGGTATTTAGTAACTTGTATAACCTTTGCCTCAAACTGCTTATTCACTTCTTCTTTTATCTTTACGCTGATGTCCGTTTTGAACTTTCTCAATTTTTGCTTTACTGGCCGGCATTCAGGATAAATAGGCAACTTATGTACCACCAAATAAGTGCTAAGTCCGGGCATGTCATCATAGGACAAGGCAAAGATGTCCTTAAATTCATGCATCAACTTTATCAACTCTTCCCTGAGGGAGGCTTCTAAGTGTACACTGATTTTTGTCTCCCGGACATTATCCTCACTCCCCAGATTGATAGATTCTGTCTCACTTAAGTTCGGTTTGGGTTTTTCCTCATATTGATTCAAGTCTTTACTTATTTCCTCCAGTATTTCCTCGTCCTCATATTCTATCTCACTCTCATTCTCAATTTCTTGTATAATAATTCGATTGTTAGAACTGGGCCGGGAATCCTTCATGCATGACATATCATCAGAATCAGCACATATTGAACTATACAAAAGGAAGAAAAAGAAAAATAAATAAAAATAAGGCGAAAATGATGAAAGAAGAAGAAACTGCATTTCATTGATACTTTTTCAAAAGATGAACAAAAACTTGGGTACATTTGATTTCAACGGGGGTGGGGACTACAAAAATAAAATTGCTTTTTGGGAAATGATGATATATTTCGAAAGCTAACTACCAAGACTCCCTCCTGATTGGAAAATGAGTGGCTTCCCAATTATTAAGTGCAATATTATACCCCACGAACTGAATATCTATCTTGCTGGTACCCTCGCCCATCTCCACCATGTTCACGTCCCCAAATAACATTTCAAGCCTTGCTAGGAGTTCCATGTTAGGTCTAATCTCAGCATACCTTGCCGCAGCAGATGTTAGATGTTGTTGTGTACCAGGCTTGGTGAAGGTGTCGGACAATTTTGGGACTAGTTTAGGAAGGGTCCAACTTTTCTTTTTGGTTCTTTTGGCTTTCTGGATGTCGGTGTAGGTAGGTTTGAAGCCTAAACCAAAGGTGTCATTGTTTACCGGTAGATGGACAGGTTGAGTTATTCCCTGTAAGGCTATTCCTAGCTCTTTTCCCGGTGTAAATCCATTCTTGATCATCTCTTTAGCTACCATCACAGCGGTAGGTGCCACTGTAGGGATTGGCAAGCTCTCTCCTTCTGCTATCTTGTTCACTGTCACAATGTCTATCACCTGGTACACCTAGGGACCCTTGTCCCCATCTGCTTCCTCGAAAGGTATTATAGTATTGCAAGCGTCTTCCTCTCCATGCACTGTAATTTCTTGATGCTCCCATTCGAACTTTACCATTTGGTGTAGGGATGATGATACGGCCTTAGCCGCATGGATCCATGGCCGACCCAGTAATAGATTATAGGACATAGTGACGTCTAACACCTAAAATTCCATGGTAAAGTCTACCGGCCCAATGGTGACCTCCAAAATGATATCTCCCAAAGTATTTTTGCTTCCTCCGTCAAACCCTCGAACGCATATACTATTCCGCCGGATTCTATCAAGATTAATTTTCAGCTTCCTCAGAGTCGAAAGTGGACAAATGTTTGCACTCGACCCATTGTCTATTAAAACTCGAGTAACCACTGATTCTTCACTTTTGACGGTAAGATAGAGTGCCTTATTGTGTTCAGTCCCTTCGACATGCAATTCATTGTCCGAGAATGTTATCTTGTTCGACTCAAAAATCTTATTGGTAATCTTCTCAAGATGGCATACTGAGATATTTTCGGGGACATATGCTTCATTCAGTATCTTCAACAATGCCTTTCTGTGCTCCTCTGAGTGAATTAACAATGAGAGCAATGAGATTTGTGCAGGCGTCTTTCTAAGCTGTTCTACTATCGAGTATTTTTGAGCTTTTATCTTTTTCAGAAATTCTTCTGCTTCTTCTTCAAAGACCGGCTTCTTCACATGACTCTCAATTACGACCTTTATTTTTCTTAACTCTTCCGGGGCAAAGCACCGCCCGGAACGAGTGAGTCCATGGGTTTCATTGACTTCCCCTGTAACTTCTTTTCCCTTGTACATCACTACGACCTTGTTGTAGTTCCAAGGTATGGCTTTAGTATCAACCACCGGCATTTGCACCACTGGCTTTATGATCACTGGTTCCGTGCATGCTCCTTTTGCTGTCAACAATGGCTTAACCCCCGGCACCACAATTTTCAAAGTTTTGACTACTGGCGGCTTTTTCACTGGCTCCTCAGCTGTCGCTTTCTCTTTCTCAACTTCTTTCTCCACTTTACTATTGGCTTTTATCATCATTACTGATTGGGACGGCTTCCTGCTGCTCTCTTCTCGTTCTAAATCATGATGAGTCGGCAGTGGATTCTGAGTAATGTTTGGAGTCTCTAGAGTCTGTACCTCAATCCTCCTACTGTCAATGAGCTCCTGTATAGCAGTTTTCAAGTGCCAACACTTTTCAGTATCGTGGCCCGGTGCCCCGGAGTAATATTCACACCTGACCGACTGGTCAATGTCTCTTGGAGGTGGGTTTGGCAGTTTTGGTTCAATCGAGTTTAGCATCCCCAATTCTTTCAGACGAGATAGAGGCTGGTGTAAGACTCCCCTAGTGGGGTGAATGTTTTCTTTGTTTGGGCTCTGTTTCTCATCTCTGGATCAGGTCGGAAATTGGGTCTATTTGGGTTCTTGTAGGTTCTGGAAGGACGGTAGGTGTTCTGTGTATGATAGACGTTTTGTGGGACTTGGGCTCGCCATACACGAGGGGGCGATGGGTAAGGTTGGGCTTGTGGGATGGGGTAATGTGGAGTAGTGGGTGGATAATATGGTGGAGGTGGATTGTAAGGTGCTGGCGGGTATGGTTGGTATGGGCGAGGTGGGTGATGGTATATGCTTTGGCTCCGAGTCCATGGTTTACTTTCTACAACTGAAACCTGTTTCTTCTTTTTCTTTCCAATAGATCCTCCGTTCCCGGTCTGTATAGCCTGATTCGTGGCCTTGATAGCAGAAAAGCTCATGATTTTGTTGGTTTTCAACCCTTCTTCTACAAAACTCCCCATTTTCACTACTTCATTGAAATTATTACCAATAGCCGACACCAGATAGCCGTAGTAAGTAGGCTCTAAGGCTTGCAGAAAACAATCTACCATTTTAGTCTCCTTCATTGGCGGTTCCAGTCGTGCCGCTTGTTCCCTCCATCTAAAGCTGTACTCTCGAAAACTTTCTCCGGGCTTCTTCTCCATCTTGGTAAGCGACAGCCTGTCTGGTATTATCTCCAAGTTGTACTGGAAGTGGTTGGCAAATGATTGCGCTAGATGTCCCAGATGAACCATCTAGTGTGATCCTGACGTGTATACCACTCCAGCGCAGAACCTCTCAAACTCTAACTAAAGTACGCCATCAAAAGTTTATCTTTCCCTCCTGCACCATGCATCTTGCTGCAATATCCCAATAGATGAGCTACAGGATCCCCATGTCCATCATATATGTCGAATTTAGGTAGCTTGAACCCAAGCAGGAGCTGCACCTCTGGGAACATACACAAATCTTTGTATGCTACGCTCACTTGGCCTCCTAGCCCTTGTATGTTACGGAAAGACTGTTCTAAACTCCTCATCTTCCGTACCATTTCCTCTTGTTCCAAGTTCTTGACGGGCTTTTCTTCAGTTGTCTCCATCAGTGGGGTATAAGATTCATGCTGCCTAAATGTCGGCTCCGGTGGATAGTAATGGGTATCTTGCACATGGAACACCGGTTCACTTGACGACTTATGCAGAGCAACATGTGGAGGTGCCACATACACCGGGGCAACCTGTGGTGGCTGGGGTGGAATCTGTTTGGACAGTGGTGGTGGTACCTGAGAAGTGGAGGCATAGTAGTGGTGGTAATCTTGGTACGTGGATGATGAGTTCATGGTGGGTGGCTCGGGATTAGGGTTGACGGGAGGGACATATGCTGGGTTGGCTAGATATGCGGGTAAGGGTTGACCCCTGGACCAAGCTTGGTAAATTTCTGACATCTGCTGCTTGAGCTTATACATTTCCTCCTTCATCCCTGCTGCATCCACGACCTCCTCTTCTTGCACAAGGTCCATGATAGTCGGCTCAATTTCCTGAGACACAGCCTTTGTCATAGTCTTAGATCGTGTGTTGTAATGATGATTTGCCAGAGTACCCGTTGCCAGCTGAAATCTGATTCCCATAAATAACAACACTTGTTAATAGTTAGTACTTAAAAGGATAAGATGCAACGATTGAAAAATCACAACTTTTGTCTTTGATCGTCATGCATCATCCCGACATTTATTACATTTTGAACCAACATCATCTTTTCCTTTCTTTCTTTTTCTCTTTCTCTTTTTCTTTCCTTCTCTTTTTCTTCTTTTTTTCTTCTTTCTTCTTTCTTCTTTTCCTTTCTTTTTTTTTCTTTTCATTTTTTCTCTTCCCACTTTTTTTTTTCATTTTCTTTTCCTCTCTTTTCTTTCTTTCCTTTATTAATTTTCGTTCCTACTTATTTTCCTATCGTTCAAACATTTGATACAAAGAAAAAAAGGATTAGCAACAACTTTTGATTTTCTCATTGATTTTAAAAACATCGATTTACAAGATGGTGTTGTGCTACTAATGCAAAAAGAAATACGAATACAGAATGCATACCCTATGAATACATTAATGCTCCTAGTGCCCGCGAGACGTTGTTCGGTCTTGCCGCAGGCCTATATGCTAATTTGCTTTGGAGCCTATCTAGGTCGGACATGACTTGATTCACAAAGAATTTTACAGCTGATAGAAATGTTGTTTGGGACATGTTTTCACACAGTTGGCACTTTCAGGTGATATATTGAGCAATATGGACAATTCTCTCTCAAACGACCCCTTTCTCTTGAAGTAACCGGCTAATGTATTTGGCGCGAGCATCTAAGGTGTGTTGTTTCTCTTTCTGCAGTTTTTGCAACTCGAACTCTAACCGAGCCATAGTCGTGTAACAATGCTCTCTTTCTTCTTCAAATTCTTTGATGATCTTGTTACTTTTGACAGTGGCTGTGATGATTTTCTTTCTCAGACAAGCTACCTCAACCTCATGTTTGTCCCGTAGTTACTGAACCAACATAGCTCTTTCCTCGGCATCTTTGGCCAGTTGCTTCCGAACCCTGACTAACTCCTTTTTTGCTTTGTCCAGGTCGAAGCTGTAGTCATTCACTTTGCGCCGAAGATTTTCAATTAATTTCTCGTCTCTGGCTAAGCGAACCGGGGTCTCGGATGCAATTTTCATTTTAGCAACCTCAGCTTTTAGAATTTCATTCTCCTTTTTCAGCTGCTTCTTTTCTCCTTCGTTGGATACTGCCTGTAAACCGCTCTCGAACTGGAGATCTCGCAACTGCTTTTCTAGCAAGCTGATTTTGGCCTTATACTCGCTTTCTTTGGCCGCCCAATTTCTGTTTTCCTTAGACTGCTCTGCCAAAACTTGAAAGTGAGGTCTTTTCGATGGTCTATCATGCTCAATACGCCGTCGATACCATGCAGCGTACCCTGACGATACTTTTCCCCGAGCTCTGTTCTCCACACAAGTTTCTGCTTTCAAATTTTGACACGCATTTCAAATCTGTTGGACCTTTGCTTCCGGGAATTGCCCATCCAGACTAATCTCTATTACTGAGGTCCCCATCCTTTGGTATAACTTGACACTTTCCAAGCTGTCGTAGGACCCTGTACGGGGCATAAGGCTGGATACTTTTCAAACCCATGATCAAGAAGTGTGACCCTTTCGTCGGCATGTAAATCACCTCATCGAGGGGAAACCATCCATATGCCCAATCGATTTGGCTATCGGTCAACCATCATAGATATGAAATCCAATCCTTAACTCCCTCCGGCAGCTTAACTTCTTTTGTTCTCGTATAGAATTCTTCGAGGCATGTTCTTTCAGTTAGCCCACAGCTTGAGAACGAAGGATGACGGCATAGATGTTCTATCAACCAGATTTGCAGAATCAAGTTACATCCCTAAAAGAAGTTGTACCCTGCTTTACATGTAGTCAGGGCACGGTAGATGTCCGCTATAATCATTGGAGCCAAAATGCAATTATCTTGTACAACCAAAGTGCTGGCTACCCCGGCGACTCTTGTATTAATGTGCCCGTCCTTTCTTGGAAATATGATTATCCCGAGAAACGCCACTAGGAAAGCGAATCGTCGATGCTCTCCCATTTTGCTCGATTGGACTTGCTACAAAGTTTGTTCGTGGGGTCATTGAAACCACCGACATGTCCATATCTGCTGTAAATGAAGTTTAGGGAGCAAAACCCACTAGCCAAATCCTCGTTGTGGACGTTTCGAGCAATTTTCTAGGAAACGGTGCACCGTTATTGCTCTTGGAGCCACCAGGTATTTCTCTTTTAAGGGGACCTCATTTTTCCCTATATAGTAAGCAATTTCCTCAAGAGTGGGAGTGAGTTCAAAGTCTGAAAAATGTAGAACGTTGTGCGCAGGATTCTAGCATGTGACAGGTGCTCGGATTATATCGCCTCGGGGAATTATGTCCATTGATCCCGTAAAATCCTTTAGATAGCATTTGATCCAATTCCGTCCTTCCAGTCCCATGTCGTTCCACCATAGTCTTAGCTCCAAAGGGATTCTATTCATTAGGGTGAAGGATTCATTCTGTATTGTGCTCATCCTGCACATTTATTTAGGCGATTTTATTTTAGAAAAAAGGAAAAATATTTTTCAAAGCAAATTTTCATTTTTATTTTTTAAAAAGGGAAAACATGACTTTCGAAGTGGCCATTTTTTCCAAAACAGCCTTCCGACGTCCTTTCGGAACATTCGGCTATTTCTAAAAATAGCGATCACCTCGATTATTTGAAAATATTTTTTGGTCTTTTCTAAAGGGTGGTTGGACCCGTTCAAGGGTTGCCTACTTATCCCACATAATGGCAAGAATCAAAACCTATGTAGTTTGGTCAGATTAATTGACCAATTATTTTAACAACAAAGCCATTTTTTCTCATTTTTTCAAATGTTCAGATTTTCCAACAACTCTTTTATCACTAGTTCTCTTTTTTTTTCATTTTTGAATATTCCTTTCTTTTCTATTCTCGAAAATTTTGCCGGTCGCATAACGATCAAAGACAATTAAATATGCAACACATAGTATTCTCGGTCTTTAATTACCGGGTCACCTGTCCTAGATGGACCCAACCCCTGTGTTGAGTCCCCCTAAGTCAGTTATGATGCAAATAATCATCCTAGACCTATGTTCAATATCTTATGGTTTCATATAGTGCTAGAACGTGTACCCGAGCGGACAACTCGGATCGAAGAGGGGGTTACGTACCGGTGAACCGCGGAGTCAATCGGCTTTGTAACTTATCCGGCCTCTGTTTCTTAATTTTGGTATGACTTAACAGAAAGGGGAGTCTCAACTAGTAAGCACATCTCCGGGGGTGAAGAAGGGAATGGTTTTCAGCACAATTTATATATAATCCATATAATATCAAAGCGGTAAAACACATAGCATGTTGTTCAAAGCATATAACAAAGTCAAATAATATCGACGACATCGATTCTAATGAGCTCGAATTCTTAAACCCTGAAACCGAAGTTCTGGGTTGCTTGTTCCCCAGCAGAGTCGCCAGAGCTGTCACACCTCCCATTTTTACTACCCTTTGAAAAGATACATTGGGTATACCTCAATGTTCAAATACCCGAGAGGGATATAATAACAAAGAGGAAGGAGTTTTTCTAAATAAAGGACAATTGGTCCAAGATTTTTATTTAATTTTCAGAGTCGCCACTTGGGAAAATAATGGTGTCCCAAGTCACCGGTTAATCCCGAATCCGAGGAAGTTGACTCTGTATTACAGTCCGCGAAACAGAAACCTGGATAAGGAATTATGTTAACCCGGGAGAAGGTGGTAGGCACTCCCGGATTCCGTGGTACCAGCACGGTCGCTCAACCATCGTTCTCAATTTTATATGACTTGTTATATACTTTTTATCAATGTGTTTCCAACTTTGATATTTTTTAAGAATTGCGACGTCGCGAAAACGTATTCGAGTCATACCGCAACCAGACGCCTGTGACTTTTAATACATTTCGGCTTCACCAGGATTTAGGATTTGAGTTGCACCAAGTGCACACTCGTATTAGGGAAAGTATATTAAATCGTGACTAAATAGTGTCTAACGGCTTTAAATCTTTTGGGAGAGGCTATGGAATTCGCTATTAACCTTCCCGAGTTTATTGTATATGTCACTTTGTTACTAACGGGGGGCCCCACTGTTCTTGTTATTGTGTGAGGCTCATCCTATGCATTATAGAAGTTCACTTAATATTGCACTACATTTCTCTATCATTGTTCTTCCCTTAATCATTTTTAATCAACTATAGTTCCAGAAGTGAGTACGGGCCCTTGTTGTTTCCATTGTTATTGGGCCCGGACTTCTGGATCCATGCTTAACGGGTTATTACATCTGTCTGGGTCTTAGTGACCCAGACCGGCTTTGGGCTTTCGTTCAATAGCCCATTTAATTCTCGAACGTATTCCAGGCCTAAGTCGCACATCAAGCCCAGATTAGAGACGAAGCAGTAGTGATAAAAATAAAATGAGGACTCATGATAAAGTAAAAACGCAGAAAGAACAAAAGAGAATTGAATTCGAACTATATTTATTTATTAAGAGGTAAATTCTAATAGAAGCTAACAATACTGAATCTAAAACATAAAGTCTAATATGCAGAAGACTTAATTGACAAAACTATTTACTTTATTCTCACAGACCAATTCATGTCACTAATCTGTATTCTATAATAACTAATTAAGAGGAGACTATTTTAAACATGTGAATTAGAACTAAACTAAGGATTCAGTCCTTTACATCTAACATTCAATTACCTAGGCTAAATTGACTCACTCACAAATACGTAATTACATCATTGAGTCTGATTGTGATATCCTGGAAATCAGTATTAACTAAGTTATAATTTCGTTTTATTGTTACTGTTTAAGAATCTGTTTGGATCTAAGTGTCAAATACCAAATTAGATTACCTACATAAAACTAATTAAAGTTATTGCTGTGAGTTCGCATGTTATATATCCATGTCAAGATTAATTAGCCTTGTTTTATGATTTTAACCTATTTAACTAAGTGATTTAACTACTACAACTATACTACTAGTATTTACTACTTATTACATTGTTTTCATTTGAGCTTCTACTTATACATACAAGGTCCTAATGAATTACAAACTTAAACTAATTAATCATCTACAGAACAGAAAAACGAAGAGGTAACAACATGCTTTTAAACAATTTCTGAGTCTTCATTTCATCAAGCTTCAAAGTTACATAGCTTCGAACGAAATGTGTACCTGATTCAGTAAGTAAATGATTAGTTCTAATGGGAGATGAAATAGGCACAGCAGTAGCCTCGGCAAGCAATGCAATAGTGAAGAATTGAATTCCAGATGAGCAGATAATAACACAGCAACATCAATAGAAAACCCAGCAAATGAACAGAAATTCCAAATGACTCCAAACAGCAATTTCAACTCGAAAAACCAAACAACTATTCGCTATTTTTAGCGTATAATTCTTTCTGAAAATTTTATTTCCAAAATCCAGCCCTTAAACTAGTCCTAAATGGGGGTACTTATAGGTGTAGACAGGTGAAATTTTTGGGGGGGAAAGATAGAATATAATTCTATTTCCCTCCCCTCCTAATTTACCAAATCTTACACTTTACACCATATTTCTGTTACAAGATCCCTTCCAGCATGTGCTGGAAGATTCTATTTGATTCCATTTTGGGGCTTTTACTAAGGTGCCCCTACTTGTTATTGTTTTTTACTGAATTACATTTTCCTTAAGACCAATATACCCTTAATTCTCTACAAAATTGCAGAAATCAGTAGCCCAATTATCTTATATACCTCTATAGGCTCTATTAAATCCACACTTTTGCCATTTCATGTTGCTTATATGCCCTTAAAGGCATTGGCTAATTACCCGACCTACCTAGGTCAGATTTTCAGAGATTCAGCTCTAATTTAACTAATGTCCAACATTTGTGTCAATGTTTAAGGAAAGGCCATATCAAACTTAAGACTTATTTCAATTTTAACCAATTTGGTTTCATTCCTGTTATTTAAAACTAATTTGCAGGACTAGCCTATTTATTATTCTATTTAAGACCTAGTCAATCCAAAGATTGAACTTGGCTTTGCAATTTAAGGCCCATTACTGAACATAGGCATGGCTGAGACCTTTGCAAGTCTAGCCACCAGTGATTATTGGTCAAGCTGGGCTTTGGTAAGTCTAAACTATTAGACTTAAACCAAATTTATTACACTATTGGCCTATTTAAGTTTTAGCCAGTGTATGGGACCTAACAGAGTAGGTCAGTTGCAAAACTGACCACTCTTAGTCATTTATTTAACTTATAGCCTATTTGTGATTTTTTCAGTTTTAAACCTATTCTAAGACACTTAAAACATGTTTCAATTTCAACCACTTATAAGTTTTAACACTACTGCAACTATAACCAATCCATCTAGGTATGATAGGTATTAACAGTATTCACTTAACACAATAATTACACACATAGCCAATAAAATCAGAATTGTTTATCAATTAATCAAAATTCAGAGAAAAGGGTTGAATATTGTTGAATCTCAATCAATAGACTTACAAGCACAAATTTCACAACACATTGTCAATTAGTCATTGAACAAGCATATTCAAAACTTCCTTATACTTAATGAACCACTGAAAATCCCAAGTCATACTTAAGATGTTCTTGACATAAACACATATAGGTAAAACTCATGAAGCAGTTTCAGAAGAGAACATGGTTTGCAAAGATCAAAGATAGGCATCAGAGAACAACCAAGCTTAAACAAAATAGTCATAACAGTAACCCTTAAACAGAGTAGACATGGAGAGATAAAACAAACAGAAAATTCCTTAAAGGCAAATCCCTAATCTAAGCATACAGTCTAATATACTAAGAGAAAACATATGAAGATAGATAAGATAAAACAGAACAAATAGACAAAAATTTCCAAAGACCAAACCTCTAGTCTAAACATGATGTTGTTCATATGACTAACATGCCAGAAAAGGATAGATGGCAATGAGGAGAAACAAATCTTAAACAAGAAAACAAAACAAACAAAAAAAAACTTCTTAAAAACTAAAACCCTAGTCTAAACATGCATTTGTTCATACGACTAGCTTATTAAGAAACATGCTGAACACACAGAAAATAACAAGAAAATAACAAAATAAACAAGTAAATAAAGCAAACAAAGAGGGGAAAGGACTTAGCTTGCAGGGACTGTCCCCTGAGCTTTCCCGTTTTCCTTTTCTTTTTCTTCTTTTCTTTTTTCCAGTTTTCTCTTTTCTTTTCTTTATTTCTCTTTTCTGGTTTTCTTTTCTCACATAAGACTCATATTTTGAGTCTTCTAGTTATGAAGGGGTGTTTAGAAAGTGTAAAAGGTGAGATCTTTTGGGTGGGTTTTTTAAAGTCGCCAGAGTTAGGTTTCCGGCGACCTATCTTTGAATATTCGAGATGGAGGAAGGAGGTTCGAGGGAAACTGGGTACGGGAGGTAATAGATCTGGTTATGAGGGTGTTATGGTGTTAAGCTGGGAAGGGTTTTGCATGGTTTTGGTCATCGGTGGTGAACTCCGATGACCAGAGTTTCAAGAAGATGAAAGGCCTTTAGGGTTTCATGGGGTTTTGGTAGGTTTTTTAGATGGAGAAGAAGAGAAGAAGGAGAAGGGGAGATGGGGTATGTCCGGAGACCGCCGTGGAGTTGACAGTCTCCATGGCCGGCAGCTAATGAAGAAGATGAAGAAGAAGAAGAGGAGGAGAGGAAATGGGCGGCTAGGGTTTGGGAATTATGAGAATGGTCGGTCTCTAAAGAGACCGGGCCCTTATATACTCGGGGTGTTCGATAAAATCCTGGCCGTAGGATCATTGATGATCAATGGCCAGGATCAATTGCTCCAAAATGACAACGTCTCAGCTAAATGAGAGATATACTATCCTCCGTTAGATCACAAGGCTTGGACGGCTGAGATTTGATCTCAAACTTAATTGATTTAGTTAATTCCGGATTGATTCTCAGCCATTGGATTTGACAAACGGACGGCTGAGATCAGTGTTATTTATTGAATTGGACCGGATTTCTTCTTTAATTTGGGCCAATATGTTTGGGCCAGTATTTCAGAATTTCTTTTGGCCCAATCTTATTGTATTTTTGTATTTTCTTTGTATTTTTATTATTTTTGTGATAATTTTCTTTGTATTTTCAGTTTTTTTGTATTATTTAAATTACTCAATTTCCTATCTTCACTAATTTCCTAGCATTTTTTGGTAATTTTCTACTATTTTTCCTTAATTTCCGCTATTAATGCTATTTTTGTTGATTTTTCCTAAACTACATTAATCCAAAACTACATGTATTTTACCTATTTTTTGATTTTCTAATTTTAATTATTCAAACACACAAAATGTATCTAATTTCAATCAAGACATGCAATTGCACTCAAAAAATATTATTTATTTTTAATTTTGGAATTTTATTGCCTAGTGCAAAAATCACGTGCTCACAATAGCATCAGTCCCGTAGACCAATGATTAAGGAGTTTCTCCTGTGGAGGATTTGGGGGTAGTCATGTGTCCCATAATACTTCTAGCAGTAGCTCGGGCCGCAATCCTTTGGCATCTTCGAGTTTTTTCTTCAAAATGTTTAGTATGGTTTTGTTGGATGACTCTGCATGGCTGTTGGCGGCTGGATGATATGGCATTTTAAAGTATTCTTTTGATACGCCATTTGTCGAAGAAGTCGGTTGTTTTTTGTCCTATGAGTTGTCGTCCATTGTCGCATGTTATTTATTTAGGGATACCGAAGTGACATATGATGTTCTACCAGATGAAGGTGATGACCTTTTGCTCGCGGATTTGGGCGTAGGCACTTGCTTCCACCCACTTGGAGAAATAGTTAGTTAAAACTAATAAGAAGCGTACCTTCCGTCGTCCGACAGGTAGTGGTCCGACTATGTTCATTCCCCATTTGATGAAGGGCCATGGTGATGTGACCGAGTGGAGGTGTTCCCCCGGCTGATGTATCAGAGGGGCGAACTTTTGATACTTTTCGCATTGGCGAACATATTCCGTCGCATCCTTTTTCATGGTGGGCCAGTAGTACCCAACCCGTATTAGACATCGCACGAGTGCTCGGTTGCCTATATGAGCGCCGCAATGACCTTCACAGACTTCCTCTAACACTAGCGTCGTTTGGTTGGGGCCTAGGCACTCAGCTAGGGGCCCTCCAAAAGTTCTTTTGTAGAGGTCGTTATTTACCAAACAGTACCTCGCTGCTTGTGTGCGAAGCTTTCTTGCTTCTTTTTTGTCGTGTGGTAGGTTTCCATCCTGCAAATATGATACAAATTGATTGCGCTAGTCCCAAGTCAGATGCAGGGAGAGTACCTCGATGTGGTCGATTGCGGAGTGTAGGAGGGTGACGATGCTTTCTTTATTCAGGTTGGTGGCGGCCGCGACCAGTTTAGCCAGTCTGTCTGCTTTGGCGTTGTGCACCCTACGAACTTGCTCGAAGCGACATTCATCGAGCCGGGCCATTAGTTTGCAGATCTCCGATTTTTGTAGTCTCTATTCCTTGACCTGATAAGTACCAGTGACTTGATTTACCACAAGTTGTGAGTCACAATGTAGAACCAGTCGGCGAGCTCCGTACATGATGGCTAATTTTATACCTGCTATAACAGCTTCATATTCTGCCTCGTTGTTAGTCATCTTGGGACATTGCATGGACTGGCAAATGACTTCGCCCGTGGGAACTTCAAGGACGAGTCCCATTCCTGATCTTGAGGCATTTGTGGCCCTATCGGTGTGGAGGATCCAGGGGTCGGTGTTTGAATTGGCGTACAGGGCTTCCTCTTCTGCCTCTGGTGAGATTTTGACACTGAAGTTGGCCACGAAGCCGGCGAGGACTTGTGACTTGATGGCAATTTTGGGGATATAAGTGATGTCGTGCTCGCTGAGCTCTATGGCCCATCTAGCGAGATAGTCTGATAGTTCAGGCTTGTGCAGGATGCTCCTCAAAGGGAAAGTGGTCACTACTCTGATGGGGTGGCACTGGAAGTAGGGTCTCAGCTTTCTGGAAGCCGTGACCTGTGCCAAAGCCAATTTTTTGAGGTGCAGGTACCGAGTTTTGGCGTCTACTAGGGTTTTGTTAATGTAATAGATAGGTGATTGCATACCTTTTTCTTCACAAACCAGTACCGCACTGACCGCAACCTCTGATACGGCTAGATATGTCAGTAGAGGCTCACCTGGCTTTGCTTTTTACAACAATGGTGGCGATGACATATATGCCTTTAGTTCTTGCAGGCTTTGACGCATTAGTCATTCCAGTGGAATCCATTGTCCTTTCTCAACACGATGAAGAATTTGTGGCATCTATCTGACGATCGGAAGATGAAGCGGGAGAGGGCGGCTATTCGACCTATCAACTTCTGGACCTGTTTTTTGCTGCTGAGTGTTTCGGGTATTGAGGCGATTGCCTTGATCTGATCGGGGTTGACTTTGATCCCTCTTTGAGATATGAGAAAGCCAAGGAACTTTCCTGACGCTATGCCGAAGACGCATTTCTCGGGATTCAGCTTCATTCCATATTTGTTCAGTATCTCGAAGGTCTCTCGTAAGTGGTCGATGTGATCCTCCTTCCTTGCCGACTTCACTAGAATGTCGTCGATGTAAACCTCCATGGTTTTCCCAAGTTGATCCTTGAACATCTTAGTGACCAGCCTTTGGTAAGTAGCCCCTGCATTTTTGAGCCCGAAGGGCATTGCTCTGTAACAGTAGGTACCCTGGTGTGTAATGAACATGGTTTTATCCTGATCTTCCTCGGCCATCAGGATTTGGTTATAGCCAGAGTATGCGTCCAAGAAACTTAGTAATTCATGTCCAGCGGTGGCATAGATCAGTTGATCGATGTGAGGTAGGGGGAAGGAATCCTTAGGACATGCCTTGTTTAGGTCGGTGAAGTCCACGCACATCCTACACTTACCGTTCTTCTTTTTTACCATCACTACGTTGGCGACCCATTGTGGGTACTTCGACTCCCTGACGGAGCCGTTGGCTAGCAACTTGTCTACTTCTTTGCGGACTGCCTCATTAATTGCGGCATTGAACTTTCTCCTAATTTTCCTTATCGGTGGATGTAGTGGGTCCACGTTGAGCCAGTGGGTGGCGATATCTGGCGAGATCCCTGGCATGTCTGCATGGGAAAAAGCAAAGTGTCTGCATGATTAGTCAAAAATTCATGATACTTACCCGGGTCGGCGAGCCCGTGGCCGATGTATGCCTTCTTTTTGGGGTCGTCACGATCTAGCTGAACTTGATTGAGATCCTCAACCGTATCTTTACATGCTTCCACAACGTCTGGGTCTCTGATGGTGTCGGCCGTCGGGTCAGCCTTGGTCCCGGACATGGCTGATTGTTATGCTTCTGCACTCGCCTCGTTCAATTGCCGGGTGTGGGCACAGTCTTGTGTTATTTTATAGCACTTTTGCACTGTGCGTGGTTCTCCCTTGATGCTGAATATTCCCCATGGGGTAGGGAATTTGACAACTTGATAAAAGCTCGAAGGGACCGCTCGCATGGCATGTATCCATGGGCGCCTGATGATGACGTTGTAGGCTGTCTCCTGGTTCATCACATGGAAGGTGGTTTCCAGGGTGACTCCCCCTGTGAGGACAGGTAGGGTCACTTTTCCCGAAGTGCGCTCCACTGTATTGTTAAAACTAGTTAGAGTTATGCAGCGAGGGGTTATCCTGTCTTCGAGTCCCATCTGTGTGAGGACTCTTGGATGGATGATGTAGGCATCGTTTCCGTCATCGATCATGACTCTCCTGACATCCGTATCGATGATACGTAAAGTAATAACTAAAGCATCATAATGAGAGAAACACAAACCGTCGGCGTCAGACTTATCAAATGTGATACTTCCTTCGAGGTCATCATACCGTTCGCGGGAGATGGTCCTCTTCAGTCTGTGCGTGTTGGAGAATTTGACATGATTGATGGCGATGTTGTTCCCTTCTCTGACGATCATATTCACCGTGTGCGTCGGAGAGGGTGGTTTCAGAGGCCCACGGGAATGTTCTCGTCCGCGTGCAAAATTAGCTTTCCCCTTGTCACTGAGCAGCTCCTTCAGTTACCCTTGGTTTAGCATCCTAACGACTTCTTGTCGTAGGCCGATGCAGTCTTCGGTCGTGTGCCCCCATTCTTGGTGGAACTCATACAGGATGTTTGAATTTCTTGTGGTAGGGTCTGATTTCATTTTCTGAGGTCATTGCACCTTAGTACCGGGCTTCTCTAGTGCGTACACGATTTCTGAAAGAGAGACGCAGAAGTTATGTGAGGAAAGTAAAGGGGGCGAACCTCGTTCATTTTTGAGTGGGGCGATATGGCGTTGCAGAGCGTCCGCATAGCGAGGGGGCGGAAGGGGGGACCTCATGTAAGGCTGGTGTCGCTCTTTACTGGGGTGAGAGGGGAGTTCCCGGCGTCCCTCATGTCGTCGATCTCTCCTTGTGTCCGGATGTACGGCTGTCAGCCGTCGGGTCGGTCCGTTAAGATCTTTATTATCTGCCCATACCTCGGCGCAATAGGCATTATAGATCTCGTCCTAGGTTGTGGGGGATACTTCATGAGCCGACTTAGTAGTTTTTTGGTTGCTCTTGAGCCGTCCCTGCTGAGTCCGTTCTGGAAGGCTGCTACCGCCATGCCCTCTGACATGTTCGGTAGGCTCATTCTTACCCTGTTGAACCTGGCGAGGAAGTCCCCGAGGCCTTCGCCCGTGGTTTGTTTGACGGCGAAGATATTGTTTACCCTCGCTTTAACCTTTTTAGATCCAGCATGTGCTATGACGAATTTATCCGCCATCTCTTGGAAGGTTGTGATTTCTTTGGTGAGTAGTTGGGAATATCAGGTCAAGGCTCCCCCCGTCAATGTTTCGCCGAACTTCCTCAGCAGCACTGATGGTACCTTTTCTTTAGATAAGTCATTACCTTTCACAGCGGTGACATAGTGGATGAGATGATCCTTGGGATTGGTGGTTCTGTCGTACACCCTCAGGTAGGGGGGCATCTTGAAGGTCTTCGGGATGGTGTAGAGTGCGATTTCTTCGGAGTAGGGTTATTCTACAAACCTTCCTACGTCCCGTTTGGGTAGCAGTTTAGGTGCTCCGGGGATCTTGTCAACTCTATCTTGGTGCTCCTTCATTTGGTCACGGAGGGCCTGATTTTCGCTTTCCATTTCTTCCATCTTCCTTGGAATGGAGGCCAACGTGTCGTCGTGTGTTTGTGTTTCGACGGGTTGGCTGTTGGTTCGTGTTCCTTCCTGTTCGTCTGCTGCGGTGGTGTTGCTTGTTGTTGTTTCTGTATTTTCGTAGCTCCTTGGTGGGTTTTCCACTAAGCCGCTCAGGGTGCTCGTTAACCATTCCTCCTGTAGTTTCCTGATCGCTGGGGTGCTTTTCTTGAAGTGGAAGTGTCTTTCTCCTGCAGGGTTGCAAGATTCCCAAAGGGGGAAGGTGAGACTTCCGCCTCGGGTGTGATATCAGAGGTAGCATTGATGGCAGCACTACCACCGGCCTCGTTCATGGAACTCAAGAGGTTGGTAGTAACTTTTATCACAACTTTTGATCGGGTGTTGTTTTCGGCCATTTCTGGGTTCTTTCCGATGATCGGATCTTGTGGATGTATACTATGAGTTTGATTCTCGAAATCCCCACAGATGGCGTCAAATTGTTTAACTCAAAATTTATCGGTTACTTTTTGAGCTAAGAACAATCAAAGAATATATGAGAGGGTAAATCAGAATCAATAGTAATATATCCAAAGATAGATCTTTAGATTCGTATAAAGGTTGTTCTTATAAAATTTCAGTAGATCTTGATGAAGTGTTAGAGCTAGTTAGTAACAGAGAGATGAAATAGAGAGAGAATGATAGATAGAGAGAGAGTTGTATTATTATTGACTAATAACACTTGCCTTATAATGAGGGAGACCCTTCCTTATATAGAAGGAAGGTCCCCTCGCTAACACATTACATCATTTCAGAGCTACTACTATTACAATAATGGCATTGGGAAGGGGAAGTGGGGGCGTCTGTACGGACGAGTCTGCCGATGTGCCTCTATGGTCGGGGGCGTACCCCTTTCGTCGTATGGACATGAGAGAGGATATCGTTCGACGCCTATGGCCGTATAAGGATACGTGCTCGACCCGCATTACATCTGATTCGACCCCATACAATATCGATAAAAATCAATTACTCGTCCTACTTTATTATGGCCATACTTCAAAAATATTTCTAAATGTGTTTGGAAGAGATTTGGCAACACGCTCTCCAAAAGTCTTAAAGTTAATACACATTTTCCTCGATAGAAGTGAAAAAAATAATAAGTAACGATTGAATACTTCCATAAACCTCTCGTCGTAATTCCTCACAAGCCTCCACCTATTCATCGTACACACCTACTTTTTGTTCTCTCATTTAATAGTTATGTTTTAATTAGCTATTTTTCTATTGGTACAAAATGTAGATTTCGGTTTTATTTTTCTATTAATATTTTATTTTAGTTTCTTCTCATTCTAGGAGAAGACAAGTTACAAAGAAAAATATTATTTACTAATTTTGGAACTCCATTAAATGTTTCAGAAACTTTAGAAACCTACGTTTCTTTTCCAATTATAGTACATATATTTGGTTATATGTATTTGACCCAAAAGTTATCCTTGCCTTATGAGTTAGGGACAATAAAAGATTATAGAGATGGTAAATCGTAAACCAATAGTAATATATCTAAAGATCGATCTTTGGATTCGAATATAAATTGTTTTTGTGAAGTTGTAGTGGATCTTGATGAAAATGTTTGAGCAAGTTAGCAATAGAGATATAAATAGAGAGAAAAATGATAGACCAAGAGAGAGAGTTGTATTATTATTGACTAATAACACTTGTCTTACAAATGAGGGTGACCCTTCTTTATATAGAAGGATGGTCCCCTCGCCAACACATTACATCATTTCAAAGCAACTATTATTACAACGAAGGTATAGGGGAGGGGAAATCGGGACGTCTACACGGGCGTGCCTGCTGATACACCCCTACGGTCAGGGGCGTACCCTTTTTCATGGTATAGGCGTGAGAGAGGGTATCGTCTTGCATCTATGGCCGTATAAGGATAAGTGCTCGACCCGTGTTACATTCGAATCGGCCATATGTGGATATGTGCTCGACCCGTCTTACATCTAATTCGACCCCATACAGTTAGTCCCTCCGCCTATTGGAGATATATTCGGCATATATCTTCAATGGGTGGATAAAGTTGACCCATACTGGATCTATCCATATACGTACACGTGGCACGTTCTTCTGAACCATCGTTTGCTGACGGCGTGCATCATAATTGCGGTTGCTCCCGAGGCAGGCCATAAAGGCGATTTGACATTTTGGTTTCCCGCCTTTTTTTGGTGCAAAACTCTTCGAATCTAGTGTAGTGTCTTACTATAAATAGTGAGCGGTTTCAAGACTTTCCATTCTTTGGATCATCCGAAAGTTCTCCCATACTTTTGTCTCTCATCTTTTCTTGATATAACTACAACTTTTTATGTTGACCTTGTGTCTCATTGTTATACCTTTAGTATATAAACTTCTAAAAATGGCTAAGGGTAGTGGCACCCAGGGAACAGACGAGGGCGAAGCTACTTCCAGGGTTTCCCGGCCATCAGAGGATGGCAAGAAGTCTCGCGAAGCGCTCTTCCCCCTATCTGTAGATAATCTCCTCCCCCGCAAACTATATGTTCAGAGGGATTTCCCGACAAAATTGAATACACCTGCATGGGAGAGGTCTACTTACACCGAACCTCTCCTAAATGACCTTCGGGCGTCTTGCCAGATTCCGGAGGCGGCCGTTATGCAGGCGGCTGGAAGGGACCTTGCCAATGTACATAGGCCTGGGTTCTGCGCCTTTTATGAGTACCCCTTCATAATGGGGTGAAAACTCCCCATCTATCCGTTGGCGGAGGGGCTGCGGCAGTTCTACAACGTATCTCCGGCTCAACTTACCCCCTACACATGGAAGATATGTCGTATACTGCTGATGTACGCCGAGAAAGTCGGCTTAGACGTCACACTATACCACATGCTGCAGCTGTTCAGTCCTGGATTCATGAGAGGGACAATGCTTCAACTAAAAAACCGAGGGACGAAGGGCCTGGTCGTCGAAGCGGATGACAAACCCAACCGTCAATTTTGGCTGAAATACTTTTTTGTCCGAACCTCGGATTTGGTATCGGACCCGATCAAATTTCCCAAGGCATGGAATGACGATCGTAAGTGTTATTTCTTACGTTTACTTTCTTTACGTCTGTTCAACTTTTCGTTGTCTCATTATTTTGTACGGATGCAGTGATGGTGCGTACACCCTAGTCCGTACCGGACATAAAAGTTTGGGTGGGGCAGTTGATCCCCATTGCTGAGGAGTGTAGGACGTGGGCCGCCTTCACTATGAAATATGGTCTTCCAGGTATGGTGGTGATTTCTGATTTGGCGAACTTATATCCTATTTGGATGTCATCATTTTTTATCTGACGCACTTTTATAATTATGTTGGCAGCTCGGAGTGTACCGCGGAGACGGAGACGTCGTGCCGCCTATTCTTCGTCGACAGATTTCGAACACGTGCTTCACGTGAGGGAGAGTGCTCCTGAGGCTATTCATCCTGAGGATGATCGAGCAGATATGGGAGCGTCTGGTGACGATGTTGCCGACGCTGCCCGTCCGGAGGGCGAAGCTATAATTCGGGAGCCGGTCTTTGCGGAAGTTCCCGGGACTTCTTGTCCCGTAGTCGAGCCAGTGATTGACCCGACATCCGGAGTGGACATTTTGCCTCCATCTTTTCTTGTCGAAGATGACGCTTTAGTGGACGATGAACCGTTAGAGCGAAAGAGGCGTCGACTACTCCTTGGAAAGGGGGTGGCCGTGGAACAAAGGGAGGTGATTACTCGCCACCCCGAGTCGAGACCGGTCTTCATGGGTGATGCCATCCAATCGGAGAGGGAAACCCTCTTAAGGGAGGTTGTGGGAAGTGCCGCTCCCCCGTGTATCGAGGATGATAGCGCGCCGACTGTCGCCGGTGAGGCTATAAATGAAGAGGAGGCTGCTTCTGGATAGGCTCCTGATCCCACGGACGTGCCACAACAGCACTACGCCCAGGTGGACATGACAGTGACGGGCCCCAACCGTCAGCTCATGATCCCCACGGGATATAACCTGTTGCTGGAAAGCGAGCAGGCCGCAGCGAAGATGTCTTTGCTATGCGGGGCTGCCGAGGCAGAATCTTTGAAGTTCGTAAGCGACAGAGACCTATCTCGTCAAGTCGCTGGCACCTTACAGGTATGACTTGGTCGTTGTTTTGCGTAGTTTTCTCGTGAGTCCTCAGGTATTTATGTCATTTTGACTTGTCTTCTTTTCAACTTTTTCACAAACCCTCATCTTAGAGGTGGAGCGGGGACGGAGGGAGCGAAATAAGGCCACTGCCATCCGAAAGGCGTCAAAGAAGTATCGGGAGGTCCGGAATAAGCACCGGACGCTGGCAAACATCTACACTCAAGACCCTTAGTTTTGAGTTTTTCGTAAGGGCTTTAAGCTGGCGAAGGAGAAGTTGCAGAAGCGTACGGTCCAACTAGAGAGGGCGGACGCGGACCTAATGGCCGCTGTGGCTGGAAACACTAAGATGGAGAGTCTTCTCCAGCAGCGGGAGGGAGAGTTGGACCTTGGTCGTGTAGTGATGGTGGAGGCGGCAGAGTTGCGTGCCAGGGTTGACGCCCTTACCACTGAGCTCAAGACCGCAACGTCCGATGTGGTTGTTCCTCGGCAGGCGGAGACCGTTGCCCCGGCTAGCGATACGTCCCGCAAGGCTCATGACATGCTCGTATATGCTGAGGCAAGGCGAACTATATTTGAGGAGATGTTGGCTGCCGGTAGAGCCACTAAGGCGGAGGTCGAAGCTCAACGTCGCCTCGTTAGGGTTGCACATGAGGCTTGTGGGTATGACCCCGACTCTCTGGACCAAACTTGCGGTTCATTTGCGGATGTGGACCAACTGGGCACCGGATCCTGGATCGATAGGGTGTTCCGGGATGAAGGCAATGGGGACCGTGATGACGGTGCAGCCAGTGCGGAGGAGGGCGATGGGGGTCATAGCGGTTAGCTAGGATTTTCTTCCCTTTTTTTGTAATCGAGACCATCTTGTAACTTTGTAATTTATCAATAAGATTTTTGGTGGCTTCATGAGAACTGTTTGTGTTTTTCTGTCTTCTTTTTTCTACTTCTATATTGTTCGGAGCGCGGCCTTTTATTTATTGTAGTCTTTCCGTAGGCTGTTAGGGCCTTAACCCTTCATACTTATACCGAAGGTAATCATAGTCTCTTGTTGCATCGTTAAGGCCTTAGACTTTTGCATTTATTGGAGGTGACCGCAGTCTCTCCTCTCGTCGTTAAGGCCTTAGCCTTTCGCATTTATTGGAGGTGACTGTAGTCTCTCCTCACGTCGTCAAGGCCTTAGCCTTTCGCATTTATTGGAGGTGACCGTAGTCTCTCCTTTCATCATCAAGGCCTTAGCCTTTCACATTTATTGGAGGTGACCGTAGTCTCTCCTCATGTTGTCAAGGCCTTAGCCTTTCGCATTTATTGGAGGTGACTGTAGTCTCTCCTCTCGTCGTCAAGGCCTTAGCCTTTTGCATTTATTGGAGGTGACTGTAGTCTCTCCTCACGTTGTCAAGGCCTTAGCCTTTCGCATTTATTAGAGGTGACCGTAGTCTCTCCTCACGTAGTCAAGGCCTTAGCCTTTCGCATTTATTGGAGGTGACCGTAGTCTCTCCTCACTTCGTCAAGGCCTTAGCCTTTCGCATTATTGGAGGTGACCGTTGTCTCTCCTAACGTCGTCAAGGCCTTAGCCTTTTGTTTGCATGGGTGTCCGTAGCCTTTCCTTACGTCATTAGGACTTTATCCCTTTGTTCATATGGGTGGTCGTAGCCTTCCGTTTATTAAGAACGACCGTAGTCTTTCTTCGCGTCATTAGGGCCTTAGCATTTCATACATTGGAGATGGTCGTAGCCTTTCGTACATTGGAGATGGCCGTAGCCTTTCATACATTGGAGATGGCCGTAGCCTTTCATACATTGGAGATGGTCGTAGCCCTTGATACATTGGAGATGGTCGTAGCCCTTCATACATTGGAGATGGCCGTAGCCCTAGTCCTTGTGATATGCCATTCGTGCCGATCGCCGGTACGCTTGGGGTATCAGATTTGAACCTCTAAACATTTCCGAGTATCTCCTTCGTTGCCTCATTAAAAGCCACTCCGAGAAACCAAAATGGGACAAAACTCGGATGAGGGAAAAAGAGTACGGCTTGGGGGATATCCTTTAGAAATGGAAATGTTTGAGGTGGGAGATGTTCCAGTTGTTTTGGAGTATCTTCCCTTTCATGATTTCTATCTTGAAGGAGCCTTTGTCTGCTGTTGCGATGATTTTGTAGGGTCCATCCTAATTGGTGCCCAACTTTCCTTCGTTAGGGTCTTTGGATGCCAATGTCTTAGCCCTTAGCACAAAGTCGCCTATCTTGAGCGGACGGATTTTTGTTCTTTTGTTGTAGTATCTGTCGACCTGCTGTTGTTGGGCCACTAGCCTGATGTGGGCCATTTCCCTCCTTTCTTCGGCTTCATCTAAATCTTGTAGTCGGTTCGCGTCGTTCTCTTCTTCGCTTGCGTGTGAGTACCTTAAGCTTGGTTCGTCGACTTCGACCGGTATGATGGCATCAGTCCCGTAGACCAATGATTAGGGAGTTTTCCTGTGAAGGATTTGGGGGTAGTCCTGTGTGCCCATAATACTTCTGGCAGTAGCTCGGGCCACAATCCTTTGGCGTCTTCGAGTATTTTCTTCAAAATATTTAGTATGGTTTTGTTGGACGACTCTGCCTGGCCGTTGGCGGCTTGATGATATGGCGTTGAGAGTATTCTTTTGATGTGCCATTTGTTGAAGAAGTCGGTTGTCTTTTGTCCTATGAACTGCCGTCCATTGTCGTAGGTTATATTTTTGGGGATGCCGAAGCGGCATATGATGTTCTTCCAGATGAAGTCTATGACCTCTTTCTCGTGGATCTGGGCGTAGGCACATGCTTCCACCCACTTGGAGAAATAGTCAATTAAAACTAATAAGAAGCGTACCTTCCCTTGTCCGACACGTAGTGGTCCGACTATGTCCATTCTCCATTTGATTAAGGGCCTTGGTGACGTGACTGAGTGGAGGGGTTCTCCTGGCTGATGTATCAGAGGGGTGAACTTTTGACATTATTTGCATTGGCGAACGTATTCTGCCGCGTCCTTTTTCATGGTGGTCCAGTAGTATCTGGCCCGTATTAGACATCGCACGAGCGCTCGGTTGCCTGTATTAGCGCCGCAATGACCTTCGTGGACTTCTTCTAACACCAGCGTCATCTAGTTGGGGCCTAGGCACTTAACTAGGGGCCTTCCAAAAGTTCTTTTGTAGAGGTTGTTATTCACCAAACAGTACCTCGCTGCTTATGTGCGAAGCTTTCTTGCTTCCTTTTTGTCGTGTGGTAGGTTTCCATCCTGCAAATATGATACAAATTGATTGCGCCAGTCCTAAGTCAGATGTAGGGAGAGTACCTCGGTGTGGTCGATTTCAGAGTGTATGAGGGTGACGGTGCTTTCTTTATTCAGGTTGGTGGCGGCCGCGGCCAGTTTGGCCAGTCTGTCTGCTTCGGCGTTGTGCACCCTATGAACTTGCTCGAAGTGGCATTCGTCGAGTTGGGCCATTAGTTTTAAGATCTCCGTTCGGT
Organism: Nicotiana noctiflora; assembly: GCA_032618575.1. Taxonomy (NCBI): domain Eukaryota; kingdom Viridiplantae; phylum Streptophyta; class Magnoliopsida; order Solanales; family Solanaceae; genus Nicotiana; species Nicotiana noctiflora. Next base: position 244,364 of record JASVEL010012552.1, read on the forward strand.
ACAGTCTCTGTTCCTTGACCTGATAAGTCCTGGTGACTTAATTTACCACAAGTTGTGAGTCGCAATGTAGGACCTGTCAGCGAGCTCCGTACCTGATGACTAATTTTATACCAGCAATAACAGTCATATTCTGCCTCATTTTTAGTCATCTTGGGATATCGTATGGACAAGCAAATGACTTCGCCCGTGGGAACTTCGAGGACGAGTCCCGGTCCCTATCCCGAGGCGTTTGCGGCCCTATCGGTGTGGAGGATCCAGGGGTTGGTGTTTGAAGAGGCTTGCAGAGCTTCTTTCTCTGCCTCTGGTGAGATTTTGACACTGAAGTCGGCCAATAAGTCGGCGAGGACTTGTGACTTGATGGCGGTTCTGGGATATAAGTGATGTCATGCTCGCTGAGCTCTATGGCCCAACTAGCGAGACGACCCGATTGTTCGGGCTTGTGTAGGATGCTTCTCAGAGGAAAAGTGGTCACTACTCTGATGGGATGGCACTAGAAATAGGGTCTCAGCTTTCTGGAAGCCGTGACCAGTGCCAACGCTAATTTCTCGAGGTGTGGGTACCAAGTTTCGGCATCCACCAGGGTTTTGCTAATGTAATAGATAGGTGATTGCGTACCTTTTTCTTCATGGATGAGTACCGCGCTGACCGCTGTCACACCTCCTTTTGGCGCTGACCCGCAAGGGCGCGGTGAATGGAGTTTTTCCAATTAAAGGACAATCAAAACGGGATTCATTTATTTAATTCAGAGTTGCCACTTGGGAGATTTATGGTGTCCCAAGTCACCGGTTGAATCCCGAATTGAGGAAAAGATTGACTCTGTATTACGGTCCGCGAACCAAAAATCCGGATAAGGAATTCTGTTAACCCGGGAGAAGGTGTTAGGCATTCCCGAGTTCCGTGGTTCTAGCACGGTCGCTCAACTGTTATATTTGGCTTATTTAACTGATTTATGACATGCTTTAACTTATGTGCAAATTTAAACTTTTAACCGTTTTTAATATTATTATCCATTTTAATAAAAAGAATTGCAACGTTGTGAAAACGTATCTCGAACCACGTCGCACCAGTGCACCCGTGGTTGTCAACACATTTTGACTCCGTTGAGACTTGGATTTGAGTCATATAAATGTGCACCCGAGTTTAGGGAGATAACATTATTAAATACGGGCCTAAAGATACTAACGCGTTATTATTTTGGGAAGACTGTAAAATTCGCTAAACGGACTGTCCCGAAATCTAAGTAATTAAAACAACCATCTATTGAGGGCCCCACAATTTAGCGCGCTTTATTTAGCGATGCTCGCTCATTAATTTTATTAAAGGAAAAATATTCAATTAAGTAAACTACTAATATGCATATTCAAAAAAACTAGTTTGAAATTTAATGCTACAACTACATCACGAGAATACCCGCAGTTATGACAATTATTTGTTAATAACGCGCCTAAAACAAATTACGAGAATTCAAGGCATTTTCTACACTAGTTGTGAGTGTTCCAAACGGACAAAATAAAGATAGAACTAACATAGGACCATATATTGCAATACTTTGATTCATTTAATTATGTCTAAAGCCTAAATCACATTCTTATTTCAAGGTAATGTCTATTTTAATTCCAATTTTTCATAACTAAACCCAATAACTCAAAACCATAACTATTTTTCTAAAGCTAATTTAAGATTATTGAGAGGTTGCATTTATGGACCAAATATTATTGTAAATAATAGTCTAAATTTACTTTTAACCTAACCCTCTTCTACGTTACGTAAGACCCAATATATGTTCTTAAAGAAAATGGCCCATTCTTCAATTTGATTAAACAACCGACATTATTATTTTACCAATAAAAACATTCCAGACCCACTCAATTAAAGATGGAATAACACAATACCTCACTTCTTAGTCCTTTATCAAATAGCGTTTCAGATTTTAACACCATCACCAAACAACTAATTATTTACATCAAACATTAACAAACAAGCTTAAACCATTTAACCAAATTTGTTTTCTTACCATTTAATCACGTAATCAAATTGAAGACAACAAAATGGGATAGAAATCATCTAGATTGGAATCAATCAAAGAACATGTAAAGATAAAAATGTAAAATACAATAGGAAACATACCTTTCTTCGACCTCAATGTTCCCAACCTCAATGACCAACGACGACCTCAACGAAAATGGAAAACTCGAACCAATAAGACTCTCAACGTGAGGTTGACAAGCTGGAGATGGGCAGTGAGCTTGGTCGTTTGGAGGCGGCAGGTGGCGGGGTGAGGGAGATGACGATGAGACTGGCGAAGGGCTGTTCTCTGGGCGTGGGGGCTGGAGTTGTGCGCCGTTTGGACGTAAGGGAGGCGGGGGATGTCGGGGGAAGGGTTGTCGACGAGACTGGGTCTCGTCTGGTGGTTGCTGGCCGGCGAACGACTGGAGGCAGGTAGTGGTTCAGGAAGCTAGAAGGTTCTTTAGAGAAATGAAAGAGGTTTATGGTGTTCGTCGAGAACTAAAACATTATGGGTGTATGGCGGATTTGATGGCACGTGCAGGGTTGATTAAAGAAGCTATGGAGATGATAGAGGCAATGCCAATGGCTGGTGACGTGTTTGTATGGGGTGGTTTGCTTGGTGGGTGTAGGATACACGGGCACGTTGAGCTTGCTGTTAAAGCTGCTGAAAATGTGATGGAGGTGAAACCTGAAGATGGTGGGGTGTATTCAATCTTGGCAAATGTGTTTGCAGCTGCTGGCCGTTGGGATGATTTGGTCAGTATAAGGAAAAGAAGAGATTGTGCACATATCAAGAAGAGTGTTGGTTGTAGTTTGATTCAGTTGAATGGGGTAAAACATGAATTTATTTCATGGGATGACTTGCCTCCTCAAAGCAAGGAGGTATATTCTATCTTAAATCGTCTACAACTCCATTTGAAGCATTCTATTGCCGATAGGGTTTTGATGAACTAACTATACATTCTTTTCACTGGTACATCTATACTACTGTCATTTGACGTGTAAAAAAAGTTCTTGAGTAACCTCTCAGTCCAGGTTATGTGTATTTTCTTTTAAAATGAAGCCTTTTTCCCTTTGTGTCTGTTAGCCCTTTTCCCAATTTGCTCAACGTGAGCCCCCCTTTAGATTTTTCCTCCTCTTTCTATTTTTTATTCCCTCTCCTTACAGATCCTCTCCTTGTTTTATATGTTTTCCTCCTTTTAAAATGCATCCCTCATACTTTGTCCTTACAGATTGTCCATAGGTGTGTGTCATGTGTGCATGTGATGTGTCTTTGGTTTAGAGGGGATCACATGGGTTATGGGTAGAGTGATGAGTGTGTTTTGTCCGTATTCCCCTTGTGCGGTGGACTAGGGTTATTATGGGCTAGGTCCGGAAATTATAACACCGGGTAGTTTGAACCCGAATATTATTATTTTCCTGGAACCAAGAATAAGAACACGGTGTTATTAATTAATCCTACGTAAGCAAAATAACTATAAGAGTAAGACCGACACCTAAACAAAACTATTTTTATTTTTTTCAAGATTGAAGTAACCACAAAATATTAATTATATTATTTTTGTTTTGTAATTTTCGTTTTTTTTAATAAAGATAAAAATATAGAGAACTATTTTGTATGTTTCAAGTTTAAAATGACTACGAAACATTATATTTTTTGTTATTTTTTATCTTAAGGTAAAAATAAAGTAAAAGAGTCAAAATTAGCTAAAATAGCTATATTAAGCCTAAACTAAATATTTTAGCTAAAAATATAAAAAAATCTCAGGTATGGGCAAAATTACGCATCTACAGCTGCCCCTCTTTGACTGAAAACACAAAGAGTTTTCAGATAAAGAACGACTAGACAAGTGTTTTGACCCAATCCTTATTCGGAGAGACTAAATTAAAAGAAGAGGATGTGACCGAGCCCTTGTATCTGAGCTGCCTACATATCCTTGGCTATAAAAGAATCAGGCCACGTGTAGTTCAGAAGTGAGTAAGAATATGGATTGACCGAGGTGGAGATCCGGTCGAGGTGCCGTTTCGCCGAGGTTCCGTTCCGTCGAGGTTCCGGTCTGTGGTCCTGCTATTACATCAAGAATCAAAACATGAGAAAGACTAACTAAGCCTATCAGCTACTAGTTACAAGATTCCTATCTATAAGTCTTCTCAAGCTTGATCTTGAGTATTGGTTGGTGCTTCATACGGACTCTAAATTTGAACCTTGATACTTGCTAGTTGCAGGTGCTGCTTTTCGGATCAAGACCAGGTATACGTTGCTTGTGATCTCGGCCATGTCTTGGGCACACCACATCTTTCATCAACTTCTGCACTTGGATTAACTCCTTGCCTTTTTTTTTCATTGTGACTATCTTCTGTTGATCATCTCGGACCGTTGACTCGCATTCCGGTCGCAAGCTTCTTTTGTTGCTAACTTGCATTGCACTCCGAAGTGATTTCCCTTACTTGTGATCTTCGAGCTATTCTCCTTCGAAGTCTGAATCTATCTTTTCTGATCCTTGTTGCCTTCCTTTTGATTATGTTGGGGATCTCCGTTACACTCTACCGCTTTCCTCAACCAAATTCAAAAATAAATCACCACTCCATTCTTCAGGCGGGCTCCCTGACTTTAACTATGACTTCAAAACTAAATCGCCACTATATTCTTCAGGCGGGCTCCCTGACTTCGACATTATCTTTTAAAAATAAAATGCCATTCCTCTCTTCAGGCGGGCTCCCGACTTCAACAACACTTTTTGAAAATAACTCGCCATTCCTCTCTTCAGGCGGGCTCCTGACTTCAACAACATCTTTTTGAAAATAAATCGTCATTCCTCCCTTCAGGCGGGCTCCTGACTTCAACAACATCTTTTTGAAAATAAATCGCCATTCCTCTCTTCAGGCGGGCTCCTGACCTCAACAATATCTTTTGAAAATAAATCGCCATTCCTCTCTTCAGGCGGGCTCCCGACCTCAACATCAACTTAGAAAATAAAATGCCATTCCTCTCTTCAGGCGGGCTCCTGACTTCAACATCATCTTTTTGAAAATAAATCGCCATTCCTCTCTTCAGGCGGGCTCCTGACTTCAATATCAACTTAGAAAATAAAACGCCATTCCTCTCTTCAGGCGGGCTCCTGACTTCAACATCTTTTGAAAATAAATCGCCATTCCTCTCTTCAGGCGGGCTCCTGACTTCAACAACATCTTTTGAAAATAAATCGCCATTCCTCTCTTCAGGCGGGCTCCTGACTTCAACATCAACTTTTGAAAATAAATCGCCACTCCATTCTTCAGGCGGGCTCCTGACTTCAACAACATCCTTTGAAAATAAATCGCCACTCCATTCTTCAGGCGGGCTCCTGACTTCAACAACATCCTTTGAAAATAAATCGCCACTCCATTCTTCAGGCGGGCTCCTGACTTCAACAACATCCTTTGAAAATAAATCGCCACTCCATTCTTCAGGCGGGCTCCTGACTTCAACAACATCCTTTGAAAATAAATCGCCACTCCATTCTTCAGGCGGGCTCCTGACTTCAACATCAACTTTTAAAAATAAATCGCCATTCCTCTCTTCAGGCGGGCTCCTGACTTCAACAACATCCTTTGAAAATAAATTGCCACTCCATTCTTCAGGCGGGCTCCTGACTTTAACATCAACTCACTAACTCCATCCCATCCATGTCGCCTTTCTTTGCTTCCTGCACCACTTTCTTCTTCCTGCATCGCTTCTTGGGCCATCCTTTCTTCTGAATTACCTTGTTTTGGAATTGCTTTTCCTCCTGGGTCGTGTCATTTTTCTCTTGACTGCTGGGGATATCTTTGGAACTAATTACTTACCTGCTGGGGTAATGTTGCTGGGAAATCTTCTTTATTTCCTCTTTTTCTACTTCCTTCAAAACCTTTATTCTCTCCCGGGATCGCTGGGGATTGAAATGTCATCAGCTGGGGATTACACTGTCGGGGGATCCCCTTTCCTTTTTCCTCTTTCCAAACCTCATTCGGGACTCGCGCTTGGCTCCCTTGAAAATCTTGTAGGATATAATGCTGCCGGAGAAATCTCGAAATCAGTGTTTCATTTTTTCGAGAACTGCTGGGGATGATACCGACTTCTTGCCTTTCCGAACGCAAGCTTCCTCGTTTTGTCTTGTCTGCTGGGGGTATAATTTCCTCTATCACAACTTGTTGTTTTCTTTTTGTTTTTTAAAGCTGCTGGGGATAATCGGGTTCAAAGATCATTTCCTCGCGTTATCCGGCTTCTTTCCCCAACCGGGTATTTGGTTTCGAGAAAATTTTTGCAACGGGAGAAAATTTTCTGCCCCAGTTTGAGAATCTTCTTCGTGGCATGCTTTTCTGAAAACAACCCCTCTTCGTCCTGTTTCAAATCAAAGAAAAAAAAAATTGGTTAGTTTTAAAATGTGGTGGCTGGTTGTGGTGCTCCTGCTGGGGATGGTTCTCCTCCTCTTTCTCTGCTCTGCGTTTCATTATCAGACCCTGCCGGGGGTGTTATCATTTGATGATATTCATGTTGGGGATATCTTTCTCCTTTCTTGCTTCCCCGCCTTCCTTGACGACTCTTTTTTGCGAACCTTTTCACGTGGTTTTCCACTGACCACCCGAATTCCTATGATAGTGACCCTTCGTGAAGACCTTGCATGTTTTACTGGTGAACCATTTTCTTTGTTCACCCTTGTCACTGAAAATTCCTTTCGGCTTGGGATATCTCTCCTTTTGCGGCATATCTAAGGACTGGGAATTTCCCGACCTTTGAGTCTCATTAACCTTCCTTGAGATATCCTTATTGACAACAATCCCTCCCTTTGTCATTTTCCTATTGCTGGGGAATATACCTCTGGACACTGGCCTTGCGCTTGATCCTTCCTGACTTATACCACTTGGGTGTACCAATCAAAATCCCGTCTTGCGTAATTGGAAAGCTGATGGAAAATTTAGCAGTCATTTCTTGCAAACAGACTCTATTGGGGAATTTTAGATAAAAAGGAGAAAGATAAAAGGAAACAGCATAAAAGACAAAAAGGAAGATGACTCTCTAAAAAGAAAAATTATAAAGTAAACCTATCAAACGTGGATACCAACTCTAATGGACATGACATGCACATATAGCCTATATTCCGTTGTTAAACCGCCTTTTGTAATCTTTGCTTGAGGCTTTCCATCTGATTTCCAATCTCCGTTCGACTTGTAGTGCCCGAGGGATTATCACTACCAAGCCTCTCTCATTTCGGTTTTTCTCTCAGCTTCCATCGCCTTATGGTGCCTGTGAAGGTTTTCACCACTAAGACTCTCTCATTTGTGTTACTTTTCCGCTGGGGATTGGTGGTGTTACTGCTAAGACTCTCCTATTTTCTGCTGGAGGTCGGAGTCTTTCTGCCGGGAATCAGAGTGTTATGTCCCGATAAAACTTCTCTCATTTTGCCTAACTCAGCCTCTTTTGAAGATTGGTCAAAAGGTCTTTCTTTGGACCGTAATGTGGGTTTGGACATGGCTAGAAAGAAAGGGTATTAAAGGCTCAAAATAAAACAAATTGGGTTCAAAATTACAACCTTCGGAATCCTATATTTTCCTTACATAAACACTTTTTTTTTTACTGCCCCTGTTTCTTGCTTGGGGATTTTTTTTTGGTTTTTATTTACACTATGACCGAGCTGTGAAGCGCCTAGGTATCCTCTTTGAGGAATCAGGTCAAACGTAGTTCCCAATTCCTCATTTTTCTTTTCATTTTTTTTCATTTTTTTTTTCGTTACTTTTTGGTTGTTTTTGTTTTTCTCTTTTTCTTTCTTTATATTCCCCATTTGTGTTTCTAATTTTGGTACCGATTCCGAAGGAGGGGTATGAAAGAAATCAAAATAAGGCTCGAAGGGTTAACGAAGGATAAAATGTTTGGGTAGCAGAACAAAATGCCTTCGTCATTCCAATCTTCAAAACACACCAGGTACAAACAACACAATTAACATTTGTCATATCTTTAAAGCACAGTTGGACGACACTCTCATTTTCATTATTGTGAATGACCCCACGTCGATTTGGCCAGCTTGCCTTTAACTGTTTCCTTTTTAGTTGCCCCGGTTTCACATGACTCGGGATCTAAATAATCTCAAATTGTTTTCATTTCCTTTAAGTGACCCTATCATCTTCCAATTGCTTCATGATTAACTTTTAGAAATAAGCCACAATTATGTGCGGGCATGTCGTGTCACTAGATTCGGCGTTTGAACACAAGACAAATCTAAAGGGTAAAAAGAACTAAACAAATAAGATGACCGGAAGTAACAAAAGACCAAAAGCTTCATTAAACTAATGACGAAATGGTTCAATGACAAAACAAGCAAAACAAACTAGAGTACAACCCTGAAACAAAACTGGGCAAGACCAAAGCAAACTGCTAGGACAAAAATGGAAGGACAAGAGGGTTTGACCACAAGACAACCCTGAAAATAACTCGGACAACAGAAATGACAACAAAAACGAACCACCAAAGCTCCATCTAGCCGACCAAAAGATGGAGTGTCTTCCCAATTACCAAGCACGGCGCTTTAGCCACTAAGTTCTGCATCAATATTGCCGAGGCTGCCATCTACTTCAACATTTTTAGCTTCAGTCAATATACCCCCCAGAGGATTCGTGTGCTCCCTGTCATCGTCATTGATCACAATCAACCACCCTTTTTGAATCATTCTTTCTATTTCCTTTTTCAAGGTACGACAACTCTCAATATCGTGCCCTCTGACATTGGAATGGTATGCACATCGTGCAGTAGGATCAAAACTTCTTGCACGTGGGTCGGGAGTATATCCGGGGAGCGGTGTAATCAGGCCGACATGATTTAACCTTTCAAACAGACTTGCATAGGATTCTCCGATAGGGGTAAGAGCCTTTTCTCGCTTCAGCAACCTCTCCTCCCTAAAAGCCTTATTTGGCCTGAAACCTGACCCAGGGAGTTTCTGGTATGTTCGTGGGGGTTGGTAGGCCTTTTGTGGAGCTGGGTACCTGGAAGGTAAAGTACGATTTTGGGTGTCCCGGGGAGAGTAGTGGTGTTGGGGACGGGAGTAGCGTTGTGAAAACATAGCTGGGGGACGAGTAATTGAGCTACTCGAGTGGCTGGAAAAGCTGTGATAGGTGGGTACATATGGAGAGTGTGAGGGATCATCTGGCATCGGGTTCAGTGTACGGGTAAGGACAGAGTCCAGGAAGCTAGGTGGTGGCAGGGGTGGTGCTTTTCCATCCATCCACGCCCGATACATGTCAGCCACATGTTGTCTCAGCATTTTGACTTCTTCTACTAACCCGTGGTTCCGTTCAACCGGTTGTTGTCGGGTATCGGTGTCAACCCACTCAGTCTTGAGATTCTCTGCCATTGTCCTCTGACTTTGTGTTATAGGGAAGAGTTATTTTAGAACCACAACCAACCACCTTTCTGGAAATGGACATAACAAAGCGAAAGTCATCACGTTAGCGTTAGGCCATTTGACAGGTAGGTAAGCGCACATTATGGATGCAATGAACCTAGGCAGTTAAACCTTTCTATCATGCATTTGCTTCGGTTTCTTGCGTCATTCCAGCTTCTCATATATGTGCTTTCCCAACTTCCTTTATTTTCTAAATTATTTTTCTTTTCTATTTTTCTCTTTTTCTCTTCTCTTTTTTTTTTTTTTGTTGTAGTTTTTTTCATTTTTTTTTCTTTTTCTTTTTCAATTTTTTTTTCTTTTAGTGGTGGTCGAATCTTATATAGATTGCCTACGTATCATGACCCCGCATGAATCGGACCGTGCGTAGTTCGTGCAAATTAATGCAATAAATAAAGAGATGAATATTTGATTTTTTTTTCTTTTTTTTTTGAAGAAAAATTGTAAAAGCCGACTCCAACTACAAACTTGTGTAGGAAATTTCTACAAGAAAAAGAATATTTTTGGTGTCAATTATGACTATTTCTACAAAATTGGCCACATAATGGCTTATTTGACAAAATGACTATTTTTGCAAAATTTATTTTAAGAAAGATAAACTTAAAAAAAAAAATTTATCCCGTGGCTCATGGGGCATCGTTCGGCATCACCATAAACCAACACAAGAATATTTTTCATAAATTGGCCATATAATGGCCTATTTAGACAAAGTGGCTCTTTTTGCAAAATTTCATCAAGAAGATATAAATTCAAAATTTAATCCTGGGGCCTATGGGGCATCATTCAGCACCGACACAGGCCAACACAAGACTGAAGAAGTTCAAATGCCAAATGTGGCTATTTATGCAAAGACCGGCCATGTAATGGCTTATTTGATAAAGTGGATATTTTTGAAAAGTTGAGCAATGACTCAAACTTAATTTTGCGGATACAGAGCCCTTCAACATTTCCGCGAGGGAATATTTCAAGGCTGTGTCCGAAATTATTTACAAACGACTCAAAGTGGATATTCTTGCAAAACAGCCTTTCGGCGTCTTTTTGAGGGACATTCGGCTTATTTTAAGCAAAAATAGCATCACCCGACTTATTTATAACAAAATCAAAAAATTTGACACTTTTGGTTATTTTTTGCAAATGAGGTGTAATCCCGAACTTGACTTTGCGAATACGGCCTTTTAACATTTCCACATGGAATATTTCAAGGCTGTACCCGCAAATTATTAAAAACGTTTTAAAGTGGCTATTTTTGCAAAAACAGCCTTCCGGCGTCCTTTGCAAAAAATGGCATCACTTTGATTTTATTGACAAAATTAAACACACATTTTTTTTTATTTTTAAAAGGGGTGGCCTTTCAACATTTCCACACGGGGTATTTCAAGGCTATTAAAAAAGAAAAATAAAAGATTTCAAAGTGGCCATTTTTGCACAAACAGCCTTCCGGCGTCCTTTCGGAACATTCGGCCATTTTCAAAAACGGCATCACTTTGATTTTATTGAAAACTAACACTTCGACATTTTTTTTTTAATTTTTGAAGGTGCGGTTGGACCCGATGAGGGTTGCCTACGTATCCCACCTAATGGGGAGAATCAAACCTGCGTAGTTCGGTCATATAAAGAAAACTACTTTTGAAAACAATGACATTTCCTTTTCTTTTATGTTTTTTTTATTTATTATATATATATATATATATATATATATATATATATATATATATATATATATATATATGTATATATATATCTTATTATTATTAACAAGCAACACGAATTATTTTTGAAAACAAACTATTATTTTTCAATTCATTGGCATATAAAACGAACTATTATAATTTTCATTTTATTGACAAACAAATGACTATGTTTTATGAATAAAATCACTTTTTTTATTGAAAAATAAAGCTTGTTTTTTTTAATTATTAAAATAAAACGTTTTTTCTTTTTTTTTTTCTTTTAAGTAATAACAAACTATTATAAAAATAACAATTCTCTTTTTTCCTTTTTATTCTCAAAATTCGGTAGAGTTTCGACACTACTTGGGCATTGGTTTGTTTTCTAAAAATGAATAGTTATCTCTCTGCACTGTTACTTTTCTTTTCTCTTTTTTTTTTCTTCATTTTTCCTCAGTATTTACAAATCGGTCGGCATGCAAGTTTGAAACAAATAATTGCGTAAAACAAACAGGATGCGACAGGATGGTCTTTTTTTATTTCAGGTTGCCTGTCCTAGACGGACCCAACCCCTGTGTTGAGTCCCCTAAGTCAAATGCAACATGATGCAAATAAGCGTTCCTACTAGGGATCCGGCATGAAGTCACGTTATTCTAAGTTTAAAACCCGGGTATGTGTTCTAGACTGTGTACCCGAGCGGACAACTCGAGTTGAGGAAGGAGCTCCTTTCCGGGAACCAAAAGGTCAGCCGGCTTAGAAACTTTCCGAGCCTCTTTATTATTTCGGGGTATGACACTAACAGAATAGGGAGTCTCAACCAGTGAGCACATCCCCGGGGGTGAGAGAAAGAAAGGACTCGGCGCAGTTTGTATATACAGTTCAGATAGTATCAAAGCAGTAAACATATAACAGTTTGTATATACAATGCAACTAGTATCAAAGCGGTAGACATATGGCACATTAATTAATCATATATTAAAATCAGATATAGACAAAAACAACAATTTAACTGAGCTCGAATTCTTAAACCCTGAACCGAAGTTCTGGGTTGGTTGTTCCCCAGCAGAGTCGCCAGAGCTGTCACACCTCCTTTTGGCGCTGACCCGCAAGGGCGCGGTGAATGGAGTTTTTCCAATTAAAGGACAATCAAAACGGGATTCATTTATTTAATTCAGAGTCGCCACTTGGGAGATTTATGGTGTCCCAAGTCACCGGTTGAATCCCGAATTGAGAAAAAGATTGACTTTGTATTACGGTCCGCGAACCAAAAATCCTGATAAAGAATTCTGTTAACCCGGGAGAAGGTGTTAGGCATTCCCGAGTTCCGTGGTTCTAGCACGGTCGCTCAACTGTCATATTTGGCTTATTTAACTGATTTATGACATGCTTTAACTTATGTGCAAATTTAAACTTTTAACCGTTTTTAATATTATTATCCATTTTAATAAAAAGAATTGCAACGTTGTGAAAACGTATCTCGAACCATGTCGCACCAGTGCACCCGTGGTTGTCAACACATTTTGACTCCGTTGAGACTTGGATTTGAGTCACATAAATGTGCACCCGAGTTTAGGGAGATAACATTATTAAATACGCGCCTAAAGATACTAACGCGTTATTATTTTGGGAAGACTGTAAAATTCGCTAAACGGACTGTCCCGAAATCTAAGTAGTTAAAACAACCATCTATTGAGGGCCCCACAATTTAGCGCGCTTTATTTAGCGATGCTCGCTCATTAATTTTATTAAAGGAAAAATATTCAATTAAGTAAACTACTAATATGCATATTCAAAAAAACTAGTTTGAAATTTAATGCTACAACTACATCACGAGAATACCCGCAGTTATGACAATTATTTGTTAATAACGCGCCTAAAACAAATTACGAGAATTCAAGGCATTTTCTACACTAGTTGTGAGTGTTCCAAACGGACAAAATAAAGATAGAACTAACATAGGACCATATATTGCAATACTTTGATTCATTTAATTATGTCTAAAGCCTAAATCACATTCTTATTTCAAGGTAATGTCTATTTTAATTACAATTTTTCATAACTAAACCCAATAACTCAAAACCATAACTATTTTTCTAAAGCTAATTTAAGATTATTGAGAGGTTGCATTTATGGACAAAATATTATTGTAAATAATAGTCTAAATTTACTTTTAACCTAACCCTCTTCTACGTTACGTAAGACCCAATATATGTTCTTAAAGAAAATGGCCCATTCTTCAATTTGATTAAACAACCGACATTATTATTTTACCAATAAAAACATTCCAGACCCACTCAATTAAAGATGGAATAACACAACACCTCACTTCTTAGTCCTTTATCAAATAGCGTTTCAGATTTTAACAACATCACCAAACAACTAATTATTTACATCAAACATTAACAAACAAGCTTAAACCATTTAACCAAATTTGTTTTCTTACCATTTAATCATGTAATCAAATTGAAGACAACAAAATGGGATAGAAATCATCTAGATTGGAATCAATCAAAGAACGTGTAAAGATAAAAATGTAAAATACAATAGGAAACATACCTTTCTTCGACCTCAATGTTCCCAACCTCAATGACCAACGACGACCTCAACGAAAATGGAAAACTCGAACCAATAAGACTCTCAACGTGAGGTTGACGAGCTGGAGATGGGCAGTGAGCTTGGTCGTTTGGAGGCGGCAGGTGGCGGGGTGAGGGAGATGACGATGAGACTGGCAAAGGGCTGTTCTCTGGGCGTGGGGGCTGGAGTTGTGCGTCGTTTGGACGTAAGGGAGGCTGGGGACGTCGGGGGAAGGGTTGTCGACGAGACTGGGTCTCGTCTGGTGGTTGCTGGCCGGCGAGCGACTGGAGGCAGGTAGTGGTTCAGGAAGCTAGAAGGTTCTTTAGAGAAATGGAAGAGGTTTATGGTGTTCGTCGAGAACTAAAACATTATGGGTGTATGGTGGATTTGCTGGCACGTGCAGGGTTGATTAAAGAAGCTATGGAGATGATAGAGGCAATGCCAATGGCTGGTGACGTGTTTGTATGGGGTGGTTTGCTTGGTGGGTGTAGGATACACGGGCACGTTGAGCTTGCTGTTAAAGCTGCTGAAAATGTGATGGAGGTGAAACCTGAAGATGGTGGGGTGTATTCAATCTTGGCAAATGTTTTTGCAGCTGCTGGCCATTGGGATGATTTGGTCAGTATAAGGAAAAGAAGAGATTGTGCACATATCAAGAAGAGTGTTGGTTGTAGTTTGATTCAGTTGAATGGGGTAAAACATGAATTTATTTCATGGGATGACTTGCCTCCTCAAAGCAAGGAGGTATATTCTATCTTAAATCGTCTACAACTCCATTTGAAGCATTCTATTGCCAATAGGGTTTTGATGAACTAACTATACATTCTTTTCACTGGTACATCTATACTACTGTCATTTGACGTGTAAAAAAAGTTCTTGAGTAACCTCTCAGTCCAGGTTATGTGTATTTTCTTTTAAAATGAAGCATTTTTCCCTTTGTGTCTGTTAGCCCTTTTCCCAATTTGCTCAACGTGACCCCCCCTTCCAATTGTTCCTCCTCTTTCTATTTGTTATTCCCTCTCCTTACAGATCCTCTCCTTGTTTTATATGTTTTCCTCCTTTTAAAATGCATCCCTCATACTTTGTCCTTACAGATTGTCCATACGTGTGTGTCATGTGTGCATGTGATGTGTCTTTGGTTTAGAGGGGATCACATGGGTTATGGGTAGAGTGATGAGTTTGTTTTGTCCGTATTCCCCTTGTGCGGTGGACTAGGGTTATTATGGGCTAGGTCCGGAAATTATAACACCGGGTAGTTTGAACCCGAATATTATTATTTGCCTGGAACCAAGAATAAGAACACGGTGTTATTAATTAATCCTACGTAAGCAAAATAACTATAAGAGTAAGACCGACACCTAAACAAAACTATTTTTATTTTTTCAAGATTGAAGTAACCACAAAATATTAATTATATTATTTTTGTTTTGTAATTTTCGTTTTTTTTAATAAAGCTAAAAATATAAAGAACTATTTTGTATTTTTCAAGTTTAAAATGACTACGAAACATTATATTTTTTGTTATTTTTTATCTTAAGGTAAAAATAAAGTAAAAGAGTCAAAATTAGCTAAAATAGCTATATTAAGCCTAAACTAAATATTTTAGCTAAAAATATAAAAAAATCTCGGGTAGGGGCAAAATCACGCATCTACAACCGCGACCTCTGATACGGCTAGATATGTCAGCAGAGGTTCATCTGGCTTTGCTTTTGACAGCAATGGTGGCGACGATTGATATGCCTTCAGTTCTTGCAGGGCTTTGACACATTCGTCATTCCAGTGGAATCCGTAGTCTTTTCTTAACACACTGAAGAATTTGTGGCATCTATCTGACGATCGGGAGACAAAGCGAGAGAGGGCGGCTATTCGACCTGTCAACTTATCAACCTGTTTCTTGCTGCTGAGTGCTTCGGGTATCGAGGAGATCGCCTTGATCTAGTCAGGATTGACTTCGATTCCTCTTTGAGATGAGAAAACCAAGGAACTTTCCTGACGCTACGCCGAAGGTGCATTTCTCGGGGTTCAACTTCATTCTATATTTTTTCAGTATCTCGAAGGCTTCTCGCAAGTGGTCGATGTGATCCTCCTTCCTTTCCGATTTCACCAGCTTGCCGTCGATGTAAACCTCCATGGTTGTCCCAAGTTGCTCCTTGACCACCTTAGTGACCAGCCTTTGGTAAGTAGCCTCTGCGTTCTTTAGCCCGAAGGGCATCACACTGTAACAGTAGGTACCTTGGTGTGTGATGAATGTGGTTTTCTCCTAATCTTCCTCGGCCATTATGATTTGGTTATAGCCAGAGTATGCGTCCAAGAAACTTAGTAGTTCATGTCCGGCGGTGGCTTCGATCAGTTCATCGATATGAGGTAGGGGGAAGGAATCCTTAGGGCAGGCCTTGTTTAGGTCGGTGAAGTCCACGCACATCCTCCATTTTTTGCTCTTCTTTTTTACCATCACTACGTTGGCGACCCATTGCGGGTATTTCCACTCCCTAACGGAGCCGTTGGGTACCTACTTGTCTACTTCTTCGCGGACTGCCGGCATTAAATTTTCTCTTGATTTGCCTTACCGGCGGATGTGATGGGTCCACGTTGAGCCGGTGGGTGTTGATATCTGGCGAGATCCCTAGCCTATCTGCATGGGAAAAAATAAGTGTGTCTGCATGTTTAGTAAAAAATTCATGATACTTACCCGGGCCGGCGAGCCCGTGGCCAATGTATGCCTTCTTTTCGGGGTCGTCACGATCTAGTTGAACTGGGTTGAGATCCTCAACCATAGCTTTGCAGGCTTCCACGACGTCTGGGTCTTTGATGGCATTGGTCATCTGGTTCGCTTGGGTCCCCGACATGGCTGATTACTATGCTTCTGCACTCGCCCCATTCAACTACCGGGTGTGGGCGCAGTCTTGTGTTATTTTATAGCATTCTTATGTTGTACGTGGCTCTCCTTTAATGCTGAATATTCCCCATGGGGTAGGGAATTTGACCACTTGATATAAGCTCGAGGGGACCACTTGCATGGCATGTATCTATAGGCGCCCGATGATGACGTTGTAGGTTGTCTCCTGGTTCATCACATGAAAAGTAGTTTCCAGGGTGACTCCCACCGCGAGGACGGGTAGGGTTACTTCCCCTGATGTACGCTCCACTGTATTGTTAAAACCGCTTAGAGTTATCTAGCGAGGTATCCTGTCTTCGAGTCCCATCTGGGAGAGGAGTCTTGGATAGATGATGCATGTGCCGCTTTTGTCATCGATCATGACTCTCCTAACATCCGTATCGACGATACGTAAAGTAATAACTAAAGCATCGTAATAAGGGAAACACAAACCATCAGCGTCAGACTTATCGAATGTGATACTTCCTTCGAGCTTATCATACCGTTTGTGGGAGATGGTCCTCTTCAGTCTGTGCGTGTTGGAGAATTTGAAATGATTAATGGTGATGTCATTCCCTTCTTTGATGATCATGTTCACCGTACGTGATGGAAAGGGTAGTTTTGGAGGTCCACAGGAGTGCTCTGGTCCGCATGCAAAATTGGCTTTCCCTTTGTCGCTGAGTAGCTCCTTCAGGTACCCTTGGTTTAGCATCCCGACGACTTCTTGTCGTAAGCCGATGCAGTCTTCGGTCCTGTGCCCCCGTTCTTGGTGGAACTCACACAGGACGTTTGACTTTCTTGTGGCAGGGTCAGATTTCATTTTTTGGGGCCACTGAACCTTGGTGTTGAGCTTCTCTAGTGCGTACACGATTTCTGAAGGATAAACACAGAAGTTATGTGAAGAAAGTAAAGGGGGCGTACCTCGTTCATTTCTGAATGGGCAAGGTGGCGTTGTAGAGAATCTGCATGGCGAGGGGGTGGAAGGGAGGACCTTATGTAAGGTTGGTGTTGCTTTTTGCTGGGGCGAGGGGGAAGTTCCCGGCATCCTGTAACGACCCAACCGGTCGTTTTGAGATACGGTGTGTCATTCAGCAGTTTGAGGCTATGAGAAACTTCATCTCAAGTATATTGACTTGTGTGTATGGTCAGAATTAAAATTCAAGAAGTTTGGAGTCAAATTTAAATGAAAATTCTCATTTCCAAAGCTTAAAATTGAAGAAATGAACTGGGATTGGAATTTTGAGTATACGACCTCGGAATTGAGATTTGAAGGTTCCAACAGGTTCATATGATGATTTCGGACTTGGACGTATGCCTGGATCGGGTTTTGGATAACCCGGGAGCGTTTTGGCGCATATTATGGAAGATAGCATTTTAGAAGAAATTGCATCAATTTGGCTTAAAATGCATTTTAGTGTTATTGATGTCCGTTTGGGATTCCGAGACTGGGAGTAGCTTCGTATGGTTATTCTGGATTTGGGAGCGCGATCGGAAGTGAATTCGGAGGTCCGTGGGTCATTTTGGAGTCGTTTGGCTAAAGATAGAAAATTGAAGGTTTTTGAGAAAATTTGACCGGAAGTGGAAATTTTGATATCGGACTCAAAATGCAAATCTTATGGTTCGGATAGCTTCGTTAGGTGATTTGGGACTTAGGAGTGTGTCCGGAATATTTTTGTGATGATCGGTGTAGAATTAAGCTTGAATTGGCAAAGTTAGTATTTTGGCGAATTTCGGTTGATAGGTGAGATTTTGATCCGAGGGTCAGAATGGAATTCCGAAAGTTTCTGTAGCTTCGATATATCATTTTGGACGTGTGTGCAAAATTTGAAGTCAATCGGATGCGATTCGATAGGTTTCGACATCGAAAATAGAAGTTGGAAACTTCAAAGTTCATAAAGTTTGAATCGGGGTGTAATTCTTGGTTTTAGAGTTGTTTGATGTGGTTTGAGGCCTCGAGCAAGTCCGTAATGTGTTTTGGGGTTGGTTGGTATGATTGATTGGGGTCCCGGGGCCTCGGGTGTGTTTCGGGTTGTGATCACGCTCTTATTTGATGTTTCAACCTTTGCTTCTTTGAACATAAAGGGGTACCATATTAGGTAATTGTTCTCCAAATTCAGTTTTGTTTGAACCATTAGATCCGTATCGTAATTTCGGAGCCATAGCAAAAAGAATCGTCGAATTTGGACATCGTATGTGGAAGTTATGCTCATTTCTGTGCCGAGGAAAAGTGTTGGTGTCTGTCAGAACCGCAGAAGCGGAATTTGACCGCGGATGCGGAACCGCAAAAGCGGAAATAGAACCGCAAAAGCGGTCCCGCCTATGCGAAACTTATCCGCAAAAGCGAAAATAGGCCTGGTTAGTGTTTAAAACCGAGAAGTTTAGTATTTTGGGCATATCTTGAGTTCTAGAGCTCCGATTTAGGTGATTTTCACGGTGTTGTTCTCGTCTCATCAAGGAGGTAAATATAAGAACTTTATTTTGATGTTTCTCCATGATTATTTCACTGTTAATGGAGGATTAATGGAGGGTTTGAGCCCTAGGCCTAAATTTTAGGAAATCTTTGATTTGAATGGGCAAACGGAGTTCGATTTTGATAAATTTTATATGCACGGACTCGTGTTGAGATAAGGACTTGTAGTCACTTGATTGGTTAGAAATTTAAACCAAGTATGAGGATTTTGGTGATATCATTCAATTGAGAATTTATGTTGGAGGGCACTCTGCTTATTGGGTTATAGACCTGTGAAATATTATTGACTTAGCTTGGCACGACCGGGATAGACTTAAGGTCGGTGGATAGATTTAAATGTGGAAGTGAGCCTTGCATCAGGTCGGTTGTGTTTCTTCCAGCAATGCGCCCTTTGTGGAGGGATAATCGCGATATTATTTCGCGGTTAGTTAATTCATGTAAAGATATATTGCGCCGTATGAGTTGTGAGACGGCTTGGTAAGTCCCTTATGTGTTGAGGTTCCGCTCAGCGGTGATGTTGTATGAGCATGATGGCTCTTGAGACTCGGATCTTATATCGCACCTCAGTTGTACTTGAGTTTGTAGCCTATAGCGCTATATGTTTCCTTGTGTCCGATATCATGCACCTTAGTATGCTTATGATCGATATTCAGCATTTTGATGTGATGAGCTATTCAGCTCGATGTATGGCTCCTTGTGTGAGTTTTATACAGGGATCGGGTGGCACGCCGCCATGGTTATATTGTTTGGATCGTGTGGCACGCCGCCATGGTTATATTGTTTGGATCGTGTGGCACGCCGCCATGGTTATATAGTTTGGATCGGGTGGCACGCCGCCATGGTTATATTGTTTGGATCGGGTGGCACGCCGCCATGGGTATATTGTTGGGATCGGGTTGCACGCCGCAACAGTGTGATGTTTATTTCAGTGTCCATAATTGCTTTTATGTGTTCTATTTCCTATTTTTCTGAGGAAGTCCATGTTAGTGTGAGAGTTGAATAGTTCTCTCTAGTGTTCGCCTTCCTTTTGTATTACGTACGAATTAGTAGCCTACTGGCACATTGTGTCATCTTGCAGGACTTTTGATTATGTCTGAGGTGGCTTATCGCCTGAGCAGTTCGTACTTGGTGAGATGAGGTTATGGGATTTGGGGTCGGTGCAAACTGATTATATGAAGTATATTATAGAGGAAAATAACATTCTCTGGTTTAGGACAAGGTAATGGATCTTGTTAGAAGTATAGACTGAATGATTTGTTGACTTGGCAACTAAATATGAATTCCTGCACATCTCTTCCGTCGTATCGGTGTTGTAAAAGCTAGAGCAAGACCCATGTAGGTCATGAGATGCAATGAGAGCATCGGATTTGTGGAATGTCGACTATTATATTTAAAGAATATTATTGTGATCCCATGAGTAAAGTGATGCAAAGTGTAAATTCAACAAAGTTATGCAGTCATGTATGGGTACAACGTGTGAAGAATGATATTGTGGTCGTATGATGGAAACATGCTAGGCAGGAAATTCCGGATGTTGGAATTGGGTCTAATGGATTATTTACTCGAATAAAGGAGCATATCTATAGAGTTATCGAGCTAATGTGCTCAAATGAGTTGTGGAAGCACAGGAAGTTGCATGAGATGTTAAACCAGTGATTTTAGACTACTTCAGTGTAGTTCTCAGCACGTTCGAGGACGAACGTATGTTTAAGTGGGGGAGATTGTAACGACCCAACCGGTCGTTTTGAGATACGGTGCGTCATTCAGCAGTTTGAGGCCATGAGAAACTTCATCTCAAGTATATTGACTTGTGTGTATGGTTAGAATTAAAATTCAAGAAGTTTGGAGTCAAATTTAAATGAAAATTCTCATTTTCAAAGCTTAAAATTGAAGAAATGAACTGGGATTGGAATTTTGAGTATACGACCTCGGAATTGAGATTTGAAGGTTCCAACAGGTTCATATGATGATTTCGGACTTGGGCGTATGCCTGGATCGGGTTTTGGATAACCCGGGAGCGTTTTGGCGCATATTATGGAAGATAGCATTTTAGAAGAAATTGCATCAATTTGGCTTAAAATGCATTTTAGTGTTATTGATGTCCGTTTGAGATTCCGAGACTGGGAGTAGCTTCGTATGGTTATTCTGAATTTGGGAGCGCGATCGGAAGTGAATTCGGAGGTCCGTGGGTCATTTTGGAGTCGTTTGGCTAAAGATAGAAAATTGAAGGTTTTTGAGAAAATTTGACCGGAAGTGGAAATTTTGATATCTGACTCAAAATGCAAATCTTATGGTTCGGATAGCTTCGTTAGGTGATTTGGGACTTAGGAGTGTGTCCGGAATATTTTTGTGATGATCGGTGTAGAACTAAGCTTGAATTGGCAAAGTTAGTATTTTGGCGAATTTCGGTTGATAGGTGAGATTTTGATCCGAGGGTCAGAATGGAATTTCGAAAGTTTCTGTAGCTTCGATATATCATTTTGGACGTGTGTGCAAAATTTGAAGTTAATCGGATGCGATTCGATAGGTTTCGACATCGGAAATAGAAGTTGGAAACTTCAAAGTTCATAAAGTTTGAATCGGGGTGTAATTCTTGGTTTTAGAGTTGTTTGATGTGGTTTGAGGCCTCGAGCAAGTCCGTAATGTGTTTTGGGGTTGGTTGGTATGATTGATTGGGGTCCCGGGGCCTCGGTGTGTTTCGGGTTGTGATCACGCTCTTATTTGATGTTTCAACCTTTGCTTCTTTGAACATAAAGGGGTACCATATTAGGTAAATGTTCTCCAAATTCAGTTTTGTTTGAACCATTAGATCCGCATCGTAATTTCGGAGCCATAGCAAAAAGAATCGTCGAATTTGGACATCGTATGAGGAAGTTATGCTCATTTCCGTGCCGAGGAAAAGTGTTGGTGTCTGTCAGAACCGCAGAAGCGGAATTTGACCGCGGATGCGGAACCGCAAAAGCGGAAATAGAACCGCAAAAGCGGTCCCGCCTATGCGAAACTTATCCGCAAAAGCGAAAATAGGCCTGGTTAGTGTTTAAAACCGAGAAGTTTAGTATTTTGGGCATATCTTGAGTTCTAGAGCTCCGATTTAGGTGATTTTCACGGTGTTGTTCTCGTCTCATCAAGGAGGTAAATATAAGAACTTTATTTTGATGTTTCTCCATGATTATTTCACTGTTAATGGAGGATTAATGGAGGGTGTGAGCCCTAGGCCTAAATTTTAGGAAATCTTTGATTTGAATGGGCAAACGGAGTTCGATTTTGATAAATTTTATATGCACGGACTCGTGTTGAGATAAGGAACCTGAATATATAACTTTCGTAATTTTTCGAGAAGCGTACCGAAAGTCGGGTTTTGGCAACTTGTGGGTTTTGTTGTATTTTGAATTGTTTTGGTTGGGTAATGCCCAATTGGCCTATTTTGATGTGATTCTATTAATTTTTATCAGATACTATGCCTGTGGAGGTCGACATTCACGGCAAGAGAGTTGTCTCTTAGCGGTTTTGTACCGAAGTCGAGGTAAGTGGCTTGTCTAACCTCGTGTGGGGGAACTTTCACCCCTAGGATATTATGTGATAGTTTAAATGCCTTGTACGCAAGGTGACGGGCGTGTACATGCGCTGGTTGTTGTAACACACATCATACTTGAATTGTCCGATTAGTGATATTCATGCTCTTAGGTGATAAAAGCGTTACTTTAACCTGGTATTAGTTAGAAAAGCATGATTAGCTAGGATTCAACATGTTTAATTGCCTAGTTGACTTACTTGAACTTCTTGATAAATAGTTGGCACTAGCTTCGGTGAAGTTGTAATTAAACATATTATACTCTCCTTGTGTGTTTTCTTTATTTGATGTGTTGGTGGACTGCGGGTTCAATTCCCGGAGATCCCAGGGCCGTGGGTTCGATTCCCAGAGACCCGGAGTGATATTGTTGTGGACTGCGGGTTCGATTCCCGGAGATCCTGAGTTATTGAGATATGGACTGCGGGTTCGATTCCCGAGATCCTGAGTTATTGGTAGGGACTACGGGTTCGATTCCCGAGATCCTAAGTTATTGGTAGGGACTACGGGTTCGATTCCCGAGATCCCGAGTTATTGGTAGGGACTGCGGGTTCGATTCCCGGAGATCCCGAGTTATTGAGTAGGGACTACGGGTTCGATTCCCGAGATCCAGAGTTATTGGTAGGGACTGCGGGTTCGATTCCCGGAGATCCCGAGTTATTGATTATTTATTGAGACATGGGTTGCGGGTTCGATTCCCGGAGACCCAGAGGTACTATCAATGGGACGGTGGGTCCGATTCCCACAGGTCCTGGACGTGTTTTATTAAGTTGGTTATTTGTTGTTAGCTTAATTGTAGACGGTTGCAGTAATCATTTTATTGTTGTTATTGCGGGAGTTATTATCATTTAAACTTTTTATTATTGTTATCATCACTATATTATTGTTTCTCAGTAGGGCCCTGACCTTCCTCGTCACTACTCCATCGAGGTTAGGCTTGGCACTTACTGAGTACCGCCGTGGTGTACTCATGCTACTTTTCTGCACACTTTTGTTGTGCAGATCCAGGTACATCGGGACAGGCTCATATTAGGTGATTCAGCAGCATTTTGGGAGACCTCGAGGTATGATCTGCTACGTCCGCGGATCCGGAGGCCTTCCTTCTATTCTGATAGTATTAGTAGACGTTTTCTCTCATGTCTTTGTTAGATACTCTTCACACATAGAGCCACAGTTGTATTCTCTCTTTTAGTCTGTATTGCCCGTGGGATTCCGGGTCTTGGTGGTGTTTTATACAGTGTGTTGACGAGTGTATGTGCCAAGCGGCACAGATTACATTCTTATTTATATCGTTTTCCGCTATTTCTTATTTAATGTTCATAAACGTGTATATTCCGCAATGTGTTAGGCTTACCTAGTCGTAGGGACTGGGTGCCGTCATGACATGTTCACGATTGGTGAACTAGGGTCGTGACAAGTTGGTATCAGAGCTCTAGGTTCATAGGAGTCACGGGACACAGACCGGTTACTTAGATTCTCGTTGATCGATACGGAGACGTCTGTATTTATTTACGAGGGGCTATGTAACTGTTTAGGAAACTCTTCAATTCTTTGAATTCCTTATCGTGCGCCATTTTTTTCAGTTGGAGCCTATGTTATACGTTCTTTTGCATCCACTCGTGTATTGAAAGTTGTGTGCTCGGTATCGAGTATGCGCCGACGGTTCATGATGTTGCAGAGGGACTTCAAGGAAGTCAAGAATTTACTCAACCATTGTTACCGTGTGTCATCCATATCGATAATGCAAGATAATTGAGAAATCTTCAATTGTGCACATGGGGGTGCACTAGGTTCAGACATTCGGTTTATAAGTACGGTCTTGAGAAGGTTTACTTAACTGCCTAATCATCACAGTAAAGGTAGAATCACAAGGTGGATGTAGATCTAAAGATAGTTAGTGGTAATAAAGACTATATGGTTCATATGAGATATCTATTTAGCGAAGAATTTAGCCAGCAGAGATACTGGGGGAAATGAGTTTAACTGTCTTAAGAAGGACATGTACCAAACCAATGTCTTGGTCTGTCTTATGATGAAGACGTACATATGATAAAGGCTATTGTCGTGGATTAGCAAAATGTATCTTTAAGGCTTCGTGCTAAGTGAAAGGATTTCCCTATCAACGATCTAATTATGGGTCATGTGTCATATCAGATTTGGCCTGCGATGTATTTAGGTGCTATTCAAAAAAAAAAGTTCTTGAAAACTTGCGCATGGGCAAGAGTTGAGGCTCATATGGTATGATGTTGAGACTTTGGATGTTCCTGTGTCCCTAATAAACTCTACATTTTTTTATCAGCAAGGAAATATTCGACAAGGGCTACATGGTGCTTCGTAGGTGTGTGAGAATCATAGTATGTTTTAAGGTGTCGTTGGTAGAGAATGCTCGGTGCATGGAGCGGGGTAATGTTTGGTTGTATCGGAATGAGGTCATACCCTATGGGGTCGGAGTGCTAATAGGGCACAAGTGATTATGTTCGTAGGTTCAAGTGAATTGCAGTTGAATAAGAGTAGATGACTTGAGTGAATGTTTCTAATGTGCTCGAGAGTCGTGTAATAGTAGCTTTATACTAGTGGGAGAGTCTCACCGCTTATGATTTGGGTCGCATGGCTAATTACCTGCGTAAATTTGGGATACTAGCGTATTAATGGGTTATTGCAGCCACGGGAAAAGGACCATGTGTGGTAATTTGAGTATATGTATTGTTGAATGAATGTTATGTTTAGCCTTACTGGCTCATGTTCAAACTTGAGGGAAAATTCATGATTTATGCCTCGTATAGGTGCAGGCTTCGCGGGAAGTGATTCCGCTAGGTGCTTTATCGAAAGGGTACTCATATGTTATAAAGAAATTCAGTAGTGTTGGTTGCGTACTGGGGCAAGTTAGAACCGGATGGTTCTCAATAGCGGTCCTAGTGAATTCAAGAGGTAAAGTATGGTGCCTGATAATTCTGAGTCTATAAGTACAGTTAAGGCTCAAGCTTTTGAAGCAACTTATGAAGAAAGGCAAAAAAACGATCTATGATGTTTTGACTTGTGGTGTAGTATTTGAGAGACATGAAATGGTCGTCGTTCTTGAGATAGCATGGCCTCATGATTTAAGGTCACTCGGGGTAAGTGCGGTTGGAATAAGTTAGGTATTGAAGGAAGATATTAACATTTCTAAGGTAATCAAGGATAACCTGGAAGGAAGTAGATTGATCAGCCATAGTTGAGTTGGCGTATTGGTGTCAATGATCGGTTCATGCAATGTGATCGAATTATGCATGTGATTTGTGGTGGTACATTTGAGACTTGTCGGCCGCGGTGATTGATGTTATTCTAAAGTATTCGTCTGTTAGGGGCCTGTTATGAGTAGGCAGATCTCGGGAAGGGTTATGATGGCTTGGACCACTACTTAGATATTGGCATATTCGATGGCTATGAGAATTCGTCGTATGTTGTTATAGCTCTCCTGTAGTGAGTTAAATGGAAGGTCTTATGTGATGAAGTATTAGCCTATCGTCAGTTCTAGAGCTATGATGGAAATTGTGTGTATCGTATATCGGCACGTGGGGTGCAGTGAGTAGTATGAAATTTGAAGTAAGGACCAAGGTCACAGTTTGGTCAATAAATGTGATATAAAGAGCTCGGATGAGCAGGAAAGGAGTTTCAGTGTTTTGAGTAAGATGGGTATTAACATCAGTATCATTTGAGGTCGGTGTCCTGTGAGAAAGACTTTGCATCCCGGTTAGGGACTCCTGATCACTTTTCATTGTTAGTGCAGCCGGTGGGTTGAATGTGCAGGCCCGTTTAATTATTCGGAAGATAGTAGGAGCTTGACCCACAAGAAGATTGTATAGGTGTGACTTGTAGTCACTTGATTGGTTAGAAATTTAAACCAAGTATGAGGATTTTGGTGATATCATTCAATTGAGAATTTATGTTGGAGGGCACTCTGCTTATTGGGTTATAGACCTGTGAAATATTATTGACTTAGCTTGGCACGACCAGGATAGACTTAAGGTAGGTGGATAGATTTAAATGTGGAAGTGAGCCTTGCATCAGGTCGGTTGTGTTTCTTCCAGCAATGCGCCCTTTGTGGAGGGATAATCGCGATATTATTTCGCGGTTAGTTAATTCATGTAAAGATATATTGCGCCGTATGAGTTGTGAGACGGCTTGGTAAGTCCCTTATGTGTTGAGGTTCCGCTCAGCGGTGATGTTATATGAGCATGATGGCTCTTGAGACTCAGATCTTATATCGCACCTCAGTTGTGCTTTAGTTTGTAGCCTATAGCGCTATATGTTTCCTTGTGTCCGATATCATGCACCTTAGTATGCTTATGATCGATATTCAGCATTTTGATGTGATGAGCTATTCAGCTCGATGTATGGCTCCTTGTGTGAGTTTTATACAGGGATCGGGTGGCACGCCGCCATGGTTATATTGTTTGGATCGTGTGGCACGCCGCCATGGTTATATTGTTTGGATCGTGTGGCACGCCGCCATGGTTATATAGTTTGGATCGGGTGGCACGCCGCCATGGTTATATTGTTTGGATCGGGTGGCACGCCGCCATGGGTATATTGTTGGGATCGGGTTGCACGCCGCAACAGTGTGATGTTTATTTCAGTGTCCATAATTGCTTTTATGTGTTCTATTTCCTATTTTTCTGAGGAAATCCATGTTAGTGTGAGAGTTGAATAGTTCTCTCTAGTGTTCGCCTTCCTTTTGTATTACATACGAATTAGTAGCCTACTGGCACATTGTGTCATCTTGTAGGACTTTTTATTATGTCTGAGGTGGCTTATCGCCTGAGCAGTTCGTACTGGGTGAGATGAGGTTATGGGATTTGGGGTCGGTGCAAACTGATTATATGAAGTATATTATAGAGAAAAAGATCATTCTCTGGTTTAGGACAAGGTGATGGATCTTGTTAGAAGTATATACTGAATGATTTGTTGACTTGGCAACTAAATATGAATTCCCGCACATCTCTTCCGTCGTATCGGTGTTGTAAAAGCTAGAGCAAGACCCATGTAGGTCATGAGATGCAATGAGAGCATCAGATTTGTGGAATTTCGACTATTATATTTAAAGAATATTATTGTGGTCCCATGAGTAAAGTGATGCAAAGTGTGAATTCAACAAAGTTATGCAATCATGTATGGGTACAACGTGTGAAGAATGATATTGTGGTCGTATGATGGAAACATGCTAGGCAGGAAATTCCGGATGTTGGAATTGGGTCTAATGGATTATTTACTCGAATAAAGGAGCATATCTATAGAGTTATCGAGCTAATGTGCTCAAATGAGTTGTGGAAGCACAGGAAGTTGCATGAGATGTTAAACCGGTGATTTCAGACTACTTCAGTGTAGTTCTCAGCACGTTCGAGGACGAACGTATGTTTAAGTGGGGGAGATTGTAACGACCCAACCGGTCGTTTTGAGATACGGTGCGTCATTCAGCAGTTTGAGGCCATGAGAAACTTCATCTCAAGTATATTGACTTGTGTGTATGGTTAGAATTAAAATTCAAGAAGTTTGGAGTCAAATTTAAATGAAAATTCTCATTTTCAAAGCTTAAAATTGAAGAAATGAACTGGGATTGGAATTTTGAGTATACGACCTCGGAATTGAGATTTGAAGGTTCCAACAGGTTCATATGATGATTTCGGACTTGGGCGTATGCCTGGATCGGGTTTTGGATAACCCGGGAGCGTTTTGGCGCATATTATGGAAGATAGCATTTTAGAAGAAATTGCATCAATTTGGCTTAAAATGCATTTTAGTGTTATTGATGTCCGTTTGAGATTCCGAGACTGGGAGTAGCTTCGTATGGTTATTCTGAATTTGGGAGCGCGATCGGAAGTGAATTCGGAGGTCCGTGGGTCATTTTGGAGTCGTTTGGCTAAAGATAGAAAATTGAAGGTTTTTGAGAAAATTTGACCGGAAGTGGAAATTTTGATATCGGACTCAAAATGCAAATCTTATGGTTCGGATAGCTTCGTTAGGTGATTTGGGACTTAGGAGTGTGTCCGGAATATTTTTGTGATGATCGGTGTAGAACTAAGCTTGAATTGGCAAAGTTAGTATTTTGGCGAATTTCGGTTGATAGGTGAGATTTTGATCCGAGGGTCAGAATGGAATTTCGAAAGTTTCTGTAGCTTCGATATATCATTTTGGACGTGTGTGCAAAATTTGAAGTTAATCGGATGCGATTCGATAGGTTTCGACATCGGAAATAGAAGTTGGAAACTTCAAAGTTCATAAAGTTTGAATCGGGGTGTAATTCTTGGTTTTAGAGTTGTTTGATGTGGTTTGAGGCCTCGAGCAAGTCCGTAATGTGTTTTGGGGTTGGTTGGTATGATTGATTGGGGTCCCGGGGCCTCGGGTGTGTTTCGGGTTGTGATCACGCTCTTATTTGATGTTTCAACCTTTGCTTCTTTGAACATAAAGGGGTACCATATTAGGTAAATGTTCTCCAAATTCAGTTTTGTTTGAACCATTAGATCCGCATCGTAATTTCGGAGCCATAGCAAAAAGAATCGTCGAATTTGGACATCGTATGAGGAAGTTATGCTCATTTCCGTGCCGAGGAAAAGTGTTGGTGTCTGTCAGAACCGCAGAAGCGGAATTTGACCGCGGATGCGGAACCGCAAAAGCGGAAATAGAACCGCAAAAGCGGTCCCGCCTATGCGAAACTTATCCGCAAAAGCGAAAATAGGCCTGGTTAGTGTTTAAAACCGAGAAGTTTAGTATTTTGGGCATATCTTGAGTTCTAGTGCTCGGATTTAGGTGATTTTCACGGTGTTGTTCTCGTCTCATCAAGGAGGTAAATATAAGAACTTTATTTTGATGTTTCTCCATGATTATTTCACTGTTAATGGAGGATTAATGGAGGGTTTGAGCCCTAGGCCTAAATTTTAGGAAATCTTTGATTTGAATGGGCAAACGGAGTTCGATTTTGATAAATTTTATATGCACGGACTCGTGTTGAGATAAGGAACCTGAATATATAACTTTCGTAATTTTTCGAGAAGCGTACCGAAAGTCGGGTTTTGGCAACTTGTGGGTTTTGGTGTATTTTGAATTGTTTTGGTTGGGTAATGCCCAATTGGCCTATTTTGATGTGATTCTATTAATTTTTATCAGATACTATGCCTGTGGAGGTCGACATTCACGGCAAGAGAGTTGTCTCTTAGCGGTTTTGTACCGGAGTCGAGGTAAGTGGCTTGTCTAACCTCGTGTGGGGGAACTTTCACCCCTAGGATATTATGTGATAGTTTAAATGCCTTGTACGCGAGGTGACGGGCGTGTACATGCGCCGGTTGTTGTAACACACACCATACTTGAATTGTCCGATTAGTGATATTCATGCTCTTAGGTGATAAAAGCGTTACTTTACCTGGTATTAGTTAGAAAAGCATGATTAGCTAGGATTCAACATGTTTAATTGCCTAGTTGACTTACTTGAACTTCTTGATAAATAGTTGGCACTAGCTTCGGTGAAGTTGTAATTAAACATATTATACTCTCCCTGTGTGTTTTCTTGATTTGATGTGTTGGTGGACTGCGGGTTCAATTCCCGGAGATCCCAGGGCTGTGGGTTCGATTCCCAGAGACCCAAAGTGATATTTGTAGGGACTGCGGGTTCGATTCCCGAGATCCTGAGTTATTGGTAGGGACTACGGGTTCGATTCCCGAGATCCCGAGTTATTGGTAGGGACTACGGGTTCGATTCCCGAGATCCTGAGTTATTGGTAGGGACTACGGGTTCGATTCCCGAGATCCTGAGTTATTGGTAGGGACTACGGGTTCGATTCCCGAGATCCTGAGTTATTGGTAGGGACTACGGGTTTGATTCCCGAGATCCTGAGTTATTGGTAGGGACTACGGGTTCGATTCCCGGAGATCCTGAGTTATTGATTATTTATTGAGACATGGGCTGCGGGTTCGATTCCCGGAGACCCAGAGGTACTGTCAATGGGACGGTGGGTCCGATTCCCACAGGTCCTGGACGTGTTTTATTAAGTTGGTTATTTGTTGTTAGCTTAATTGTAGACGGTTGCAGTAATCATTTTATTGTTGTTATTGCGGGAGTTATTATCATTTAAACTGTTTATTATTGTTATCATCACTATATTATTGTTTCTCAGTAGGGCCCTGACCTTCCTCGTCACTACTCCATCGAGGTTAGGCTTGGCACTTACTGAGTACCGCCGTGGTGTACTCATGCTACTCTTATGCACACTTTTGTTGTGCAGATCCAGGTACATCGGGACATGCTCATATTAGGTGATTCAGCAGCATTTTGGGAGACCTCGAGGTATGATCCGCTACGTCCGCAGATCCGGAGGCCTTCCTTCTATTCTGATAGTATTAGTAGATGTTTTCTCTCATGTCTTTGTTAGATACTCTTCACACATAGAGCCACAGTTGTATTCTCTCTTTTAGTCTGTGTTGCCCGTGGGATTCCGGGTCTTGGTGGTGTTTATACAGTGTGTTTGACGGGTGTATGTGCCAAGCGGCACGGATTACATTCTTATTTATATCGTTTTCCGCTATTTCTTATTTAATGTTCATAAACTTGTATATTCCGCAACGTGTTAGGCTTACCTAGTCGTAGGGACTGGGTTCCGTCATGACATGTTCACGATTGGTGAACTAGGGTCGTGACACATCCCTCGTGTCGTTGATCTCTCTTTGTGTCTGAATGTACGGCGGCTAGCCGTCAGGTCGGTCCGCTGAGATCCTCCTCATCTGCCCATACCTCGGCGCAGTAGGCATTATGGATCTCCTCCCAGGTTGTGGGGGGATACTTCATGAGCCGGCTTAGATATTGTTTGGTGGCTCTGGAGCCGTCCCTGCTGATCCGTTTTGGAAGGCTGCTACCGCCATGCCCTCTGACACGTTCGGTAGGCTCATTCTTACCCTGTTGAACATGGCGAGGAAGTCTCTGAGGCCCTCGCCCGTGGTCTGTCTGACGGCGAAGATGTCGTTTACCCTTGCTTCTGCCTTTTTAGCGCCGGCATGTGCTGTGACGAACTTATCCGCCATCTCTTCGAAGGTTGAGATTGCTTTGGCGGGTAGTTGGGAATACCAGGTCAAGGCTCCCTCGGTCAGTGTTTCGCAGAGCTTTTTTAGCAGCACTGATGGTACCTGTTCTTTGGATAAGTCATTACCTTTCACGGCGGTGACATAGTGGATGAGATGATCCTCAGGATCGGTGGTTCCGTCATACACCTTTAGGTAGGGCGACATCTTGAAGGTCTTCGGGATGATGTAGGGTGCGACTTCTTCGGAGTAGGGTTGTTCTACAAACCTCCCTACGTCCCGTTTGGGTAGCAGTTTAGGTGCTCCGGGGATCTCGTCAACCCTATCTTGGTGCTCCTTCATTTGGTCATGGAGGGCCTGATTTTCTCTTTCCATTTCTTCTATCTTCCTAAGGATGGAGGCCAACGTGTTATCGTGTGTTTGTGTTTCGACGGGTTGGCCGTTGGTTCGTGTTCCTTCCTGTTCATCTGTTGCGGTGGTGTTGCTTATTGTTGGTGCTGCATTCTTATAGCCCCGTGGTGGATTTTCCACCAAGCCACTCAGGATGCTGGTTAACCATTCCTCCAGTAGCTTCTTGACCGCTGGGGGTGCTTCTCTTGAAGTGGAGGTGTCTTTTTCCTGCGGGGTTGCAAGGTTCCCGAAGGACGAATGTGAGACTTCTGCCTCGGGTGTGATATCAAGGGTAGCATTGATGGCAGCGCTACCACCGGCTTCGTTCATGGAACTCAGGAGGTTGGTAGAAACTTCTACCACAGCTTTGGATCGAGTGTCATTTTCGACTATTTCGGGTTCTTTTCGATGATCGAATCTTGTGGATGTATACTAAGAGTTTGATTCTCGAAATCCCCACAGACGACGCTAAATTGTTTGACCCAAAGTGAGTTAGGGACAATCAAAGATTATAGAGAGGGTAAATCAGAATCAATAGTAATATATCTAAAGATCGATCTTTGGATTCGTATATAAGTTGTTTTTGTGAAGTTGTAGTGGATCTTGATGAAAATGTTTGAGCAAGTTAGCAATAGAGAGATAAATAGAGAGAAAAATGATAGACCAAGAGAGAGAGTTGTATTATTATTGACTAATAACACTTGTCTTACAAATGAGGGGGACCCTTCTTTATATAGAAGGATGGTCCCCTCGCCAACATATTACATCATTTCAAAGCTACTATTATTACAATGAAGGTATAGGGGAGGGGAAATCGGAATGTCTACACGGGCGAGCCTGCTGATACACCCCTACGATCGGGGGCGTACCCATTTTTGTCGTATAGGCATGAGAGAGGGTATCGTCTAGCATCTATGGCCGTATAAGGATACGTACTCGACCCGTGTTATATTCGAGTCAGCCATATGTGAATATGTACTCGACCCGTCTTACATCTGATTCGACCCCATACAATATCTTCAAATAACACTTTCGTTTTCTATATTTCTATAAGCATTTAAGTACACATGATATTTCATTTGCATTTAGTGTTTAATCTTTATTTTCCTCGGCTAATTTTTCGTAAACACTGATGATGTTGCTTTCTATTTTAACACTCTTCATATATAGACATTTTGCTCCAATCAATTTTTACCAATAATTACCCCTTTATTTTCATTTTAAAACCCAATTAGTAAAAAAAAAATTGTGAATTGGAATTCATAAATTAAAAATATTGGTGTCATCTCTGAATACAATCACACCAAAAAAATTGTTGGATAAGTATACAAATAGTAGACTTTAACAAAATTGCACTATCAATTATGACCATGAATAAGATATAAAAGGTCAAAAAAATGCATGATAATAAGGTACTTTATATTTTTCATGCACCAACACTAACCAAAAAGAAAGGAACTTTTCGAGTTTTTGATAATATTGTTTCTTATCTTTGAAGGTAGGTCTATTTTGGTTCCCTCAAATATAATTTGAGCATATTTAGTTCCTTAAGTATACTAAAGTGGAGTATATTTAGTCTCACTAATAGAATGTATTTGAAAACTAACGGTGTTAACCAACTCTAATTCATGAAGTAAAATATTTCCTCTATTTTTATTTGATAACGCAAATTATCACTTTAATTTTTTATTTTTAGATAACGTCTTCTAAAATTTTGACTTTGAAAATATATATTTTTTTTTGTCAGTTTTCAATGAAAAAATGACCACGTACACATTGAGACTAAAAGTTGATCCACTTTAATATACTTAATGTACTAAATATAATTACAATTATATGTAAGGGACCAAAATATACTCTCAAAATAAGAGAGAATAGGCCAAAAGCTCGAACTTCTATCCGCGGGCACTATAAAATCGACCATCCATAGCAAGGAATTCTTCAAAAAAATTAAAAAAAAAAAGCTCCTAAAATTTATTTTATAGAGACAGAAATTTCAACCACTACTTGAAAATCAATGGAAATAAGAGAAGGGAAAAGAAAACAGGAAAAGGAGGAAATAGTTGAAGAAACTTCTTTTGTTGTTAGATCCTTTCATGTAGTTTAGGTGTAAAGCAAATTAATAAAAATATAAAGCTAATTGACCATCATTTCTTTCTCATATAAAATTAAATTTGTAGACGAAAAATTTATTTTGATTAATCAAAACTTACATAGCATTAATCAACCTGCAAAAAATAATAAACTAAGATCAGTGAAATTAGAAAGAAATTTATAATACACTAAGCATAATGGTATTCTAATTTTCTGTAATTAAAGCAGGGAAAGACATCAAAATTCAAAATTACAATGTTTCCGAATTAAGATCAACAAAAAGTGGAAGAAATAAAATAACATAGATGAATAGTAACAATTAATTGTACAATTTTCAACCTTTTAAACAAAGAAGTCTCAAGGATACTCTGCAATCGAGCATGAAGGAAAGAAGAAAGAAAAGCGGTAGAAAATTAAGAAAAGAGGGAAATCTTATCTTAGAAGAAGAAATAAATAGCATAGTGAGGAAAGAAATAAATAGGCTCATTACATTAATAACGGTTGTAACGAAAGAGGTGGGAGAAATAAAGTTGAAAATAGGTGAACAGATGGAAAACCTATTATTTTTTAAGAAATAGTACATAAATAGGGAAAAAAGAATAAAATCCAAAAAAAAAATAATAGATAAATAGGATGCTTGGTGCCAACTAATCTCCAATTGTTGTGGTGTGGTTCTTACCAAATTCGGCACATAATAGGAGCTTAGCACCTAAGCTCAGGCTGGCAAGTTAACGTGGGATAGCAGTAATTTGTTGTTGTTCTGATTTTGCAAAATCCCTTATCCTATCTCATCATCATGGTCACAAAATAACCACTTGTAACTGTACACAGAAGGGAAGGGGAAGGGAAGGAAAGTAAGTAGCCATGTCTTCCTTAACAACCAGACAACTTTTCCACATAACAAGTAGCAATTCCCAAGTGCAAATTTGTCCTTATAGGTCTATTCCTTTTTTCCTAACCAACAAGACCAACAACAGTAATAGATTCTTTAACATCACTGAGTTTTCAGGTTACAAGAATTTGAGTGTTGTGGTAAAGGCAGCTGCTGGGGATGGAAGAATTTCACCTAAGAATCAAGATGATGAAGATGGTGTGTCTTTGGGAACTATGAAATTGCCTCTCGATATTGATCTTCCAAGATTTGAAACTCTACTTTTTCAGGTACTTTCTGATTGTCATTTTGTTTCAATATACTTACCTTCTACGAATGGCCGGCTTGGCTCAGCGGTAAGCTTTTTTGCCGTGGTGTATCAGGTCGCGGGTTCGAATCAGCCTTTATACAAAAGTAGGGAAGGCTGCGTAGAGTATTCTTCCCCCAGACACCCACGAAGTGGGTATTGAACTGGCTCGGCCCTTTTTTATACTTACCTTCTACCAAAATCTGATGTGGTTCTCTGTTTGCATTTTTTTACTTTTAATTGTTTACAAAGTCCTTTGATTGCAATAAGTATTATTAACTCCTAAGCGTAACTGGTAAAATTCATGCCTTGTAACCAGAAGGTCACGGGTTCAAGACGTAGAAACAGCCTCTTGCATAAATGCAGGGTAATATTGAATACAATATACCCTTATGATTCTCTGGACCCCGCATATAACGAGAGCTTAGTGCACGAGATCTCTCAATAAAGATACCTCCGCCCTTGACCATAAGTCTCGAGAATGAGGTCCTCTTTAACCCTATGGCGCGAATTCGGATTAGTCAGGCCGGTAAGTTAATATATTGGATGGTTAAACCAGAAAAGAGAAACAACGATGAGTACTAGGGGATATGGAAATGCTATTATCTAAAGGGTAAAAACTCAAATTTTGAACTCAATTTAAGATGACTTATGTCAATTAACAGATTCACTATGTCTAACTCTGAAGACATTCAAAGGGGCTCAATTGAATGACTAGTGCAAAAACAATGTCATCGTGCATACTGGTTTAAGTTGGAGATGTTAGATAATGCTTCCAATCGGAACTCAACTGGACAACGTTGGAACTTGGGAGTATCAGTATCCTCTAGTAGAAGCAGTGAATATAATAACCCCCTAGTTTTTCAGACTCATTGGATAGGCTTCTATTAAGAGTCGACCAGTTAAGGACCTCGAGGGTAAAAGATCAGCCCGGTGCAAGGAGCTCCCGCTATGCACGGGGTCCGGGAATGAGCCCGACTACAAGAGTTTATTATACTCATTCTTAACCTGCATTTCTGCAAGCGGCTGTTTCCACGGCTCGAACCCTTAAGGATATAGCGTATAAATACATTTGATCCATTTAGCCGTAAGCAGCCTCCTTGTGGTTGATGTTACATATCCAGAATCACAAAAGACTAGTTTACCCCTGACAAGCGCGCGCTCTTCCTCATTTCCATATCATCAGCTCGAGACCTAGAAGAGAATTAATAAGAATTGAAAGGAAAAGTGAGGTTATGCTTCATTTCCCCTTCAATTTGGCCACTGAATAAGCAACTTTAAGTTGATCATAGTTATTCTTGGTGCCCCCTTTTGCATGCAAATTCCTCTGCATAAATGTTAACATAAAAAGCGAAGATGCAGGTTTAAGCACTGATCCTTAAACATTTTCTACTAATATCTTTATCAATAAACGGAGACCTAATTCCTCCTCCTTTATGTTATGTTGAGGATACTTTGTTTTGTGACTTTGCAGTGGGCTAACAGTCTTTGTCAAGGAGCTATGCTGCCACTTCCAGTGCCTCTAAAGGTAGACGCAGATTTCCGATTTGAAATTTATGAGTTCGGGACTCTAGGCCAAAGTTACATGTTACTGGGCTGTAAGGTTAAGCTAAAAATACGTAAGTTTAATTTGTTTGGCGAAAAAAGGCATTTTAGTTTCAATAGATGAGGGATTAGCCAAAATATAAAGAAGCAAACTTCAATTTTCTTCAACAACAACAAAATACCCAGTGTGATCTCACGAGTGGGGTCTGAGAAGGGTAGGGTGTACCGTGTACGTAGACCTTGCCTTTATCTTGTGTAAGGTAGAAACGCCAATAGACCCTCGGATCAAGAAAAGCAAACTTGAGTTTTCTATATAACAAAGTAGGCTCTACTTTCTCTTTTATATCTTTGGGCAGACTAATACTTTTAATGATACAAACGGCAAAAGGTTCCAATTCAGCAAACTCTTTCTTATGGAAAACATGTTCAATTTACAGACTAAAAACTCAAATAATTCGTGTTGTTTGCAGAGTTAATGTTCATCAAGATGACTTACTAGTTAAACGTTTCGTGTACAGGTTGACAAAATTCCTCGCGGAGCCAGACTTGGTTTTATTACAGTTGAAGATGCACAAACTGAAGTTCTTGTATATATAGATTGTATGGTTTTTCCTGCTACCGATAACTCACCTCCAATATTTCGAGCCATAAGAAATGGACCATCGAGAGATACGGCGCCTCCAGGGGAGCCAAGAATCATGAGAAGTCTTTTAGGTGCTCTTCAGAAATCTGTTGAGATTGCTAGAGTTTGAAACTTGAGACATTTTTTCTATTCCAATTGTTCTATATTTCAACACTCTTTTATGTATAAAAGCATTTCCCATTTTCTGTAATAACTTTCTGATTAATAATCAATATACACTGCTTCTTAAAACTCAATGGAACTTCATTACAAGTGTAATAACATTCAATTTCTTTATCACTTACCAAACAAATTAAAGTTCTCATCTCTAATTGCTGTTTAAATGAAAGCTCTTTAACTCTCAACTAAACCAAATCCTAGCCTTCCATGTTACTTAGATTCTGTTATTAGTATAGGATAGCATGTCCACAAACGGCAACGAAAAATACATCTGTGCGAATCCAGAAACTAAAATTTATAAGTCACTATAGCAACCTTAAGTTAATACTACAATAACTTATATTTTTTACGAGAAGTAAAATTCAGTTATCAATTTCGCTTTTTACAGATAGTTAGCTATATTTAATTTTATCAGATGCATGGATATTATAATTTTTTTTATGTTAACAATGTTAAGAAGTTAAATTCTTTATCTTGTAGGCAACTCTACAAACCTAGTTGGTTGGGAATTACTATAGTTTGCTTTTTTATCATCATCGTATATTCAATATATATTCTATATTAAAAAAATTATTAAATATATATAAAAAGAGAAAGATTCACATTTGCTTAAAGAGTGAAAAATATTTACATTCGCTAACTAATATACATATACACTATTTATACATCTCTCATTTAATTTTTTGAGTAAGCCACTTACGAACCAATAACTAAGACAATACACGTTTAGAACTAAATCGAATTTTTTTTTTTTTTTTTGAAAATTCCAGGAAAATCTGCGGTCGCTACCCTTGGATGCGCACAAAGTATACTGTGCAATAGCTCACAAACTAGTCACCCAGCCAAACTCATCAAAATCTCTAAACCCAAAAGTATGGGTGTTCATGGTTCGGTTTGGATCGGTTTTTCCCTGAAAAGAAATCAAATCAATTAAGTCGGTTTTTCAAACCAAACCAAACCAATTAAGTCGGTTTTTCTCGATTCGGTTTATGTCGGTTTTTTGGGTTTTTCAGTTATTTATCATTTTTTTTTTATATATAAGACATAAACCACCAAATACATATTCCGGCGACTACATTTTCAATGTAACACTATCAAATCAATTGCCCTTTGAGAAACTATTATTTATCAAGCTATATTGATTATAATTGAATCAAATAGTGATGAATAATTTAAGGACTCAATTAAAAATATATTATTTTT
The DNA here is from genome assembly GCA_032618575.1 of Nicotiana noctiflora. NCBI lineage: Eukaryota > Viridiplantae > Streptophyta > Magnoliopsida > Solanales > Solanaceae > Nicotiana > Nicotiana noctiflora. Next base: position 283,188 of record JASVEL010012552.1, read on the forward strand.
AACATGAAATAGATTCTTACATTAAACAAAAGAAAACTACCAATCAAACTAGAATGTAAAGGTAAAAAACTATATTAAAAGTGCAAACTATTAACCTTTACCGTAAATTTTTTGAAACTTTATATAACAATATACATATATATAGGTGTAATAATAAATTTGAAATAGCTACTCCTATAGTCGGTTTGATTCGATTTTTTTCTGATTAAAATCAAACCAAATTTTATCGGTTTTTAAGATTCAAAACCAAAACCAAACCAAACCAAAATGTATCGATTTTTTTGGTCGATTTGGTTTGATATTCGATTTGGTTCGATTTTTCGCGTTTTTATGAACACCCGTACCCAAAAGTTAGGATACTATCCATCTCACCTTTTACCATAGTTAGTCCCAAAAGGGAAAGTAACTAAGGGGTCATTTGGTAGGGTGTATAAGAATAATATTATATATGGTGTATTAGTAATGCAAGCATTAGTTATGTAAAGATTATTTTTATACATATTTGGTGTGGTCTATTAAAAATTATAATGCATTACATAATTTTTTAAAAATAATTATTTATAAAAATACCCTCTATATTTATAATTTTATCTTTAGGCATACTAATGCATGCATTAATAACGTTATATTATTAATATCATGACTTTGCTATGCATTAGCTATACACAAAATAATGCCAGCATTATTTTGTGTAATGCAGTCTACCAAACGACCGCAAGTTGGCTTAGTTGAGGATTTTGGAGTTTGGCGTCATCCTCTTTGCCATCTTTGATTCTCAATATAATCCTCCAAAACACATTTTCTCTCTCTTTTTTCTTTTTTTTTCAATCTTGACTCCCCATACTATTCATTCATTTCTTTCTAAAAAGTGAAAGATGGGTTCTATCTTTTATTGCTTTCATCCATTAAACCATACATGTAATCTTGATTCCTCAAAGACCCTTGTTTGTTTTAGTTCCAGTTTAAGTTCAAATCCAAAGAACTTCTCTTTCTTCAACTGTAAATCAAGAACTCAGTTAGTTTGTTCTTCTACATCTAAGGATGGTCCTGATTCTGTTCAATCTTCTGGTGATAATAATTATCCAAGGTTGGGTTATTATACTTCTTTATTTAATTCTCCATTTTTTTACCTTTATTTTAATTTTGGTATTTTTGTGCTGAATTGTCGTTATTGATTATCTTAGTTGTGAGCTATTGGGTTAATTTTGGTTTGTTCAGTTGTTAGCATTATTCAGAAATTCCAGAAATAGCATCTCTAACTTCACAAGGTAGGACGAAGACTAAGTACTGCCTACATACTACCCTTCTAGACCCCAGTGGGAATATACTGCGTATGTTTGTTGTTCTAGTTTAGTAGCTTTAGCTTTAGAAATTGGGAAATTTGTGTGTTAGATTTCTTTGACAGTTTAATATGTCCATTGTATATGGCTGAAATATTGATATTGAAACTGTATATATGTTAAAAAGTTTGTAACTTTAGCATCTGGTTAACATCCTTTTTGCTTCTTATATATTGGAGATTTGATTTCCAGGAATTTTTACCTTTTTGTGAAGAAAACAAAGAGATTTTGGTTGAAGAAATCTCAGTTTTTTTTACATGGTATTAGAGTAAGACTCATCCCAATTCTTAGTTTATACATGCTGGGCCTGATATTTTGTTGTCCACGCTCCGGTTGGACGTGGGAGAGATCTCCTTATATGGTTGCGCAAGGTCCAATTCTTCACATTTTCGAATGACATTGTTTTACTCCAAGTTCTGATACTTAAAATTAGTGCATGAAAGATATCATTATGAAATATTTTGTTACCAATAATATTTTTAACGGCGATGTTGGACTCACAACTCGGCTTGATGTGTTCTTTGTAAAGCATAGCATGTCTCAAATACTCCCATCTGTCCAAGGCTTCAGGCCTTGCTGGACAGAGTTACCTAGTACGTGTTGCTGGTAGGAGGTAGCAAGTATCCCTTGGAATTAGTCGAGGTGCGTGCAAGCTGGCTCGGATATCACGGTTATGAAAAAGAAAAAGCATGTCTCAAGTCCCAGTAAAAGGAGGGTTGTTATAGGTTGAACACCAGCAAAGAAATAGTTTCTAATTGTTGATGAATTCTCGGAATACTGAATTCATTTGGTTGTTTGAGCTGAATAGAGCGGAGCAGAATGGATAGACAGGATTCATGTAGCTAACACCAACTACTTTAAGATTGATGAGTGGTTGATTGATTTTATAGTGATTGCTGCTTTTGGACTTATAATCTATGAGTTTGCGTTCTTTTGAAATTAACTAATGTTGGTCCTTGTATGTTATAGCAATTTTTGCATCATTGAAGGACCAGAGACTGTTCAAGATTTTGGTAAGATGCAGTTTCAAGAAATCCAAGATAACATAAGGAGCAGGCGCAACAAAATCTTCCTCCTCATGGAAGAAGTGAGTTTTCTCAATTTCTAATGTATTACCTAAGAGAACTTGAAGGAATAACTTAAAGGTTGTACTGTCAAATTGCATCTTAAATTTCGGAATAATTTTCAGGTACGCAGGCTAAGAATACAACAAAGGTTAAAGACATCGAACACTAGACGTGAGACTGGTGAAGATGAAAATGAAATGCCAGATATCCCATCAACAATACCGTTTATTCCTAACATGGTAATTTGCCGTCTGCTCTAGTAAAACAATTTAAATATACCGAGAATTCAGTTGGTTTTGGAGGATGTATGTCATGTTGTTAAATTTTTTCCTCTCTTTCCGGAAAGTCATCCGTAGATGTTATAATAGGTTATATGCTAAAAACTGCGTTTATTTCTTTATGATTGTTCTCTGAATTAATAACATATATACCTCTTCCTTTGACTTAAGTGACTTCAAATTTACTCCTTTAGCAGTAAGTTGGTTCATTTGTTGTTTATATCAGACGCCAAAGACACTGAAGCAGCTTTATCTAACAAGCTTTTCATTCATAGCTGGGATTATGGTCTTTGGTGGATTCCTTGCCCCAATAGTAAGCTCCTGAACTCAATTTTTTCCCCCACTTTTACTTCTTATTCTAGTGTATAATTATGCATAACAGGATTGTGGTGTTATTTCACTTGCTTATTCTTAAGTTACAAAGCCTTTGGACTACTGACCCTCTTTGACATGGCAGCTTGAGCTGAGATTAGGTATAGGAGGCACCTCATATGAAGATTTTATACGAAACTTGCATTTGCCCCTGCAATTAAGGTATGTAGACTGAAATCTGAACTTTGTTTTTTGAATTGTGCAAAGTTGTCTACCGCATGATCTTTACTATCCAAGAATAGGTGGACGATAACAAAAAAATAGAAGACCATTTACATCGTTGAACTTTTGATATTGACTTCTTTTTCAATTATTTTCAGCCAGGTTGACCCCATAGTAGCATCGTTTTCAGGTGGGGCAGTGGGAGTCATCTCAGCGCTCATGCTAATAGAAGCTAACAATGTAGTCCAACAAGAGAAGAAACTGTGCAAATATTGCCATGGAAGTGGTATGTTCATATATTTTATCTGACGTAATCCGATAATGGTATAACACGATATTTAGACTCGTAAACTGTTGAGGTAGCTTATCTCTTTGTAGAGATTTATTGTTCTGAAGAATGCGAGATAGCTTTGTTATCATAACCTTATTTTACAATGATTTCGTTTTCCTTAGTTCATGGTACTAGATTACTTGTCAAAAGTGACGATAATATTCTTTCATGATTATTTGGTAGGATACTTGGCATGCGCACGGTGTTCAGCAAGCGGTAAATGCCTTTATACCGAACCTATTTCAGTGAATGGTTCTTATCAAACGTTGCGCGCACCATCTCTTAAAAGATGTGCAAATTGCTCTGGGACAGGAAAGGTATGAATCATGATCATCTCTAACTTTTCATGCATTTAACAGTCATCCTAGGATATCAATCTGAAAGCACTGCGTTTTTTTTTTTTTTTACAATTTCACAAATTTATTCTGCGTATTATCCTTACACTACAAGGAAAAAGCAATATGTCAGGAAGAATCTGTCACAAAATCGAGCATCGGAGAAGAATAAAACCATCATATTTATCCACATTATATTGATGAATTTCATCATAACATCGTCACAAATTCAGCACAATTTTGCGACTAAATTGTTCTGTCATTAACATTCCATCACAAATGTGCGTTTTTCCTATAGTGAATTATAATGGATGTGCTCATGCATCTCTCATCATGTATTTTTACTACTTCGCCTTATCATTTTTATATGCTAATTTATGTTGCGCGTACTCTCCACAACTGCTGCCACACCCATGTCGGATCCGTTACAAACGTGACAATATTTTTGGAGAGTCGGATCAACAATGCTAATGGATTTTGTTTTCCTATCATTATTGTAGGTAATGTGCCCTACATGTCTGTGCACAGGGATGGTGATGGCAAGTGAACATGACCTTCGTATAGATCCATTTGATTAGGACATAATATACCCAATTTTCATTTTGTAACTTACATTCAAAAAACATTTGCTATAAATCATACTAGTTGATATATAAAACACCCTAGTTAAGCCAGACCTTTGGTAATGAAGATGATAAATTCTCATCTTATTTATGAGTAATTGGATTTTAATTAGCATGTGTAATTTGATCGAAATTACTTTGAAATGAACTGATGTGATGGTAGGGGTTAAAAAGGTTAGTAATGTACCTCTGTAATTAACCAAAAAAATCCATCTGCAGCACAATAACCAACTCACACTGTCCACAATACACAAGAAAGAAAAAATTTATATGTGTCTATTGCTAACACTTGTATTCATATCCCTCCAGTTGGTCCTATCTTTATCATCACATATCACTCTTGCTAGACTGAACTTGAGAAATCATAACTAAAAGAGTTTTGAATTATGCAGTCTGAAGTAGACTTCTTTAAAATTGGGAAACTATATATTTAGTATACAACATTAGTTAAGGTGTCTAATTTAAAAGACCTAGGCCACTCTATATATTTACTCTAAATCTTAATATAAGATACTTATTTCACTCCAAACTATGTCCTTTGAAATTTCATATCAGATCTAAACATTTTCATCCTTAAATGAAACTCAACAAGGAGTTTCTTATCAATTTGAATTTGACTAACATTATAAAAGAAAGGTAAAAAAAAATTATATGAAAACTCAAATTGAGACGCGGCATGCAAGCGAAGCATTTTTAGCAAAAAAAAAAAAAATATATATATATATATATATATAGAGAGAGAGACATTTACATATTTGATAGCTATAAGAACTATCTCAAAATTTAGTGTTGGATATTAGACATGCAATCTTATAAATTACAATTGACAAAATTTTTGCAATCTCAAGGCAGTTTGGCCGAGTGGTCTAAGGCGCCAGATTTACGCTTTGGTCCGAAAGGGCGTTTTCAAATCCAACAGCTGTCATTGTTTTGTGCTTTCTTTTTAGTTTCCTTTACCTGATTTCTAATGTTAATTCTTTTCCATATTGTCATCAAGTATGATCTTTAATATTATAAAGCGATTATTGTCAATAATGCAGGGGTGTCAACGGTTTGATCGGCTATTTTATAAAATTAGTGACTCTAGTTGTTGAGTACCCTGAGGAAGGTACCAGATCGACTTCTAGTTGTAGCGGATTGATTATTTTATTATGTATAATTAAATTGGACTTTTCGAGATCATCTCAATAATATCGGTTTCTCTTCAGTATCGGTACAGTTCAATTAGTTTTCGGTTTTTTTTTTTAATGTCAAGTAAAAATTACTAGTAGAAATAGAATGCAATAGCATACCTACTTTTATAGGACTTTGCAAAATTCTCTAGACGTTTTTATTGTTTAAAATGTGATGAATTAAGAAAACATGAAAGATGATAAGAGTATTAGATCCATCAACTATTCTACAGCAGCATAAAAGAAACAAAGAAACTAAGCAAAAGACAAAAAAAAAATCACATGAATGAAAAGATATTAACCAAGCTGGAATTCAAAAAAAAAAGTGTATGTAAGATTAAATATTCGAAAAGATAAATTTAAATCATACGAAAGGAAACATATTCAATACATTGTAGTTTTCTACTCATAATTGCTAGAATACTGTGTCTTGTTAGCGAATATGTTGAAAATAATTTAGTTTTAATAGGAGTAGCATAATAGTTTTGGGAATTAGGATTTTGAGTTTAATTACCTTTTGGCTTTTAACCATTTTATAATTCTAATGCCAAAAAAAATTAATGCTTTATTATTTTTAAACATAATATATAAATATACTTTTTTACACGTATATTTATTCGGTACGGTTCGATATTTTTTTGATTTATTTTCACAAAATAAAAACCTACACTAATTATCGGTATGATTATATATTTATAGAAAGACCTACAATTTTATTAAAAGAAACCTAAAAATCAGTTTGGTATGATACGGTTCGGTTGGTTTAATCGGTTTTTAAATATCAATTAACAGAATAAAGTATCCAATTTTTCTTCTTAAATATCCCTAAAAATCAAAGATGATATATCTTACAGCTTGTTTGGATGATTGTTACACATCATTTCATAATGTATCGTATTGTATTGCAGTATACTGTAATGTAATATATCGTTTGATGAATACAATATTTGGATAGATTGTATCATTTATCGTTATTTCATGATATTACGCACCATCAATAAGAAGAATAAACTTGCAATACTTGAAAGAAAAATTATGACACATGTCACACCTTTTTTTTACCGCACCCGCGAGGGTGCAAAGAGTTTTTCCAATTAAAGGACAATCGAGGCGGGAATTATTTCATTATTTCAGAGTCGCCACTTGGGAGATTTATGGTGTCCCAAGTCACCGGTTAAATCCCGAATCGAGGAAAAGAATGACTCTATTTAACAGTCCGCGAACCAGAAATCCGGATAAGGAATTCTATTAACCCGGGAGAAGGTATTAGGCATTCCCGAATTCCGTGGTTCTAGCACGGTCGCTCAACTGTCGTGTTTGGCTTATCTATCTGCTTTTTACAGTTATGTACTTAGTGCAAATTAATATCCCTTTACCGCTTTTATTATTGCTTATGATTTACGAAAAGAGAAAGTTGCTTAAAAATATGCTTCTGAATCACGTCACATGAAATGCACCCGGATCCTCGACATATTCTTATTCAACATTTCGGGGTTTGGATTTGGGTCGCATGAAATGCACACCCGTATTTAAGAAGGTAGAACTAAAATATGCGCCCGGAGCGATTACTTATTTACATTGTTGAGAAGGACGTGATATTCGCTAAGAAACGACACATCTCAAAATCTAAGTATTTTATATGTACATTTATGAAGGCCTTGCGATTAGTGTAACTATTGGGCGAGGCGCACCTTTAATTCAAATCTAAAGCGAACTACATCCCACCGTATTTTACTTAGGAGTTGATTCCAAATTATTTAAAACTTGCTACGAACCACACCACATGAAATGCGCCTGTGGTTCCTGACACGCTTTATTTGCTCTTGCCCGAAATTGGGGTCGGGTCACATGAAATGCACCCCCGACTCCTTTAATCTAATTACGTCATTCAGTTGAGTAATGACTCACTAGCTAATCTTGCTTTTAACATAAGATCTAACATTAACAGATTTGGAGATTACACACATGAGTAGAGAAGATTGAACAGAGATACAACAAACTAATTCAGGTTTACGTGCATATCTAATAATAGTGTATCTTTGATCTAGCTACATTTTTCATAACCAAAACTAGCAATACAAACTTAATTAAAGAATAACAGAACGTAACCAAACATAAGAACTTTGGACGACTACATGATTCGACAGACTTTAAACATAAGCTTCAAGCTTCATCCTTTTCGAACCAAGGAACTACAATAACAGAAATGTGTACCTGGAATACGGAAGAAGAAAGATGAGTGAGCAGTGAACAAAGTGGCAATCAACAGTAGGTGAACCAGCAGCCACAGGAGAGAACAAGGCAATAACAGTAGCAACAACAGTCAACACAGACCAGCAGCAACAATAGACCCAACAGCAACAACAATAACCACACCAGTAGCAACACTCAACACAGTAGCAACACAATTACTAAGCCAGCAGCAACACAGTAAACACAGCAGCAACAACAATAGACCAGCAGCAACACAATAGCTAAGCCAACAGCATACAATAACCAAACCAGCAGCAACACTCAACACAGCAGCAGTAGCTCAATGACTCAGCCAGCACAACAACAACACAAGAGCAACAGGCAGTGGCAGTCACAGTTGCACTAGCACGGCAACAATAACAACACAAGAACAACAGCAACCAAACGACCACTGTAACCAACAGCAAAGCACAACCACAGCAGTGGCAAAAGAAAGACCACAACTGCAGCAACCACAACAAATGACAGTAACCACCCCAGCCAATGAAACAGTAACTTCAGCCTATCCTGTTTGTATCTCTTTGAATACCAGATGGAATCCAACAAAAAGTTTCAAAGACAGAACTTGTAAGTTATCAAAAGAAACAGAAGAAAATTCAGATCCTTCAAAAACCACCCCTCTCTCATCCCTTCAACCCTATACTTATAGTTAAAACTTTCAAACCTGGATGGCCAGCAGACTAGACTAAGGCCTTGCCCATCCCCACTCTGCCTTTTTTCCACCCGGATCTGTCTGAGTATGGGTTTTTATTAATCTAAACTACTGGTCTGCCACATACTAGTGGGGATACCCTGTTGTGGCAGGTTCCACTAGTCCCTCGTATGGGTATGTGATTAAATAACTAACCTGTATCTAATTAACAATTGTATCCAACTACTCCTAATCCAGAATTAAACAAACAACAAAGCCTAGACTTGTGCATTGCATACGGGCAGATTCAGGGCATGTACAAACATACAAACAAAATAATTTGTTGACGACATTAGATAAACTAGGCATACAAAGCTAATGCAGCATTGAATTTAAGCAAGAATTGGCAAAAGACGGGAATCGACCAAATAAAAGGCCTGTTGAGAAGAGTAGAAGAATACTAAAATTTTTGAAACTAAACACAAATACACACACGGATTACAACCAACAATCGTAAGGGACACGAATTACCTCAAAGAAATCTGCCGACCCAAGCTTCGAACCATGGTTTGGAACTATTGAAGCCAAACGGGCTTTAATCGAGATGTTCTCGATTGAGAACACCTAGACTAAAGTCCCTTGGACTTCAATTATGACTAATTCGGCCCGAATTGGGCTTCTTCAAAATTAGGGTTCTTGAGACTCGATTTGGGGTTTAGGTAGTTCGGGCTTGATTCGAACCAAGCCGTTGTTAGTGGGGGTATGAGGGATGTGAGGGGAGGTTGTGGTGTGATTTTGAAGTGGTTTGGGATGAATTTCAAATTCCGACGAACTTCGAATATGTGTATATATATATATGTATATATATATATATATACATATATATATATATACTAACCTATAACACAGCTATTTTTTACTACAATTATCCCACATAATTACATATCCCTTGAATGTAAACCGTATAATTTTGATATTAACGCTAAAAAAAATGCAACACATAATGTATATATTTTTGTATTTTACTAATTTAAACAAATAAACACGCACACAAAAATGCAGATTTAAGATAAAAATAACACAAAAATCACAAAAATCATGCCCAACATGAAACTATTTTTATTTTGAATTTTCTGGGAGTACTTCTCAGGTAAGGCAAAAATCACGTGCTCACAGCTGCCCCTCTTTGCGCGTAAACATGCAGAGTTTTCGTGCAAAGATAAGTGAGCGGATATAAGCGATTTTTGCCCGTTCGAGCACTCCGTATGAAGCATTTTTTGGAAAAGTTTTGACCGAACCTTGCTTCAAAGGTCTCCTACATATCCCTGGCTAAAAGGGAATCAGGCCAATGTAGTTCGGGAAGTTCTGGTAGCTGGGACTACCATGACTGTTGCGATCTCGCTGTTACTGCCGTTACTGCTCTGTTACTGCTGCTACCACCGCTTAGCCGATCTCCTTGTTACACCGTACTAAGCAACAAAAACAAAAAGCTAGACTAAGTTACAGTACTACAAGTTCTTATCTATCCTTTTTAACTTGATCTTGTCGCGCTCCTTGCCATCCTTTCTGACTTGGTGTTCCTTCTGACGCTTCTTCTCTTCCGCCAATTGTTATTTCAGCCTATCTTGATTGCCGAACTCCGACCATTGTTTCCTTCTTTATGATCTTTGAACTATTCTCCTTCGCAATCTGAGTCTATCTGTTCTGATCCTTGTTGCCTCCCTCTGCTTACGAACTTGGATTCAGGCCGGAGATTTCCGTTACATTCAACCGCTTTCCTCAACCGAATTAAAATAGATCGCCACCCCATTCTCCAGGCGGGCTCCCTGACTTCAACCATTACTTCAAAAATAAAATCGCCACTCCATTCTCCAGGCGGGCTCCCCGACTTCAACTACTACTTTCAAATAAAATCGCCACTCCATTCTCCGGGCGGGCTCCCCGACTTCCACTACTACTTTCAAATAAAATCGCCACTCCATTCTCCGGGCGGGCTCCCCGACTTCGACTACTACTTTCAAATAAAATCGCCACTCCATTCTCCGGGCGGGCTCCCCGACTTCAACTACTGCTTCAAAATAAAATCGCCACTCCATTCTCCAGGCGGGCTCCCTGACTTCAACTACAACTTCAAAATAAATCGCCACTCCATTCTCCAGGCGGGCTTCCTGACTTCAACTACTGCTTCAAAATAAAATCGCCACTCCATTCTCCAGGCGGGCTCCCTGACTTCAACTACAACTTCAAAACTAAATCGCCACTCCATTCTCCAGGCGGGCTTCCTGACTTCAACTACTGCTTCAAAATAAAATCGCCATTCCATTCTTCAGGCGGGTTCCCTGACTTCAACTACTACTTTAAAATTAAAATCGCCACTCCATTCTCCAGGCGGGCTCCCTGACTTCAGCTACTACTTCAAAATAAAATCGCCACTCCATTCTCCAGGCGGGCTCCCCGACTTCAACTACAACTTCAAAACTAAATCGCCACTCCATTCTCCGAGCGGGCTCCCTGACTTCAAATATAACTTCAAAATAAATCGCCACTCCATTCTCCGAGCGGGCTTCCCGACTTCAACTATCGCTTCAAAATAAAATCGCCATTCCATTCTTCGAGGTGGGCTTCCCGACTTCAACTACTACTTCAAAATTAAAATCGCCACTCCATTCTCCGGGCGGGCTCCCCGACTTCGACTACTACTTCAAAATAAAATCGCCACTCCATTCTCCAGGCGGGCTCCCCGACTTCAACTACAACTTCAAAACTAAATCGCCACTCCATTCTCCGAGCGGGCTCCCTGACTTCAAATATAACTTCAAAATAAATCGCCACTCCATTCTCCAGAGGCGGGCTTCCCGACTTCAACTACTGCTTCAAAATAAAATCGCCACTCCATTCTTCGGGCGGGCTCCCCGACTTCAACTACTACTTCAAAATTAAAATCGCCACTCCATTCTCCAGGCGGGCTCCCTGACTTCGACTACTACTTCAAAATAAAATTGCCACTCCATTCTCCAGGCGGGCTCCCCGACTTCAACTACTACTTTCAAATAAAATCGCCACTCCATTCTCCGGGCGGGCTCCCCGACTTCAACTACAACTTCAAAACTAAATCGCCACTCCATTCTCCGGGCGGGCTCCCTGACTTCAACTATAACTTCAAAATAAATCGCCACTCCATTCTTCAGACGCGGGCTCCCCGACTTCAACTATAACTTCAAAATAAATCGCCACTCCATTCTTCGGGCGGGCTCCCCGACTTCAACTACAACTTCAAAACTAAATCGCCACTTCATTCTCCAGGCGGGCTCCCCTGACTTCAACTACTACTCTCTGATTTCATCCTATCTTGATTACCTTCCTTCGCCTTTTGTACCATATCCTTGTTCCTACATTACCTCTCGGACCACCTTCTCTTCTGAATTATCCTGTCTTGGAATTGCTTTCCCCTAGGTCGTGTTACTTTTCTTCTGGCTGCTGGGGATATTTTTGGAACTGTTTACTCGCCTGCTGGGGATGATGCTGCTGAGGAAGTATTCTTTGTTTCCTTCAACCCTCATTCTCTTCCTTCTTCCCATACCTCCTCTGGGACTCACGTTTTTGCCTCCTCAAACAAATTATGGGATGTAATACTGCTAGGGGAATCTCGAAGCCATCGTTTTATTTTCCCCACAACTGCCGGGGGTGATACCAAGCTCAAATATTACCCCGTCGTGTCGTCTGGCCTTTCTCAAAACTATTCTGCTCGGAGCTGGTATTTCCCGAAATCTTGTGTTGCTTTCTACCCTTATCCACTGAGTCTTTGCTTTCAAGAAAATTTTCGCAACAGGAGAAAATTTTCTGCCCCAGTTTGATAAACTTCTGGATGGTATGCTTTTCTGCCAACGAACCCTCTTTTCCTGCTTTTAAATCAAAGAAAAATTGTTAGTTTCAAAATGCGGTGAGTGGTCGTGCCACTCTTGTTGGGGCCATTTTCTTTTCTCTTTCAGCTGCTTGGCCTCTCTCGAACTTTGAGGGCGACGTTGACGCTTGCCGGGGACAATGCTCTTTCCACGAACGACCTCTCATCTTTCCTTTTATTCCAATCTTTGGTTTGATCCGACACTTTTTAGCCGGTGATCTGTTGCGTGAAATCATCTTTCGGACATGCCACATGTGTCCATCATACTCCATCATTCTTGCGAACCTTCCACTCAGCCTGTCATCCCAATCTTGCTATCGTAACGACTTCTGTCTTATTGCCTCGTTCCACTCCTATTCACTTTCAATATACTCTGCTTTGGGAGACTTGGTAGTAAGCTTTGAAAAATCAATTTTCGAAAATGAAAGAAAAGAAAAGAATACTGACCGCAAATGACAAAAGAAGAGAAAAACTTTTCTGAACTCAAAAATAGGAAAACTTATCTGAATGTGTGCCTGATCCAATGGTTATGCCGCGCCTTTGAGATTAAACTACCCAGTCTATTCATATCAATCACTTTCTGATGCCGCGTTCTGCTAGAGGTAAACGGATGTCCAAACCTTGTCTCATGTAGACATCTTGTAACCATCTCGTCCTGTCACCTCACAGTGCCCTTCAAAGGGTTTTCACTAATGAGATTCTCTCATTTCTCTCTATCTCCCGTCGCCTTAAGGTGCCCGTAAAGGTTTTCACCGTAAGACTCTCTCATTTTATTTCTCTCAATTTCCTTCGCCTTAAGGTGCCCTCGAGGGTTTTCACCGTTAAGACTCTCTCATTTACGCTTTCTTTCCATGCGGCGGGGTATCACCCCTGAGATTCCTTCTAGAGCGTTATCCCCTTTCGGCTTGTGCATCCTGGATTCAATCGAGGGTCGGGATGTCACTCTTGGCTTTCGTTCACATGACTTGGCACTTCTCAAATACTGATCGAGAGGTCTTTCTGGTTCTTAATATGGTTTCTGCGCGTGAGGCCGAAGAAAGGGGTTTAGCCTCAACGGTTAGCTTATTACAACTTTCGGAATCCACACTATCTTTCCAACGAAACAATGACTTCTGCCCCAGTTTTGTTGCTTGGGGGATTTTTGATTTTTTTATTTTATTATGACCGAGCCGTGTGGCGCCTACGTATCCTTCTTGAGGAATCAGGTCGAACGTAGTTCACTTTTTCTTGTATTTTTTTTTTGTTTCTTTTTCTATTCCGTTACACATCTTCCTTGATGATTCCGAAAGAGGGTATATGAAAGAATAATTAAGGCTCAAATGGGGAAACAAAGGTTAAAGTGTTTGGGTAGTAGAAAAATTGCCTCTGTCATTTCATTCTCCGAAAAATGCCAAATACACACAAACGAAACCAAACGTTGATAAATGCATTAAAGAATTACACGTAATATCTCTTGACTGCATCAGAATTGATAGCCATATCGGTGCATCTTCCCTCAACATCAGTTAGGCATAGAGCGCCGTTGGATAATACTCTAGTCACCACAAATGGTCCCCGCCAATTTGGAGCGAACTTGCCTTTCGCTTCGGCCTGATGTGGTAGAACTCTCCTCAGCACATGCTGTCCCACTTCAAATTTCCTGGGACGTACCTTCTTGTTATACGCTCTCGCCATTCTCTTTTGATATAATTGGCCGTGACATACTGCTGTCAACCTCTTTTCATCGATCAAGCTTAATTGCTCTAATCGGGTTTTGACCCACTCGTCGTCATCAATCTCAGCTTCAGCGACAATTCGGAGGGACGGAATCTCAACTTCTGCGGGTATTACTGCTTCAGTCCCGTATACCAACAAGTAAGGAGTTGCACCTACCGAAGTCCGGACGGTAGTGCGATAACCCAACAGCGCAAATGGTAACTTTTCATGCCACTGCCTAGACCCTTCTACCATCTTCCTCAATATCTTCTTTATGTTCTTGTTTGCCGCCTCGACCGCACCATTTGCTTTTGGGCGATACGGTGTGGAATTTCGATGTGTAATCTTGAACTGTTGACATACTTCTTTCATCAATCCACTGTTAAGATTGGCACCGTTATCCGTGATGATTATCTTTGGAATTCCAAACCTGCAGATGATGTGGGAGTGTACGAAATCCACCACCGCCTTCTTGGTTACTGATTTGAATGTTTTGGCCTCCACCCACTTGGTAAAATAATCAATCGTTACCAGAATGAACCTATGACCATTGGAAGCCGCAGGCTCAATAGGCCCAATAACATCCATACCCCATGCAACAAACGGCCATGGTGCCGACATTGTATGCAATTCAGTCGGCGGAGAATGAATCAAATCTCCGTGTATCTGACACCGATGGCATCTTCGCACGAAACTTATACAATCACGCTCCATCGTGAGCCAGTAATATCCTGCTCGAAGAATCTTCTTTGCCAATACGTATCCGCTCATGTGTGGTCCACAAACTCCCGAGTGTATATCTGTCATCACCGTTGTGGCTTGACTTGCATCTATACATCTCAATAATCCCAAATCCGGGGTTCTTTTGTACAGCACCCCTCCACTAAGGAAAAATCCGTTTGCCAATCGCCGAATAGCCCTCTTTTGATCTCCAGTTGCTTGCTCTGGGTATACTCCTAACCCGAGGTACTCTTTGACATCATGAAACCATGGCTCACCATCCATCTCTTCTTCAATCACATTACAATAAGCATGCTGATTCCGGATCTGGATATGTAATGGATCGACACGAACCTTGTCCGGGTGGTGTAGCATTGACGCTAAAGTAGCCAACGCGACGGCAACCTCATTATGCATCCTTGGGATGTGTCTGAATTCTACTGATCGAAAGCGCTTGGTCAGATCATGCAAGCACCGACGATACGGGATAAGCTTTAAATCTCTGGTTTCCCATTCTCCCTGAATCTGATGTACCAGAAGGTCCGAGTCCCCCAAGACCAAGACGTCCTGTACATCCATGTCCACCGCTAATCGCAACCCCAAGATACATGCCTCGTACTCGGCCATATTATTGGTACAGTGAAAACGCAGTTGAGCAGTAACAGGGTAATGATGTCCAGTTTCAGATATGAGCACAGCCCCTACTCCGACTCCCTTTGCGTTCGCCGCTCCGTCGAAGAAGAGCTTCCACCCCGGATCCTTGGTTAGTTCTAACCCCTCAATTTGCAACACCTCCTCATCCGGAAAATACGTCCTCAAAGGTTCGTATTCGTCATCAACAGGATTTTCAGCTAAGTGATCGGCCAGGGCTTGAGCTTTCATAGCCGTCCTTGTCACGTATATGATGTCGAACTCCGTAAGTAATATTTGCCATTTTGCTAACCTCCCCTGTAGGCATAGGTTTCCGGAAAATATACTTCAACGGATCCAAACGCGAAATGAGGTAAGTGGTGTAAGAAGACAAATAGTGTTTCAGCTTTTGGGCTACCCAAGTCAGGGCGCAACATGTCTTTTCTAGATGAGTGTACTTGACCTCGTGGACTATAAATTTCTTACTGAGGTAGTAAATGGCCCGTTCCTTCCGGCCAGTAAGATCATGCTGCCCCAGTACGCAGCCAAACGAATTCTCCAAGACCGTCAGATAAAGAATCAGGGGTCTACCTGGCTCAGGCGGAACTAGTACGGGTGGATTTGACAGATACCCTTTGATCCGGTCAAACGCTTCCTGACATTCCTGCCGTCCATTCTATCGCCGCGTCTTTTTTCAATAGACGGAATATGGGTTCACAGGTTGCCGTAAGTTGGGCAATAAACCTACTGATGTAATTCAACCTTCCCAACAGACTCATTACCTCTGTTTTATTCTTCGGCGGGGGTAACTCCTGAATGGACTTGATTTTGGATGGGTCCAACTCAATGCCCCGTCGGCTGACGATGAATCCTAGCAACTTTCCCGATGGAACTCCGAATGCGCATTTGGCCGGATTGAGCTTGATGTCGTACCTTCGAAGTCTTTGAAAGAACTTCCTGAGGTCGGCAACATGGTCTTCTTGACGTCTAGATTTTATGATCACATCATCCACGTACACCTCAATTTCCTTGTGTATCATGTCATGGAATACCGTAGTCATCACCCTCATATATGTTGCCCCTGCATTCTTCAAACCAAACGGCATCACTCGGTAGCAATAAGTCCCCCACGGTGTGATAAAAGCCGTCTTTTCTGCGTCCTCTTCATCCATCAAAATCTGATGATATCCCGCATAACAGTCCACAAAGGATCCGATTTCGCGTCCGGCGCAATTATCAATCGGGATATGGATATTGGGAAGCGGGAAATTATCCTTAGGACTCGCCTTGTTGAGGTTGCGATAGTCCACACATACTCTGATCTTTCCGTCTTTCTTTGGCACCGGTACTATATTAGCTAACCATTCAGGGTATCGGGTGACGCGAATGACTTTCGCCTGCAACTGCTTGGTTACTTCCTCTTTGATTTTTACACTCATCTCCGTCTTGAATTTCCGCAGCTTCTGCTTGACGGGAGGATATGCCGGATCAGTGGGTAATTTATGAACCACTAGATCAGTGCTGAGTCCTGGCATGTCGTCGTATGACCATGCGAAAATGTCTTTAAACTCCATGAGTGTTTTGATCAACTCTTCCCTCAGATTGGGTTCAATGTGGACACTTATTCGGGTTTCTTTGACGTCATCCGCATTCCCTAGATTAACGGCCTCAGTATCATTTAAAGTTGGTTTGGGTTTTTCCTCGAAGTGACTTAATTCTTCACCGATTTCTTCTACGGCTTCATCATCGCCGTACTTCTGACTCACTCTCGTCACTTCTTATTTCATGCGTTATTATTTCCAAACCCGATTGACTTTCTAGACTGGGTTGATTAATCTTTAAGCACGCCATATCATTAAGATCAGTTGCAAGAAGGCTGTTCAGAAAAGTAAAAAGAAGGAAAAATAAACAAAATTAGACACGAAGGGAATCAAATTTCATTAAATGGGAACTGTACAAGGGAAAACAAACTGCAAACTTAAATCAAAAATGAACTAAAAACAACTGGATTTTACTCCGGGGACAAACCCCCAACACAAAATGAAAGAAAAACAATCCAAGACAAACTACCAAGACTCCTTCCGGACAGGGAGAGGAGTAGCCTTCCAGTTATTCAGTTTTGCCTTTGGTCCCACAAACTGTATCTCGGCATGACTGGATCCTTCACCATCCTCGAGCATACATACATCTGTGAATAGGTCCTCGAACTTCCTGAAGAACTCTTCGTCTGGCCTGATCGTAGGACCGGGAATCTTTGTCGTTGGATATCCTCTTGCTCCGGACCTGACAAAAGATTGGGAAAGGCGTGGAACCGGCTTCGGGAGCACCCATGTCTTCTTCTTACTCCTCTTGGCTCGCTGGATGTCCTCTGATGTTGGCTTGAATCCCAAGCCGAAGGTTCCCAAGTTTTCGACCACTGATACCAGTTGTATGATTCCTTGCAGAGATGCACCTAGACCTTTGCCGGGTATGAAACCATGTCGCAACATTTCACGAGCCACCATGACATCTGCAGTAATTATTCTGTCATCGGGAATGCATTCCCCTTCTGGAACTCGGTTGGCGGATACCACATCGCAGATCTGGTATACCCACGGCCCAACATCTTCTTATGTTTCAACAAAGGGAATGATGGTGCCTGATTGTGGATCGTTCTCTCCATGGACGACGATCTCCCGTTGGTCCCACTCAAACTTGACGAGTTGGTGTAAGCTGGATGGAACTGCTCTTGCGGCATGGATCCATGGTCGCCCTATTAGGAGGTTATATGACACCACCATGTCCAGCACCTGGAATTCCATGGTGAACTCCACTGGCCCAATCGTCAAGATCAACACTATGTCCCCAACCAATGCCTTACCTCCCCCGTCAAACCCTCGAACACATATGATGTTCTTGCGTACCCTGCCGATGTCCACTTTCAACTTGTCCAGTGTAGAGAGAGGACAAATGTTAGCGCCTGGACCCATTATCGACAAGGACTTTGGTAACCACCGCCTCCTCACACTTCACCGTAAGATATAAAGCCTTGTTGTGCTCGGTGCCTTCCTCGGGCAACTCATCATCGGTGAAGGTGATCCGATTTGCTTCGAAGATCCTATTGGTGATCTTCTCCAAATGGCTCACCGAGATTTTATCCGGTACATGTGCCTCATTCAGGACTTTCATCAATGCTTGCCGATGTTCTTCAGAATGTATCAGCAAGGATAGCAATGATATTTGCGCCGGAGTCTTCTTCAATTGCTCTAAGACACAGTAGTCATGCAGCTTCATCTTTTTCAAGAATTCTTCCGCCTCTTCATCGGTTACCGGCTTTTTCAATGCTGCCGGAGTGGTCTTCCTCAATTCCGCAGGGGCAAAACATCTCCCCGAGCGGGTCAACCCTTGGGCTTCACAAACTTCCTCTTTCACTTCCTTTCCTTTGTAGGTCGTTGTAATCCAAGCATAATTCCATGGAACAGCCCGGCTATCAGTTATTGGCAACTGTGTTGCTGGCTGGATGATGAAAGGATCCATTCGAACGCCTGCTACTGTCAAGATGGGCTTGATTGCTGCCCCCGGTACAACTATCTTGGCTTCCCCCGGCTTCACCGGTACTTCGTTCACACTTCCCTTTCCTGCTTCCGACCCTCCTGGTATGTCCTTCTTGCAACTGGGTGACTCATCAAGGCTTGGCCCCTTTCTCGTTCCTACCCCGCTAGACTTAATCATCATTACAGTCTGAGAGGCTTTCTCCTTTCCTTCCTCCGCCCGTACCAACTCGATCATATTGGTCTCATGATGAGTTGGAAGCGGGTTTTGGTTGATGTTGGGCTCGGTTGGAGTCTGGACCTCAATCCTGCGAGTGTCAATGAGCTCCTGGATGGCCGTCTTCAGCCTCCAACACTTTTCTGTATCATGTCCCGGACATCCCGAGCAGTAGGCGCAATTCACCGAATGGTCCAGGTTCTTCGGAAGAGGGTTTGGCAGCTTAGCTTCAACCGGATTCAGCAACCCTACTTGCTTTAACCGGTGGAACAGACTAGTGTAAGATTCTCCCAAGGGAGTGAAATTCTTCGGCCTTGGCGCCATGTCGCCCCTGAATGCCTGGTTTGGACGAAAACTCGCGCCCGAGGGGTTTCTGTAAGCTCTTGGGGGTGGATGATTGTTCTGCGGGTTTGGTGCACGCCACGGTGCACGGACGGGAGGTGCAGAATAGGACTGTGCGTGGTGGACAGTAAAATGGGGATCAAGTGCGGGATAGTAATGTTGCGGGTGGTTATATGGGTTGTGGGAGTAATTTTGGTGGTGAGGCTGGGGTGGGCTATATTGGGGTGCGGGGCCTCTATTTCTGAACCATGCCCCGGACTCGACGGCCGCAACTTCCTCTCTCCTCTTTTTCCCCAGTACTCCTCCAGTACCACTTTGGATAGCCCGAGTGGTGGCTTTCAATGCTGAGTAGCTCATGATCTTGTTGGCCTTCAAACCTTCCTCGATCATACCCCCCATTTTTATCACCTCGGTGAATGATTTGCCTACGGACGTTACCAGATGTCCGAAATAGGTTGGCTCTAATGTCTGCAAGAAGTAATCCACCATCTCGCTCTCTCTCATCGGCGGATCTACCTTGGCCGCCTGTTCCCTCCAGCGGAAACCAAATTCCCTGAAGCTTTCAGCGGGCTTCTTCTCTAATTTTAGCAATGATAGGCGGTCGGGGATTATTTCAAGATTGTACTGGAACCGGCCGATAAAAGCTTGAGCCAAATCATCCCACGTAAACCATTTACTGGGATCCTGTCTAGTGTACCACTCCAGCGCAGATCCTCCCAGACTCTGACCGAAGTAAGCTATCAGAAGCTCGTCCCGTCCTCCGGCCCCTCTCATTTTACTGCAAAACCCTCGCAGGTGGGCCACCGGGTCACCATGCCCCTCGTATAGGTCGAATTTGGGCATTTTAAACCCTGCTGGCAACTGGACGTCCGGAAATGGACACAGATCCTTATAGGCGACGCTGACCTGGTTGCCCAAACCGTGCATGTTCCTGAAGGACTGCTCCAGGCTTTTAACTTTTCTGACAACTTCCTCGTGTTCCAAACTTTGGAAGTGCTTTTCCGGTTCTGCCGGATTATCCTAGTGAGGTGTATGTGATTGTGGTTCAGGAGCCCTGAAAGTAGGCTCTGGAGGATAGTAAGAGTTGTCATGGATCTGAACATACGGCTCGCTGGCCGGCCTTTGCAGAGGAGCAGGTGGAGGTGCCACAAAAACAGGGGTGGCTGGAGGAGGATTTGGTTTGGCTGGTGGAATGTGGGTGGCATATGGGTTTTCCCCCTGAAAGTATGGATAGATCGGGGCGCTTGTCGAAGGATCGATGGGCGGATGTTCCGGAGCCGAGGCGAGAGTAGGGCGGTTTGGTGAAGACTGTTCCCTGGCCCAGGCCAGGTGCATCTCTGTTATCTGTTGTTTTAACCGGTCTACCTCTTCTTTCATGATTTGTAGCTCCGATTTTTCTTCCTCGAGACTCTTGCCAGAACTAGACATGCTTACTGTAACCGGTCCTTTGGATCTAGTACGGTAGTGATGGTTGGCCAGTATATTCTGTCAAACCAACTGCTAAACTTTCTGGAAATGCAACAAACTTGTTAGTTCACCGAGTTTGACAGATATGTTATAGCACGTTGGATGCAATGCACCTAACCAAATAACCCTTTCTACATGTACTCTTAACATGCGTCATTCCGACCCTTTTTCTTTTTCTTTTCTTTTTCTTCTTTTTCTTTTCTTTTTCGACTATCTTTGTAAGCCTTATTGTTATTTAACCTTTGGATTCTTTTCCTTTCTTTTAGTGGTGGTCGAATCTTATGTGGATTGCCTACGTATCACGACCCCGCGTGAATCAGACCGAGCGTAGTTCTGGTAACAAGATTGTGGCAAAATTCAGTAACTTTTATATCAAATAAAACCGTGCAGTTACAAAACACGTCTTACAACAATCAGCAAAACAAAAGAAATGCTTGACTTGGGAAAGAAAAGACAAAAATGCCAACTAGCTTGACTCAACATTTCAAAATACATTTTCAATCAAAAATCTAGTGCTCTAAAATTCCTGGGGGCCCGCGAGGCATCATTCGGCCTTGCCGCGGGCCTTGGTGTGAGGTCCTTGTGCAGTCCCCTCAACTCTTCCA
The DNA here is from genome assembly GCA_032618575.1 of Nicotiana noctiflora. Taxonomy (NCBI): domain Eukaryota; kingdom Viridiplantae; phylum Streptophyta; class Magnoliopsida; order Solanales; family Solanaceae; genus Nicotiana; species Nicotiana noctiflora. The sequence goes on from JASVEL010012552.1 coordinate 304,859, forward strand.
TGATCCGATGAACATAACCCATAATTGAAGCGAAGAGGTCGGCGCGGGGCATTCGTTCACAAGCTAGGCACTTCATGGTGACATAGTGCCCGATTTCTCCAATTCTGTCCTTGATCATGTCCCTTTCTCCGAGTAGCCGCTCTATCTGCTGGCTTTTCGTCCCCAATCTTCGAGCATTGTTGGTGACTTGGTCTAGGAGCCTATCCACTTGTCTTTGCAGTCGGGCCATCAAATTGTGGCAACGGTCGAGGTCCGCTCTGGCATCTTGGGCTTGCTTGAAAACCCGCTCCCTGAGGACAACATTTGCTTCCCTCAGGCTAGTGATGATCTCAGTGTAATCTTCTTCCACCCGTTTTAGGTGAAGTGCATGTTGATGTGCCTCCTTTCTCCAGCTAGCACGGATCCTCGTTGTCTGGGCTTTCGACTCGTCCAACTCTCTTTGGATATCGGTGACTTGGCTTCTCAAACCCTTTATCAATTTTTCGTCGGCCCGACTCCTCAACTGTCTGTCAGCATCTCTTTTCATTTGCTGGATTTGAGCTCTCAAGAAGTCATTTTCTTGTGCCAACTTCTTTTGTCTCCTTCGTCGGTGGCGGCTTGCATGTTCTTCTCGAACTGAAGGTCCCGGACCTGTTGTTCTATCCTGCCAATCTTCGTCCTGTACCCCTCCTCCTTTGCTAACCAATCCCATTGTTCCCGTGAATCTTCCGTGAACTGTTGGACATGGGCTCTTTTAGAACATTTCCGACGAATCTGAAATCTTTTCCCGAACCACGCATTGTACTTTGGGTCCACCTCTCCCTTAGCTAGTTCCCGGACCATGGTTTTAGGCTCAAGGAACCGACATTCGTGCCACAGCCTTCTAATCTTTTCTTCGGGGAATACGACTCCCGGGCTTAACTCAATGGCGTATTTCCTCAGGTCTTGATCGGTAGGAATAACCTGAAACCTTCCTAGTTGACGTAATACACGGTGAGGGACATATGGTTGGATACTGCGGATCCCCATCAGAAGGATATAACACTCTTCGGCTGCCATATATATTACTTCAGTATCGGGTAACCACCCGAACGCCCATTCAATCTGATCGGCTTCTATTGAGCTCAGCCGTGCAAGCCATGCCTCGACGCCTTCAGGGAATACAGCACCCATCATCCGTTCTTCAAAACCCCTGATACAGTTTTTCCCGGTCAACCCATGGTTCATGTATTGTGTCCGGTGATGGAGGTGTTCCTGCATCCATAATTGGAGTAACAGATTGCATCCTTGGAAGAAATTGCCCCCTTCTCGGCATACAGTCAAGGCTCGATAAATTTCGGACAAAACCAAAGGGACCACCGTGCTGGTAGCCTTTTTGATTGCAACATCGGCTATTCCTACCATACTTATCTCTATTTTCTTATCTTCGCGCGGACAAATCACAATCCCCAAGAATGTCGTTATGAATGCTAGAATTCGTCTGGCCTCCCACTTGGTTCTATTCCCTGCGTGAGTTAGTCCAAGGTTTGACTCTTCAAAACCCCGAGGAGTGCCGTACCGTTGATATAAGAATTGGAGATCGCAACATCCTTTCAGCAGATCATCATTTTTCACCTTCCGACTAATGCTCAGCAAATCCAGAAACCCATGTGGAGATACCGGTCTTGGTGAGAGCAGGTATTGTCCTCTTAATTTCCCATTTAGTCCTGCATAACCCGCAATTTCCTCTAATGTGGGCGTCAGTTCAAAGTCAACAAAACGGAACACATTGCGGGTCGGATCCCAGAAAGATACCAGTGCCTTGATGATGTCTTCCCTTGGCTCGATATTCAACATATCAACCAAACCTCCCAAAATTCTCCCCACTACCTTTTTGCTACTGTCTTCCAAATCGTTCCACCATATATGGAGCTGCCGAGGGACCTCGCTAAAGATTGAAAATGATTTATTCTGATTCGTGCTCATCCTGCACATTTATTAAGGTGATTTAAATAAGAAAAACAACTTTGTTTTGCTAAAAATATAAAATCAGTTTTCAATCACGGCCTTTCAATGTCTCGGGGACGAAGGCTTTTAAGGCTGTGGGGTAAATTGATCGAAATCAAAATTGACCCAAAGGTGGCCGTTTATACGAAATTAGCCTTCCGGCGTCCCTTTCGGGAACATTCGGCTATTTTTGAAAACAACGTCACCGACTTATTTAGTACAAAAGTTAGTTTTGATATTTTGGCCATTTTTCAAAAGGTGAAGTTGGACCTGATGGAGGTTGCCTACGTATCTCACATCCAATGAGAATCAAACCCACGTAGTTCGGTTTTAACGAAACAAACGACATTATTTATTTATTCATTTTACTAAAGGAAATTTTTTTTTTTTTTTTTTTTTTTTTTAATCTCTAAAGCCGGTCAGCATGCAAGTCTATAACAGATAAATGCGCAAGACAAACAGGATGCAGCAGGATAGTCTGTTCATTTCAGGTCACCTGTCCTAGACGGACCCAACCCCTGTGTTGAGTCCCCTAAGCCAAATGCAACATGATGCAAATAAATGTTTCCTACTAGGGATCCGGCATGAAGCTTTGTTATTCTAGGTTTAAAAACCTGGGTTTATCTGTTCTAGACTTGGCTTACCCGAGCGGACAGCTCGAGCCGAGGAGGAGGCAGCAACCCGGGAATACCAGAAGCTTCACCGGTTTTGCAACTTATCCAAACCTCGTTCTAAAATGGGAATTAGACACTATACAGAAAAGAAGTCACACGAAGTGCACCCTTCTTCATGATTTAGAAGACTCGGAGAGGAGATTGGTTCCGGCACAATTTATATGTACAGTTCACAAAATATCAAAGCAGTAAAAACAACATTTAGCACATTGATGCCAACATGTAAAAGAATCAGATAATAAATATGCCAAATACAACAATTATTCCGAGCTCGAATTCTAAAGATGTCCCCAGCAGAGTCGCCAGAGCTGTCACACCTCTTTTTTACCGCACCCGCGAGGGTGCAAAGAGTTTTTCCAATTAAAGGACAATCGAGGCGGAAATTATTTAATTATTTCAGAGTCGCCACTTGGGAGATTTATGGTGTCCCAAGTCACCGGTTAAATCCCGAATCGAGGAAAAGAATGACTCTATTTAACAGTCCGCGAACCAGAAATCCGGATAAGGAATTCTATTAACCCGGGAGAAGGTATTAGGCATTCCCGAATTCCGTGGTTCTAGCACGGTCGCTCAACTGTCGTGTTTGGCTTATCTATCTGCTTTTTACAGTTATGTACTTAGTGCAAATTAATATCCCTTTACCGCTTTTATTATTGCTTATGATTTACGAAAAGAGAAAGTTTCTTAAAAATATGCTTCCGAATCACGTCACATGAAATGCACCCGGATCCTCGACATATTCTTATTCAACATTTCGGGGTTTGGATTTGGGTCGCATGAAATGCACACCCGTATTTAAGAAGGTAGAACTAAAATATGCGCCCGGAGCGATTACTTATTTACATTGTTGAGAAGGACGTGATATTCGCTAAGAAACGACACATCTCAAAATCTAAGTATTTTATATGTACATTTATGAAGGCCTTGCGATTAGTGTAACTATTGGGCGAGGCGCACCTTTAATTCAAATCTAAAGCGAACTACATCCCACTGTATTTTACTTAGGAGTTGATTCCAAATTATTTAAAACTTGCTACGAACCACACCACATGAAATGCGCATGTGGTTCCTGACACGCTTTATTTGCTCTTGTTCAAAGTTGGGGTCGGGTCACATGAAATGCACCCCCGACTCCTTTAATATAATTATGTCATTCAGTTGAGTAATGACTCACTAGCTAATCTTGCATTTAACATAAGATCTAACATTAACAGATTTGGAGATTACACACATGAGTAGAGAAGATTGAACAGAGATACAACAGACTAATTCAGGTTTACGTGCATATCTAATAATAGTGTATCTTTGATCTAGCTACATTTTTCATAACCAAAACTAGCAATACAAACTTAATTAAAGAATAACAGAACGTAACCAAACATAAGAACTTTGGACGACTACATGATTCGACAGACTTTAAACATAAGCTTCAAGCTTCATCCTTTTCGAACCAAGGAACTACAATAACAGAAATGTGTACCTGGAATACGGAAGAAGAAAGATGAGTGAGCAGTGAACAAAGTGGCAATCAACAGTAGGTGAACCAACAGCCACAGGAGAGAACAAGGCAGTAACAGTAGCAACAACAGTCAACACAGACCAGCAGCAACAATAGACCCAACAGCAACAACAATAACCACACCAGTAGCAACACTCAACACAGTAGCAACACAATTACTAAGCCAGCAGCAACACAGTAAACACAGCAGCAACAACAATACACCAGCAGCAACACAATAGCTAAGCCAACAGCATACAATAACCAAACCAGCAGCAACACTCAACACAGCAGCAGTAGCTCAATGACTCAGCCAGCACAACAACAACACAAGAGCAACAGGCAGTGGCAGTCACAGTTGCACTAGCACGGCAACAATAACAACACAAGAACAACAGCAACCAAACGACCACTGTAACCAACAGCAAAGCACAACCACAGCAGTGGCAAAAGAAAGACCACAACTGCAGCAACCACAACAAATGACAGTAACCACCCCAGCCAATGAAACAGTAACTTCAGCCTATCCTGTTTGTATCTCTTTGAATACCAGATGGAATCCAACAAAAAGTTTCAAAGACAGAACTTGTAAGTTATCAAAAGAAACAGAAGAAAATTCAGATCCTTCAAAAACCACCCCTCTCTCATCCCTTCAACCCTATACTTATAGTTAAAACTTTCAAACCTGGATGGCCAGCAGACTAGACTAAGGCCTTGCCCATCCCCACTCTGCTTTTTTTCCACCCGGATCTGTCTGAGTATGGGTTTTTATTAATCTAAACTACTGGTCTGCCACATACTAGTGGGGATACCCTGTTGTGGCAGGTTCCACTAGTCCCTCGTATGGGTATGTGATTAAATAACTAACCTGTATCTAATTAACAACTGTATCCAACTACTCCTAATCCAGAATTAAACAAACAACAAAGCCTAGACTTGTGCATTGCATACGGGCAGATTCAGGGCATGTACAAACATACAAACAAAATAATTTGTTGACGACATTAGATAAACTAGGCATACAAAGCTAATGCAGCATTGAATTTAAGCAAGAATTGGCAAAAGACGGGAATCGACCAAATAAAAGGCCTGTTGAGAAGAGTAGAAGAATACTAAAATTTTTGAAACTAAACACAAATACACACACGGATTACAACCAACAATCGTAAGGGACACGAATTACCTCAAAGAAATCTGCCGACCCAAGCTTCGAACCATGGTTTGGAACTATTGAAGCCAAACGGGCTTTAATCGAGATGTTCTCGATTGAGAACACCTAGACTAAAGTCCCTTGGACTTCAATTATGACTAATTCGGCCCGAATTGGGCTTCTTCAAAATTAGGGTTCTTGAGACTCGATTTGGGGTATAGGTAGTTCGGGCTTGATTCGAACCAAGCCAGGGTTAGTAGGGGTGTGAGGGTGGTCTGGAGGGTGTGGGGTTTGGGCCAGTCTTTTGGACTAAAACATGGCCCGAGTCTGCTCTTCATGATATACTATATGTATATGTGTATATATATATATGTATATATATATATATATATATATATATACACATATATATATATACTAACCTATAACACAGCTATTTTTTACTACAATTATCCCACATAATTACATATCCCTTGAATGTAAACCGTATAATTTTGATATTAACGCTAAAAAAAATGCAACACATAATGTATATATTTTTGTATTTTACTAATTTAAACAAATAAACACGCACACAAAAATGCAGATTTAAGATAAAAATAACACAAAAATCACAAAAATCATGCCCAACATGAAACTATTTTTATTTTGAATTTTCTGGGAGTACTTCTCAGGTAAGGCAAAAATCACGTGCTCACAACACATGATAAATTTTATTATATAAAAGGTTGGGTAAATGATAAAATAAAATTATTTAATAAATAATGAAGGGTAATACAAAGTAAAATACAACCACACCAAATCGGTCATTATACAAAGTGGCACATTCAATTGTTACATAACGACTGATTTAACATTACGTCGTCCCTCTAGGAAAGGTCCCACGATGTCCATTCCTCATTTGATGAATGGCCATGGCGATGTGATGTAGTGGATGTGCTTTGGCGTATCATATGAGCGTATTTCTAGCACTACTCACATTTCTTGACAAAGTCGGCGACTTCCTTCTTCATGGTGGGCCAATAATAGCCTACTTGTGAGAGACATCTGCGAGAGCTCGGTTGTCGGTATGGGCACCGCAGTGGTCGTTGTGTACTTCCTCGAGGATGCATCTTGTTTGGTTTGGCCCTAGGCTTTGCGCCAAAGGGCCGCCAAACGTTCTTTTGTAAAGGTCGTGGTTTATGATGATGTATTTGGCCGCCTGCATCTAAAGCTTTTGGCTTCTTTTTTGTTTGATGGGAGTACTCCCTCCTGCAGATATATTATAATATGGTTGCACCAATCCCAAGTTAAATTTACAGAGTGTTGGTCTATTGACGAGTGGAGGAGGGTAACCACATTTTCTTTCCTAATGTTTTTGGTTGTTGTTGCTAACTTAGCCAGGTGGACTGTCTCGATGTTTTGTGCTCGAGGTATCTGGTCGAGTTGACATTCATCAAATTCTGGCAGTAGTTTATAAATCTTTGCTTGGTACTTTTGTAGCTTCTGTTATTTGATTTGGAAAGTCTCTGTGACTTGGTTTATAATTTCATCGGAGGACGACTCGTCGTTCTCCGTATTTGTGAGCCATCTTTAGTCCTGCAATTACGGCCTCAAACTTGCCTCCTTGTTAGTCATATTGGGGCACTGTATAGACTGGCAAATGACTTCACCTGTTGGGACATCGAGTATGAGTCTTAGTCCAGATCCTGACACATTGGAAGTGCCATCAGTGTAAAGGACCCATAGGTTGGGTAAAGTGGGAGAGGTATGAGAAGTTTCTTGCTCGGCCTCAGGCATTATTTTGGCACTGAAATTGCTGATGAAGTCGGCGAGTACCTGCGATTTTACCGTTGTTCGCGGCTGATATGTTATATCATGATCACTCAATTTTGTGGCCCACTTGGCCAATCTCCCCGGCAACTCGGGTTTATGTAGGATTCCCCGCGGGCTCCTCTCTGATAAGGAAGGAAACGAAATAATCTCAATTTTACGACCAACAAGAGCCAAAGCTACCCGGGCCTGGGAAGAAGAAAAATCGAATAGAGGAAGAAGTGGATGTGTAACTGGCTTACTTGAGCTTTGGTACGCTAATAGTTTCCTAATAGGATTGAAAGATTATTTTACGGATATCCCAGGGGCGTAGCGGGTTCGAAAGGACCAGGCTCATACTGACTTCATTTTTCACATTGAACGCTAAAGCAAGGCAAACTAAAAAACGAAATAAGAAATGGATTCTTTTTATTTTACTAGCTTGACGGAAGCTATTGGAAGCAACTGACCTTATGGGGAAGGTCGCGACCATCGATGTTCGGTGACATTGAAAATAGGGTCTAAGCTTTCGTGAAGGTATGACCAATGGCAAGGCCAACTTTTCGAGGTGGGGGTACCTTATTTCGGCATCGACAAGGATTTTACTAAGTAATAGATTGGAGATTGCGTGCCTTTGTTTTCATGGACCAGCACTGCACTTACTGCGACTTCTGATATGGCTAAGTATATCACGAAGCGCTCGTTGGGTTTTGTTTTGGCAAGTAGCGGGAGCGAAGATAAGTATGCCTTTAGTTCTCTTAAGGCCTCGATGTATTCTGAATTCCACTAGAGTCCATTGTCCTTTTTAAGCACGTTGAAGAATATGTGGCATCTGTTAGAGGATCGTGAGATGAACCTCGACGAGGTAGCTATACGAACAGTTAGTTTTTGTACCTATTTCTTGCTATCAATACTTCAGGTATTCCCTCGATAGCTTTGATCTAGTCGGGGTTGACCTCGATGCCTCGTTGTGACACCAAAAATAGAGGAACTTTCCCGAGGTTACGCCAAAGGCACACTTTTCGGGGTACATCTTATGTCGTATCACCTTAGTTTACCAAAGGCTTCATTCATATGGTCGATATGGTCTTCCTTCCTTTTTTTATTTGACCAACATATCGTCTATGTAAACTTCTATTATTTTTCCGAGTTGGTCCTTGAATATCTTGGTGACCAGTCTTTGATAAGTCGCACCTGCGTTCTTCAACAGAATGACATGACTCTATAGCAGTACGTTCCTTGGTGGGTGAATGTGGTCTTCTCTTGGTCCTCTTCCTCCATGAGGATCTAGTTGTAGTTTGAGTAGGCATCCAAGAAGCTTAATAACTATTTCCCTGATGTTTCGTCAATGAGATGATCGAAGTGAGGCAACATGAACAAGTCTTTCGGACATGCTTTTTTTAAGTCTATAAATGCAACAACCCGACCGGTCGTTTTGAGCATTTCACTTTTCTCACCAGTTCTCGGGTATGAATAGCCCCGTATGATGTATATGACTTATGTATATCGTTGATTTTGGTTTTTAGGTTAATCGGAATAGATATAGACGGATGATTTTCAGCTTGAAGCTTTAAATTAAAAGGTTTAACTCAGTCTTGACTTTTTAGTATTCGATCTCAGGTTAAGATTTTTATGATTTGGTTAGCTTCATAGGGTTTTTTGGACTTAGGAGCGTGATCGGAATGTATTTTAGATGTCCGTGGTAGATTTAAGCTTGAATTGGTGAAATTGAAATTTTGACGTTTTCAGTTAGTAGTGATTTTTTTTATATTAGGGTCGGAATAGAATTCCAGAAATTTGAGTAGGTCCATTGTGTCATTTGTGACGTGTATGCAATATTTTGAGAAATTCGGATGAGGTTTGATAGACATTTTGATCATTTGCGGAATTCGGATGTTTTGGAATACTTAGGCTTGAATACGAGGTTTCTTTATGATTCGATGTTGTTTTATGTGTTCCAAAGATTGGTACAAGTTTGAATAGTGGTATATGATTTATTCATATTTTTGGTTAAGGTCTAAGGGCCTCAGGATGATTTCGGATGGTTATCGGAAAGTTTGGAAGTTAGAGTTGCAGCTGAAGCTGTTGTGTTTCTGTCATAACTTTACCTGTGGATTGGGAATTGCAAGTGCGAGCCGCAGAAGCGGCATTTCTATTGTAGGAGCGAAGTCCAGTAATTGGGGATGCATCACAAATGCAAAAGGTTAGTCACACTTGCAAGCCCGCAGATGCGTAGGCGTAATTGCAGGTGCAGATGGGAAGTTTAAGTGAAATTTTGCTGATGCGGGCCTTTTGTCACTGATGCAGGGGTCACAGGTGCAGTATTGGACTGCAGATGCATAACCCCTTGGCAAAACATATAAAATCTTGCCTTCGCAATTTTTAGCTCATTTCTCACAATTTTTGAGCTATTTGAAGCTTTTTTACAGAGATTAAAGAGGGATTTGAAGGGAAACATTTGGAGGTAATGTTTTTGAACTCAATAATCGATTTTATGGTAATTTATAACTAATTATATAAAGCCTAAAATTTGAGAATTAGGGTTTGAAATTGAAGAGTGTAAATTGGGGATTTGAGAGGCCATTTGGGGTCCGATTTTGATGTTCTTGTATGTATAGACTCGTGGGGGGATAATGATTATAGCGGTATGATTTATATCAAATTCATAGATGTAGGCCGGGAGGTCGGGTTTGGAAAATTTTGGGATTTTTTATGTAATTTGAATATTTTTGTGTAGGTTTTGTTCCTTTAGCCTATTTTGATGTTATGATTCTAATTTCAGATAGATTTAGGGCGAGTTGAGGCTGATCCGAGAGGCAAAGGCATCGTGGGCTAGAGTTTGGACCGGAAGATAAGTAATGATTGTAAATGTTGTCCTAGGGGTATGAAACCTCGGATTTCACATCGTTGTGCTATTTTGAGGTGACTCACACGCTAGATGATGAGCGTGGGGTCATGCACAGTGGGAATATTGACTTGGTCCATCCCATACGACTATTAAGTCACGTATTTGATTGAAAGTTGTTTGATATTATTGTGTTTTGGAAAGTATTACTATGTTTGGGGCTGGATGTCGTGTTTGACCCTTGTGTCAGCTGTTTGGACCCTTAGGGGCTTTTCACTACTGTTTCCTCACTATTTTTTATAATATTTACACTCAGCCATGCTATGCTTTCACTGATTTCATAACTAAAATTTTATTTACTCCTTTTGATTTTATAAATAATATTTTGAGCCGAGTACCTGTTTTATTGTTAGCCCGATGGGCTTGAGTGAGATCTGATTGAGTGAAGCCGAGGTCCTATGTTGTGAGGTGGGATCGAGATGTGTGCCGCAGCATATGGTGCTTATTTATGATATATGAGAAGTCGAGGGCCTGATTTATTATACCACGAGGCGACTTGTGATTGTTATGAGGTCATGGGCCTGATTGATTATGCCACGAGATGGCTTATTATAGCGCTTGGGCTGTAAGAGCCCCTTTAGAGTCTATGCACCCCCAGTGAGTGCGGGTACCTTGTGTGAGTGATGTGATATTGCCCGAGGAATTGTTGTTGTTCCATGTTGTTGCCCGAGGGGATGATTATGAGGTAGCTCGAGGGGCTGGTTCTGTTGATATTTTGCCCGAGTGGTGGTTTATGGTACATGCTCTGCCCAAGGGGCTGTTTATATTTCTATCATTCTTCTTATTGTTTTATTCACTTGTTGAAACTATTGAAAGATATTTTAAAAGAAAGGGTTTTTACTAAAACTAAGTTGTTTTTATAATATATTTGATTTTTGGACTGTCTTAGAAATGTATTTTATTTGTTGTAGTGTTATGACGTGAGATTACCATTTTTCTTACTGCTCAACTTATTTTACTTTTATTACTTACTGAGTTGGTGTACGCACATTACTCCGTACATCTTGTGTGCAGATCCAAGAGTCTCGAGACGCGATAGTGAGTGTTAATCAGTCTTCCAACAGGTCTCCCAAGGTTGCTAGGTAGATGTTTGGTATTCACAGCCCAACACTTGTCCTTCTTACTTTACTTGGATTGTCTTAGTATCTTATTTTCGGACTATGTTAGCCTTTCTTGTTCTTAGATGGGTTTGTAGTTGCTCATAACTGGTGACACCCCGACGTCGGGCTTTTGTCGTATTTTCGCATTGCTTATTTAGACTTATGTTATGAATTTACTTGATAATTAATGACTTAAAATGGCTTTTATAGAATAATGGTTTGATTTGGGAATTGTGTCGGCTGGTCTAGTTTCACGATAGGCGTCATCATGACCAGGTAGGTTTTTAGGATCGTGACAAGTTTGTATCAGAGCCCTAGGTTACATATGTCTTACGAGTCATGAGTGGGTTTTGTAGAGTCTCGCAGATCAGTACGGAGACATGTGTACTTATCCTTGGGAGACTGCAGAACCTTTAGGAAAAAAATCCCACATTCTTGAATTCTTATCGTGCATCCTTGATTCAGCTTGAAATGTAACTCTTGAATTCTTTCCATGCGTTCATCTGCGCGCTTGAGCGCTTGATATCAGTTGTGCATCGACGATTTGTGATTCCCGGATTGAGGGGCGAGGTGTGATTTCTATGTGTTGATGTTGGGCCAGTCTGGAAGACCTGAGGTCCGGCTCTGCTTGTAGCTTGAGCACTGAGGTGTTAATTGTGTGAGCATGTGCTTTTGGATTTATATGTTCGGTAGAGCCCCTATTAGCGGAAGTGATGATTGGATGGCTATGTGATGAGTATGATGTGACTGCGAGATGTGTTCATATGATTTTAATATGAAGAGGAGGTTGCGCTTGAGTGTACAAAGAACTATCTTGTGCTTAATTTCCTTCGTGAATTGATGTATAGCCGAGTTGTGGGTGTGTTGAAGGATCCTCTCTTGTTTTCTAGTTGGGGAATGAAATAGCTTTCATGTTATGATATGAATTCAGGATCATGAAGATTAAGTGATTGTGTGATGTTTATGACGGTGGAAGGGTATGCAGAGATGTTAGTTTGAGGCGAAACAGGTGGGTAATCTCCTACAGAGTGTTCCAAAGTTTGTGTGATCATTATGTTATTTGTTGAAAGACCTCTTTTACCAGTGAAATATATGTGTTTCAACTTGAATTTGGATCGCTTAAAAGAGTGGGCTTGACTATTACGAGGGTTAATGCGATATTTGTAGAGATTTGAAGTACTGGATGGCTTGTGTTGCACGAGCATATAAAGGGTTGAGTTTAATCACACTATGGTAATATGGAGGTATTGAAGTATAGGCATTGTGAGTTATTGTGTGTTGTGATCTACGGTTTTTAGCCAAGTGGGGTAGTCAGCTATTGATCGGTTGATTCCATGGCTATATGCTACGTTAGTTCCGGTTTAAGGTTTACTGGTGAATTAGTTATGGCTTACAGAGGTTGAGATCGAGAATGACTCGAGCACGGGAAATTTTGGATAGGAGTTGTGTTATGCGTTATGTGTGTATAAGAATTATGGAATGACTTGAGTTGTCATTGGTAAAGAATGTAATGTGCGCGGAGCAAGAAATTATTTGGTCGCATTAAGGTGGGTTACATTCTAGGGTGTTGGGGTGCTGATAGAGCACAGGTCGTCCGATTCGATTGAAGTCTAATTGAGGTTGAGCAGAGTGGATGACTCTCGAGAGTGATTTTGAAGAGATTCAAGATTTGCATGTAGCAATTTGGGGATCTTCAGGATGTGTATTTGGCTAGAAACTAAGGTTTACATTGGAGGATGACAAGACTTGTGGCACTTTTGAATCATTGTGGATCCTACATACCAGTATTAGAAAGGCGAAGGTAATGGCTTTAGATTTGTAGAATGTCTTTTCAGAGCGGGTATCCCGGTTGTGGTACTTTTAGGGGTGCTTCAGAAAAATACTACAATTTATGAGCTTTAGGACGGTGTGATCTTATTCTAAAGTTTGCATGGCAAGTTTTAGTTAAGGATAGTGGTGCACTAACAAGGAAAAGTATCAATTTGAAGGTAATTCGGAAGGAACTCAGAGAATTTGGATAGGTGGGTAGTACATTAGATGGGTGTGGTAATGGATATGATCGATTCTTGGGTGCTTATAAAGCGGTGGGTTTCTACATATGTTTCATGGCAATGCTCTTAGGTTTTGATGTCTTGCGTAGCTTGGTTGAGTTAAAATGAGTCAGTCCTGTTGGTTCGGTTTTGTGAAAAGGGGATTCGCACAGTTCTTGATTATTTCTACCATGGTTAGAGGTGTATATTTTCTATTGGTGTGATGAGTATGTGATGTATAGTGATTTTCTTCTAAATGGTATCAAATGGAAAGTTCTTGGCCAGTTGAGTACGTAGTTGCTTGTATCTCGAAATGGATTATGAAGTCCTCGTATTTGGCACATGATAGCATAGTATATGTGGTATGTTATGTAGGGTTGAGATTGCATGTGTAAGGTCACAATTCAGTTATAAAAGGAAAGTCATAAATTCGTAGGCAGCACAGGCAGTTTTAGATGATTAGGCAAATGATATGTCTAATTAATGTGGCTTGAAGAGGGCATACATTTCAGAATGGGTAATGTGATTGAGTTAATAATACATCATTGGTATTGTGACGCTCTCTTGTTTGATCGACTGCTGATATTCGAATTTGCTTGGTGGAATATAAGAACTTTAGGAGTATCCCTCATGGAATGATTGAGTATTAGAGGTGTGTCATATATTCAGACGGTGGAAGTTGGGTCGTATACGGTAATTTGTGTGCTATATGGATTAGGAGACTGGGAGTTCTCATACTTAGGATGTGTTGTGGTTGTAGGTCACGTGTATCAGCCTTGTGTGGTGATTATCGGGGATTTGGAGACCCTAGTTAATCCTTTGTTGCTTAGTATGTTATATTTTGAGGTGATATTGGGTATGGACTGGTTGTCTCCGAGTCGTGTTATTCTGGATTGTTACGCTAAGTCAGTGACGTTGGCTAAGCCGAGGATGCCACAGATTGAGTGGCGAGGTTCGTTGGATTATGTTCCCAGTAGGGTGATTTAATTTTTGAATACCCAATGGATGGTTGGGAAGGGTTGTCTTCTTATTTTGCCTTCGTGAGGGATTTTCCAAATGTGGTTCCAACGACCGGGCATGTCGCGGGACAGGGTTGTCGATTTTAATATAGATATGGTGTTGAGCACCGTATTGTATGGCATTAGCGGAGTTAAAAGAGTTGAAGGAGCAGCTTCAAAAATTCCTTGATAAGGGGTTCATTGGTAGGCCAATATGGATGTGTGTTATGCATCGAGTCGGCTTTGTTGACTCCGAGTTATTATCATTGAGGGATGTGTTGATTCGATTTTCATTGAGCTTATTAGTATTTTGAAGTGATTTATGAGTTACCTTTCCGTATTGCAAGGCATTATGATTTGTTGGTTATTGGCACATATGGTGAGGTTCTATTGGGGTCTCATAGTGGAATTCGAGCGGGAAGAGTATTGGTTATTATTTAGTGGATGGTGTAACGATTGTGTCCTTTCGGGTTTGTGTGGTGTTATGTCATTTGTTTCGCCGTGGTTATGATGATTTGCTTTTAGTACCAGACATCAAATTGTGCGTGGTTGTTGATTTTGAGCATAATGACTTGAGGTGTTTCATTTGGATAGGGTCGCGTGTTGCAACGGTGTTATATGGAGGTATGATCGTTCTGGTTAGATTCATGTGTTCTAGTTCTACGATGTGTGATGAGTTCTTAGCATTGTGTGGTGGTGGTACTGGTGAGGTTGCGGTACAGCTCTCTCATTTGAGCCATTTTTCTATGATTGGAGTATATTTGGACTATTACTTATTGGTAAGCGGGTCGCACGTGTTGTGGATCTAGATTATATTAATGTGCTATGTCACCAGAGTAGTCGTGTTGGATAAGATAAGCTCACTGAGATCTAGAATGAATACTATCGGATTCGATTTCAGCATGTTGGAAAGATAACATCGGGATTCAGCTTAGGAATTTACTATGGTTCTTGCCAAAGGAGGGGGAGCTTCATGAATGGTTGATCTGAGGAATGGTAATGACATGCTGTGTGTTTCTTTTCTCTTTGGCAGTATATGAAAGTGTTGGAATGAGGCTTTGCTTGATAAGGCGCTTCTTACCGGTATTGGGTTTTTTGAGCAGCTGTTATGATTTGAAGTTATCGCTATGAGTGTTTGAGTTATATGGTATTTCATGTGATTACATCTTCGGTTACAGATAGGGATTTACAATTTGTTTGGACTTATACATCATGTTCAGATTTATTCAGTGTGTAGATTTGAGGTTCTGATCTTGTAGATAATTTTGGAAGTGGAAATTTGGGTTCTAAGGTTCATGGGCTTGGTTGGATTGCGAAATTTCAGTAATGTTGCATTATCAAACCTGTATGGGGTAGGGTGACGTGGGATTACCCATTTGGTATGTGCATAGTAAGGTTATATAGCGATTCATTGGCTTTTGGAACAACTCTGGACACGTTCGAGGACGAATATATGTTTAAGTGGGGGAGGAAGTAACAACCCGATCGGTCATTTTGGGCATTTGCATTTCGCTCGCCAATTCTCGAGCATGAATAGCCCCGTATGATGTATTATGACTTATGTAAATCATCATTTTTGGTTTTCAGGTTAATCGGAATAGATATGGAAGGATGATTCTAGCTTGAAGTTTTAAATTTGAAAGATTTGACTCAGTCTTGACTTTTTAGTATTCGATCTCATATTAGGACTTTTATGATCTAGCTAACTTCGTCGGGTGATTTTATACTTAAAAGCGTGATCAGAATGCACTTTGGAGGTATGTGGTAAATTTAGGCTCGAATTGGTGAAATTAGAATTTTGGCTTTTCCCGGTTGGATGTGAAAATTCTAATATCTGGGTCGGAATGGAATTTCGGGAATTGAAGTAGGCATGTTGTGTCATTTGTGACGTGTGCAAAATTTTAAGTCATTAGGATGAGGTTTGATAGACTTTTTGATCGTTTGCAAAATTCGAATGTTTTGAAATCCTTAGGCTTGAATCTGAGGGTGTTTTGATGATTCGATGTTGTTTTGCGTGTTACGAAAATTGGTACAAGTTTGAATAGTGGTAGATGACTGATTCGTACTTTTAGTTGAGGCCTTGAGGGCCTCGGGATGATTTCGGATGGTTATCGGGAAGTTTGGAAGTTAGAGTTGCAGCTGAAGTTGTTGTGTTTCTATCGTAACCGCACCTTGGAAGTTAGAGTTGCAGCTGAAGCTGTTGTGTTTGTGTCATAACCGCAGTTGCGGATTGGGGACCGCTGGTGCGAGCAACAGAAGCAGCATTTCTATCGCATGAGCGAAGGCTAGTAATCGGGGATGCATCGCAGATGCGGCAGGTTAGTCGCACCTACAAGCCCACAGATGCGTAGGCTTGAACACATGTGCGGATGGGAAGTTTAAGTGATATTTCATTGATGCGGACTTTTTATCGCATGTGCGGCAGTTTCAGGTGCGGTATTTGACCGCAGATGAGGAACCCCAGGGCATAACATATAAATTCGCTGTCACTATTTTCAACTCATTTCTTACCATTTTCGAGCGGCTTTGAAGTTTTGAGATAGATTGAAGAGGGATTTGATGGGAAACACTAGGAGGTAATGTTTCTGAACTCAATACTCAATTCTATGGTGATTTCTAACTAATTAGACATGAAATTAATGGTATTTAAAGCCTAAAATTTGAGAATTAGAGCTTGAAATTGGAGAGTATCAATTGGGGATTTGAGGGGACATTTGGGGTCCAATTTTGGATGTTCTTGATATGTATAGACTCGTGGGAGGATAAGGATTCTAGTGATGTGGTTTTTATTGTATTTCGAGTGATTTTTATCGAATTTTGAGACATGGGCCCGGGGGTCGAGTTTGGCCAATTTTGGATTTTTCGGTGTAATTTGAATATTTTCGTGTGGGCTTTGTTCCTTTAGCCTATTTTGATGTTATGATTCATATTTTTGATAGATTTGGGGTGATTCGAGGCCAATTCGAGAGGCAAAGGCATCACAGCCTAGAGTATGGACCGGATAGAGGTAAGTAATAATTGTAAATGTTGTCGCGAGGGTATGAAATCCCGAATTTCACATCGCTGTGCTATTTTGAGGTGACGCACATGCAAGATGACGAGCGTGGGTCGGGCACTGTGTGTATTGTGACTTGGTCTATCCCATACGACTATTAAGTCACGTATTTGATTGAAATTGTTTGATATTATTGTGTTTTGGAAAGTATTACTATGTTTGGGACTGAATGCCGTGTTGGGGCCTTGTGCCGAGTGTTTGGACACTTAAGATATTTTCACTACTGTTTCCTCGCTGTTTTTGATAATATTTATACTCAGTCATGCTATGCTTTCACTGATTTCATAACTCGAATTTTATGTACTCCTTTTGATTTTATAAATGATATTTTGAGATGAATACCTGTTTTACTGTTAGCCCGAGGGGCTTGAGTGAGATTTGACTGAGTGAGGCTGAGGTCCTGTGTTGTGAGGATATCATCGGATCGGGCTGCGCGCCACAGAATGTGGTGCTGATTTGTGATATATGAGAGGCCGAGGGCCTGGTTTATTATACCACGAGGTGGCTTGTGATTGTTATGAGGCTAAGTGCCTGATTGATTATGTCACGAGACGGCTTATTATAGCGCTTGGGTTGTAGGAGCCCCTCCGAAGTCTATACACCTCTAGTGAGTGCGGGTAACCAGGGTGAGTGATATGTATTGCCCGAGGGGCTATTGTTATTTCATGTTGTTGCCCGATGGGATAATTATGAGTGATTGTGAGGTAGCCAGAGGGGATGGTTCTGTTGATATTTTGCTAGAGGGGCAAATTTATGGTACATGTTTTGCCCGAGGGGCTGGTTTACGTTTCTATCATTCTTCTCATTATTTTATATTCACTTGTTAAAACTATTGAATGATATTTAAAAGAAAGTGGTTTTACTGAAATTGAGTTGTTTTTATGATATATTTGATTTCTAGACTGTTTTGGAAATGTATTGTATTTGATGTAGTGCTATGACGTGAGATTACTTATTTTCTTTCTGTTCAGCTGCGTTTACTTGTATTGCTTATTGAGTTGGCGTAATCACATTACTCCATGCACCTTGTGTGTAGATCTAGGAGTTTCGACACGTGATAGTGAGTGCTGATCTGTTTTCCAGCAGGTCTCCAGAGTTGGATAGGTAGCTGTTTGGCGTTCGCAACCTAATAATCCTCATTCTTACTTTAATTAGATTGTCCTAGTATTTTATTTTCAGACTATGTTAGCCTTTCTTGTTCTTAGACGAGTTTGTAGTTGCTCATAAGTGGTGACACCCCAATGTCGGGCTTGTGTCGTATTTCTGCACTGCTTATTTAGACTTATGTTATGAGTTTACTTGTTAATTAGTGACTTAAATATATTCAAATATGATAGCATATTGAAGGTCTTAGGTATGGCATGTGGGGCTTCCTCCTCGTTGTACGGTTCTTTAACGAACCGGTCGGCATCCCGTTTTGGCAGCAGTTTCGAGCACTTGGTATCTTATCAACCCTTTCTTGTTGCTCCCTCATTTAGCTGCAAAACGGCTTACTCTCATTCTCCATTTCTTCCATTTTCATTAGAATGGACGCAAGTGCGTCGTTACCTGCATCAACAGCAGTGTGAGTGTTACCTGTTGGGAGAGGAGCAAGAGCAGGTTTCTCGATGGTTGTTGCGATATCTGCTTGTGTGGAGCTTCTGTTTGCCCTTAGATCAGGTTTGTCGAGTATGTTGTTTAAAGTACTTGTCAAACACCTCCAATAGCCTTTTCACTGCAGATGGCGCTTCCTCAATTGTGGATGTGGAGTCTCCCCTTTCACGCGAAGTGGTTACACTTCCATGAGGGGGAGGTGAGTCACTCTGCTTGGGTGTAGCACTCGGCGTCACATTCTCCTCGTATTCTCTGTCAACCTCGTTGATGGTGTTCAGGAGGTTAGTAGTGACGCCCACTACTGCTTTTTGTCTTTCATCCTCTTTTCGTGCCATTGTTAGTTCGTGCGAACGAGAAAAAAATGTTTGTTGTCGTGTTTTTTTTTTATCCAGAATTTTTAACCAGAACCTCTCCACAAACAACGCCAAACTGTTTTACCAAAAAATTGCTAAATGATTTCTTAAAATGACTTAATTATGATAGAGGGTGAATCCTAGTTAAAAATAATAACTACTTGTCACAACCCGGATTTCGCACGCTCGGGAGTCGTAATGGCGCCTACTAGTGAAAGCTAGGCAAGCCAACCATTTGTATTATTTACCTTTTCCCATTTTAATCCTTTAACAATTAAGAACCAACATCATATAAATAGTGGAATTTAATAAGCGGATGACTAAAATATGATATTTTAATAATGATACCAATACCAATCCATAACATAAACTACCCAGAACTGGTGTTACAATTCAACAGACTGCCTAGAAATACTACAAATATGGGTCCGAAGATAAATACAATAATGTCTCTGAAATACATTTAAGAAACGGAATGAAAGGATAGAAGGAGACACTGAGGCATGCGGACGCCTGCAGGGCTACCTAGGGTCTCCAAATGGACTGAAGGTAGCAACTCAAAGCTAAGGTCCGTATGTTCCTGTAACGGGATCTACATAAAAGAGTGCAGGGTGTAATATCAGCACAACCGACCCATGTGCTGGTAAGTGCCTAGCCTAACCTTGGCAAAGTAGTGACGAGGCTAGGACCAGACAACCATATAAACCTATGCAGTTAAATCATGTACCGCTGAAAATAAAGGCAAAACTTTACAATTAAAGATAGGGAGGGAGAAATATGTTGTGGGGAACCACAAGTAACAACATAAACTTACAATTAAATGTAAAGAACACCATAACTCAATTATCAATAGTAGTCAAGAAATCAAAGACAAGTGCACGGCATCACCCTTCGTGCTTTTACCTCACATAATCATGGCACAGAATGATCCTTTGTGCATTATCACTCATTTAACGGCATGGAATTGGACATCATGCGGCACGCCATCACCCTTCATGCTTTAACCTCACAATATCGACATGGAATCACCTTCGTGCATTAACACCCTCTCACAATATCATGCACGGCATCACTTTTCGTGCTTTAACACTATTCTTTACCCAAAAAACAATCACAAAGCAACACAGGCAAGGGAATCAATAAAATGACAACAAAATTCTGGCAAGGGAACAATAACATAACAATAATATTCCGGCAAGGGAAACAATATCAAGGCAATAACATCCTTGCAAGGGAGATAATATCCAAAGCAATAACATCATGGCAATGGAGACAATTTCATAAACCTCTTCTCCTTTCCACAATTACTTCATAACTCAATTCACAACTTGAGCCAGCGCTCTACAATGTTAAATTATCAATAATATTTCCACAATTCAATTCACAACTTGAGACAACACTCTTCAATGTTCAATTACCAATAATACTTCCACAAGCCTTGTCCAACAATATATATCATCACATAAAGCATGAACAATATGAAACAGAGTCACAATTATCAAAGTACAAGACTCACGGGCATGCTTGATACTGGCGTATAGATACTCGTCACCATGCCTATACGTCATACTCAACAATTATCACATAGCAAATAAAACACAACTCCTAATCCCTCAAGCTAAGGTTAGACCAAACACTTACCTCGATGCCACGAACACAACTCAAGCCTCAACTACCATTTTACCTCTTGTTCCACAACCAATTCGCTTGTATCTTGCAATAATTTAATTAGTACTATTAATAAATGCTAAATAAATCAACTCTAATGCATGAAAATGGGTTTTGAAATGATTTTCCCAAAAGTCAAAAATCGGCCTCCGGCCCCGCTTGGCCCAAACCCAAAATTTGACAAAACTCGATTGCACATTCACCCTCGAGCCCGTATATATAATTTGGTTTTGGAATTCGACTTCAATTTGAGGTCAAAATCCCCAAATTTCAATATTCTTAGGTTTTACCCAAAATTCCCAATTCCACCACGAAAATCCTAGATTTTATGATGAAATCTTGTAAAAAGAAGTTAAGAAGTGAAAACAATGAGTTTAAAATCACTTACTTGTGTTTAGGGAAAGAAAAGGTGTTTGAAAAATCGCCCTTTTATGTTTTAGGTTTCTGAGAATGGAAAAATAACTGAAAAGTCCCATTTATATACTCCTCTCAAACCCTCAATACGGTAAAAAGGATTGCAGCCGCGGAGCTTTACTATGGACCGCGAAATATCGAGCACGGCCACGAAGAATTTTCCTTGATCACCGCGGACCGCATAAATCCCACCGCGGTCGCGAGATATCACTGCAGACTGCGAAGTCTGGTTCAGGTACCTGCAACTTCTTTGAACCTGCAACAGTTAATTTTATAAGTCTAAATTCACTCCGTGGCCTATCCAATACTCACCTGAGCCCTTGGGCATCCATACCAAGCATGCACGCAAGTCCAAAATATCATACAAATTAGCTTGTGCGGTCAAATCATTAACATAACGTCAACCACTATGAGGCCTCAAATTCATGAAATCACTCAAGAATATCCAAATTTCCAATTTCTCAATGTCTGATTCTTACCAAACTTCACATATTTAACTAAGTTGTTATTTCAAACTTGTACCGAGCTTCGGAACCAAAATATGAGCCAGATACCATCAATTTTAACATCTTTCATTTATCAAAATCTCTTATATATTCCTGAAAACAGTTTTCTTAAAAAATTCATTCTCGAGCTTGGTACCTTGGAATTCAATTCCGGCCATACGCCCAAATCCTATATTTTCCTACGGACCCTCTAGGATTGTCAAATCACAAATCTGGGTCTGTTTACCCAAAATGTTGACCCAAGTCAGCTTAAATTTATTTTAAAAGCAAGCTTTGTCATTTTCCACATATTTTTCCCATAATGGCTTTTCGGATACGCACTCAAACTGCACACACAAATTGAGGTGAGACAAAAAAGAGGTTTAAGGCCTTGGGACACAAAATTTATTTTCAAAACAAGTGATGACATTTTGGGTCATCACATTCTCCACCTCTAAAACAATCGTTCGTCTTCGAACGAGCATAAGAAGGAAGTTCCTAAGTCAGAAATAAGATGGGGATAACGGCTTCGCATATTGCACTTAGACTCCAAAGTTGATGCCTCAGCAGACTGACCTCTCCACTGAACACGAACAGAAGGAAAACTCTTCGATCTCAACTGACGAACCTGTCGGTCTAGATAGGCTCAATTTTTAGGTACAGAGGCAAACTCCGCTAAAGGCAAAAATAGATCCCCACGAGCATCCAATATCAATAACACAAGCTCATAGCATATCCTCCAAAATCTGAATAGTACACTTGGGTTGACCGTCCATCTGAGGATGAAATATTATGCTCAACTCGACCCGTGTGCCCAACTCACGCTGAATTTCCCTCCAGAAATGGGAGGTAAACTGCATACCTCGCTCAAAAATGATAAACACAGGCACACCATGAAGACAAATAATTTCTCGGATATAGATCTCAACCAACCCCTCGGAAGAATAAGATATCACCATAGGAATGAAATATGCTGACTTGGTCAGCCTATCAACAATAACCCACACTGCGTCGAACTTCCTCTAAGTCTGTGGGACTCCAACAACAAAGTCCATAGTGATACGCTCCCACTTTCACTCAGGAATCTCAATCTTCTAGAACAAACCCCCAGGTCTCTGATGCTCGTACTTTACTTGTTGACAATTCAAACACCGAGCCTCATGTGCAACAATATCCTTCTTCATCCTCCTCCGCCAATAATACTACCGCAAATCCTGAAACATCTTAGCGGCGCCCGACTGAATATAGAACACGGAACTATGGGCCTCCTATAAAATCAACTCTCGAAGTCCATCTATATTAAGAACACAAACTCGACCCTACAGCCTCAAAACTTCATCATATCCAACTGTAACCTTCTTGGCACCCTCGTGCCTCACTGTGTCCCTAAGAACACACAAATGAGGATCATCATACTGCCGATCTCGGATGTGATCAAATAATAAAGAACGAGCGACTGTGCAAGCTAACACATGGCTGGGATAGGAGATATCCAACGTTACAAACTGATTGGCCAAAGCCTGAACATCCAAAGCAAGCAGCCTCTAATCGATCAGAACATATGCAAGACTGTCCATACTGGCTGACTTTCTACTCAAAGCATCGTCCAACACATTGGCCTTCCCTAGATAATATAATATGGTGACATCATAGTCTTTCTATATCTCCAACCACCTTTTCTACCTTAAGTTTAGTTCATTCTGCTTGAACAAATACTATAGACTCTTGTGATCCGTGAACACCTCACATGATACGCCATAGATAGTGCCTCTAAATCTTCAGCGCGTGAACAATGGCTGCTAACTCTAAATCATGAACTGGATAATTCTTCTTGTAAATCTTCAACTTCCGCGAAGCATAAGCAATAACCTTTCCATCTTGAATCAACACTGCACTAAGTACAATATGATATGCATCATAATAAACTGTATATGGCCCTGAACCTGTAGGCAATACCAACACCGGCACCGTATTCCAAGATGTTTTGAGATTCTAAAAGCTCGACTCACACTCGTACGGCCATCTAAACGAGGCACCCTTCTGAGTCAACCTGGTCATCGGGGCTGCGATAGATGAAAACCCCTCCATAAACCGACGGTAATAGTCTGCCAAACCCAAGAAACTCTGGATCTCTATAGTTGATGCGGATCGAGGCCAGTTCATGACTGCCTCTGTATTCTTCTAACCTACCTAAATACCCTCTGCTGATACAATGTGGCCCAAGAATGCAACTGAATTCAACCAAAAATCACACTTCGAAAACTTAGCATACAACTAACTATCCTTCAGAGTCTGAAGAATGACTCGAAGATGGTGATCGTGCTTCTCCCAACTGCGGGAATAGATCAAAATTTCATCAATGAAGGGAATCATGAAGGAATCCAAATAAGGCCTAAACACTCGGTTCATAAAATCCATGAAAGCTGCTGGGGCATTTGTCAATCCGAATGACATCACCAAGAACTTATAATGCACGTGTTGAGTGCGAAAAGCTGTCTTAGGGACCTTGGATGCTCTAATACTCAACTGATGGTAGCCATATCGCAAGTCGATCTTATAAAACACTTGGGCACCCTGGAGCTGGTCAAATAAATCATCAATCCTCGTCAATGGGTACTTATTCTTGATTAAGACCTTATTTAATTGTTGGTAATATATGCACATCCTCATTGATCCGTTCTTCTTCTTAACAAACAATACTGGCGCACCCCAAGGCGAGATACTAGGCTTAATAAAGCCCTTACCAAACAAGTCTTGCAACAGCTCCTTCAATTATTTTAACTCAGGCATGGCCATACGATATGTTGGAATAGAAATAGGCTGAGTGCTCGGAGCCAAATTAATACAGAAGTCAATATCCCTGTCGGATGGCATGCTCGGCAGGTCTGAAGAAAATACCTTAGGAAACTCATGAACCATGAGCAAAGAATCCATAGAAGAAACCTCGGCGCTAGAATCACAAATATACGCCAAATAGGCCAAACATCCTTTATCAGCCATACGCCGAGCCTTCATGTAAGAGATAAACCTACGGGTAGATGACTAAGAGTCCCTCTCCACTCTAGACGAGGTAAACCCGGTAAGGCTAAGGTCATAGTCTTAGCATGACAGTCCAAGATAGCATGGTAAGGCGATAACCAGTCCATCTCCAATATGACATCAAAATCAACCATATCCAAAAGTAACAAATCTACACGAGTCTCAAGACCAATAATCAACACTATAATGGAATGATGGACACGATATACCACAATAGAATCACCCACCGGTGTAGACACATATACATGAGCACTCAAAGAATCACTAGGCATGACCAGATATTGTGCTAAATAAGATGATACATAAGAGTATGTAGACCCTAGATCAAATAGCACTAAAGCATCCCTACTACAAACCAAAATCGTACCTGTGATAACTACATTGGAGGCCTCAGCCTAAGGCTTAGATGGAAAAGCATAATATCAGGGATGGGCCCCACCACTTTGAGCAATATCTCTGGGACGGCCTCCTGTTGGCTGGCCTCCACCTCTAGCGGCCTGACCTCCACCTCTAATACCTCTACCTCCACATCTAGCACCTCTAACTCCCCCTCCAATACCTCTACCTCCCCCTCTAGATGGTTGAGTGGGTTGTGGAACACTCAATATCTGAACCATGGAATGGGAACCCTGATGTTGAGAGTTGCTCGATGCTCGAGGGCAATATTTTCCAATATGCCTTTGTATCACCACAAGTATAACAAGCCCTCGGCTGCTGAGACTACTGACCCTGACGATCGGAATTACCACCCTGTAAACTCTGGAGAAGCGGTGCACTAATAGGAGCTTGCTGAGCACTATAGGACTGCTGATCAGAATACTGCGTATGGGAACTATGGCAACCTGGAACACTGTGAGAAGTCTGAAGTGTTGACTGAAAAGGCCTAGAAGAATGGGCTCTACCGAAAGAATCTCTATCTCCGGATGAGGCACCACTTATCTGCCTGAATGACGAGGCCTTTTGTCAGACCCCTGACCGCTCCCCTGTGACATAACCATCTTTACCCTCCTGGCCACATTGTCCGCCTCCTAAAAGGAAATATTGCTCCCCATTTCCTTAGCCATCTAAAGTCGAATAAGCTGAACAAGTCCCTCAATGAACCTCTTCACACTCTCTCTCTTAGCGGGAAGTATAAGAAGAGCATGACAGGATAAATGAATAAAATTGGTCTTGTACAAAGTAACGGTCATAGAATCTTGCTAGAGATGCTCAAACTGCCTCTAATAGCTCTCCTTCTGAGTGACAGGAAGAAACTTCTACAGGAATAGCTGAAAAAAAATGATCCTAAGTCAGAGCTGGTGACCCAGCTGGTCTAACTTGATAATAATCTCTCCACCAAGTCTCAGCGGATCTTGACAGTTAAAAAGCATCAAAGTCGACCCCATTGGTCTCCGCTATCCCTATGTTCTGAACCTCATGACAGCTGTCTTGTCACGACCACAAACCCAATTGTGATGGCGCCCAACCCAATGGCTAGGCAAGCCCGACCAAATACGCACTCAACCTAAGCTTAGAGCTCAAAATCACTTATTTAAAATCTTTAGTAGTGAAGAAAAATCGAGATAGAATTAATAGTTATAAAACGGCCCGAATATCTCACAGACATAGCATAACTTCCCCAAGATCTGGGGCTCACGATCCTAGAGCCTCTATCGGAGTAGCATAACAATACTAAAAATCTACATAATCTGAATATACGCGAAATAATCAAACAATGAGGAAAAGGAGGGAAGAGTCGAGTCCTGCGGATGCCAGACAGCTACCTCGACAACTCCAATAACACTCTGAAGCAGCAGTTAGCTCACCTAAGCTTCCAAAATACATGCATCTGTGTACATGGTGCAGGGATTCGAGTGAGTACTTCCAACTCAGCGGTAATAAAAGTAAATAATGCAGAAAAGAAAGAAAACCACACAAGAGAACTATCTCATGCTATAAAATACAGAACCACACATTTTTAAACAGTAGTGCACTTTCATGAAAGGTCCTTTATGACATATCTAGTCAGTTTGAAGCCTTTTTAAAAAACATCTCTTTCTTTCGTTATTAACAATGAAGTACTTGGATACGACATTAATTAGTGCAAGTCCGCACACAAATCGGCCCCTTAAGCACATCACTCCTTTAACAGTTTACACTAGGGTATCTGGTCAACAAGGCAGATAATATATGTATGCCAGTAATGTACGAGTGCTAAATGTCATGCCACGTAGTACAAATAGAAACCAATGCAATGCATATGACATTATGGCGTACAGCCCGATCCATTTAGGCGCCCGCGCTCACTATGGGAGTTCAGACTCTGGAGGGGCTCCTACAGCCCAAGCGTAATATCAATATCACTCCCGATGCGGTGTACATCCCGATCCATGCATGGTCATAAATGCTCATAAGCCTTTTGGTCAAAAGTAACATAGCAGCTCTCAGCTAAAAATGTCATCAAAACCTTATTTAAGTTTTCAAATCTTATAAGAAAATGTTGAGTTGCAAAATACCATTTTTTAAAACCTTAGACAGAGATAAAATATTCACAGTAATGCAAAACAGCGATATAATATCTCTGAAGGATCCAAATATTCGGAATGAAGCCCAAAACATGACAATCAGTCCGGTTCATGATAATTAATATCTTTATTGGGGTGTCAAATCAACATCAAGCAATTAGGTAGTGTTTTTATTAAGCAGGACGGACCAAGTCACAATACCCAATGGTGCTCTCCTCACGCCCGTTATCCGGCATGTAAGTCACCTCAATACAGCACTACGATGTGCAAGTCCGGGATTTACAAACCCTCAGGACATCATTTACAAATATTACCTACCTCGATCTAGCGAAAACTCTAGCCTGTGAAGCCTTTGCTCCTCAAACCGGCCTCCACACGCGTTAAAACTAGCCAAAATTAGTACAAATATATCATAATAGGCTAAAGGAATAACACGCAATCGAAAATAATCGAAATATGACAAAAATCTCGAAACTAGCAAAACCTGAGCCCCGGGTTTGCTTCTCGAAAAATTATGATACTCACGCTTTTGGAATCCTCGTCTCTCCATGAGTCCGTACATATAAAATTTATCAAAATCGGAGTCCATTTGACCCCTTAAATCATCATTTTCTTAGGCTTCAAGCAAAAACCTCCATGTTTACCCTTTGATTCCTCCAATTTTCAGTGATAAATTCATGTTTTTACACTATAATTACATAAACCAAGTCCAAATATCCTTACCTGTTGATTCTCCTATGAAGCCTCTTCAAAATCGCCCAAAAATCGCCTTAGTTCGCACCCCAAATTGATTTTACACTTCTGAAATTCGAGTGCTCTGATTTTCATAAAACCCTCCAGACTTTTCGCTTCTGCGATCCCGCAACCGCTTTTACGGATTCCTTACCGCTTCTGCGGTTCAACATAAATCCCGCTCGACCGCTTCTGCGGTCCTACACCGCTTTTGCGGTCAACTACCGCTTCTGCAGTCTCAACCCATCTACACCGGACCGCTTTTGCGGTAACCACTCCGCTTTTGCGGAGACCGCTTTTGCAGAATAAGATCCGCTTCTGCGGAAACTCCCAGGCCACCAAGGGGGGCGCTTCTGCGATCACTGAGCCACAACTACGGGACTGCTTAAGCGGTTCTCCCACCGCAGATGTGGAAACAACAGAAGCCTCTACACCAAACCTGATATAACACTTCCAATTTCCCGATTAACCATCTGAAACCATTCTGAGGCCCCCGGGACCCCAACCAAAAACACCAACCCATTCTAAAACACCATAAGAACTTGTTCCAATCCTCTAAACACATAAAACAATGCTAAAATCATTAAAACACATCGGATTCAAGCCTAGTTTTTCTTCAAGACTTCCGAAACTCATATTCGATCAAAAACCTGACCAAACAACGTCCGAATGACCTAAACATTTGCAGACATATCCAAAATCATCTAAAGAAGCTATTGCAACTCTCGGAATTCCATTCTGACCCTCGGATCAAATCTCACCTATCAACCGGAATTTGCCAAAATTCCAACTTCGCCAATTCAAGCATATTTCTACACCGGATATCCAAATTAAATTCCGATCACTCTCCTGAGTCATAAATCATCCCCCGAAGATATTCGAATCACCAGAATTCACATCCGAGCATTCTAACCACATAGTCAACTTCCGGTTGATTTTTCTAAAATAAGCTTCCTTCTACGAGGCTATATGCCTTATTTTTAACCAAAACCAATTCAATTACACCCGATCAACTCAAATACCGATATAAAAACATGAAGCATCACAATAAGGGGGAAACGGGGTGGTAACTCACGTGATGACGGGTCGGGTCGTCACATCTTCCCCAACTTAAACAAATGCTCGTCCTCGAGCGGACCCTGAGTTGTACTAGGAGCAACCCAATAGCTTAATGACCCTACCAAGCATATACTCGAGGTGATCCCACGTTACCCTATCTCACATAGGTCCGATAACCCAATATAGCTGGAATTTCACAACCCATCCAAACCATAAACCACATTGCACTTCCCGAAATCATACACCAGATCAAAACCCCACGTCTATACTCAGAATAACACCGAACCAACTATAATAACACATACTCGCCACTACAAGTGAGATCATATGATAACTACACAACCCGAACACTCGAGACGATGGCCTCTACTCACAGCAATTGCCCACAATAACCAAATACTAATAGAAAATCTTTTTATTAGCTGAAGTCTTATTCCAACACCTTCATATACTGCCCATGGCAACTGAAACACATGATATACCGAACCCATCTCTTAGATCAACAATTCATGAGTCCATTTCCCTCTTGACTACTATCACAACTATCATGACCCCAAACCCGTTTGTGATGGCGCCCAACGCAACGACTAGGCAAGCCCGATCAAATACACTCTCAACCCAAGATTAAAGCTCAAAATCATTTATTTTAAGTCATTAACAGTGACGAAAACCAAGGTAAACTTATATATATATATATATATAATTATATATATCCCGAAATCTCCCAAAAACAACGTAATTTCCCAAAGATCTGGGGTCACGAGCCAAGAGCCTCTATCAGAATATTGGTACAATGCTGTAAGTAACTCTATAAGTCTAAGAGTATGCGGAATAACCAAAACAATAGAGTAATAAGGGGAGTGTCAGGTCCTGCGGACGACAGGTAGCTACCTCGACGATCCCAAATGGAGCTCTAAACCAGCATCGAGCTCAGCTAAGCTTCCAAGTACCTGAATCTGCACACATGGTGCAGGGAGTCGAGTGAATACTTTCAACTCAGCGGTAATAAAAGTAAATAATACTAAGGAAAAGAAAACCATACGAAGCACTATCTCGTGCTATAAAACTACAGAATCATCTTTTAAACTGTAATACACTTTCATGGTATTCCTTTTTAACATATATGAGTAGATTATTTTGAAATCTCTTTTTTAACATTTCTTTATTTCATTATTAACAGTTCAATACCTGTGTACAACCTCAAACAGTGAAAGTCTGCACTCAAATCAGCCCTTTGGGCTCAGCACTCCTTAACAATTTCCACCAGGGTATCTGGTCAATAAGGAAAATAACATATGTATGCCAGTAATGTATGAGTGCTAAATGTCATTCCACGTAGTACAAGTAGACCCGATGCATGAATGCAATGCAATGCACATGACGTTGTGGCATACAGCTCGATCCATACAAAGGCGCTCGCGCTCACTGTGGATGTTCATCCGGAGGGACTCCTACAGCCCAAGCGCAATATCAATATCACTCCCGCTGCGGCATGCAGCCCGATCCATGTATAGTCATGAATGCATATACGCCCCTTGGACAACAGTATCATAACAGCTCACAACTAAAATGTCATCAAAGCCTTGTTTAAGTTTTCAAATCTTATAAAATGTTGAGTCGCAAAATACTATTTTAAAACCTTAGACTGAGATGAAAATATGCACAGTATTGCCAAGACAGTGATACCAATCCCTAAAGAATTCAAATATTCCGCATGAAGCCCAAAACATGATAATCAGTCTAGTTCATGAAAATTGATATCTTTATAAGGGTGTCAATTCAATTTCAAGCAATTAGGTAGTATTTTTATTAAGCGGGACGGACCAAGTCACAATCCCCAATCGTTCTTACCCCATGCCCATTATCCGACGTGCAAGTCACCTCAATACAACACTATGATGTGCAAGTATGGGGTTTACAAACCCTCAGGACATCATTCACAAGTATTACCCAACTTGATCCGGCGAAAACTCTAGCCCGTGATGCCTTTGCTCCTCAAACCGGCCTCCAAGCGTATCAAAACTAGCCAAAATCAGTACAAATATATCATAATAGACTAATGGAACAACACCCAATCGAAAACAATCAAAATATAAGAAAAATCTCGAAACTAGCAAAACCCGAGCCTCGGGCCCGCTTCTTGAAAAAGTATGAAACTTACAGTTTCGGAATCCTCGTCTCGCCACGGGTCCATATATATAAAATTTATCAAAATCGGAGTTCAAATGAGCCACCAAATCCCAATTTAACATAGCAAATACCAAGCCATAGTTTCTTCAATTTTATACCCAATTTCAGAGATTAAATGGATGAATCTTCAATAATATCACATAATTAGTTCATAAATCTTACCTCCAATCGATTCCTAGATGAAATCCTCTTTATCCCTCGTCCAAAAGCTCCAAAAGGTGCCCAACAATGGAGGAAAATGAGTTTTGCTCGTGGGTGAAATGTTATTAAACCCTTCTGTCCGCCCAGGAAATCCTTCTATGTGATCACATCACCACTGTTGCGATCGCATAGCACAAAATCCAACTGTCCGAAACTCTTTATACGCGATTGCAGAGACCAATCCTCCAACCTTGTGCGATCGCACTCCCCTTACGAGATCACACAGAACAAATCAGCACCCCTCACCCAGGCTTCCTATGCGATCGCAATACATTCTATGCGATCACATAGAATAAAAACTCTACAATACTATGACAACAAAATCTAATACCTTAGCCATGTAAAAATGATCCGTTTGAACACCCGAAATCATCCTGAGGTCCTCGGGACATCAATCAAACATGCCAACATATCCCATAACACTATACGAACTTGTTCCAATCATAAAAATACATCCTTAAACACAAAAATCATCAAATCAAGGCGGATTCAAGCCTAAGTTTTAACTATAACTTCCGAAACCAATATTCAATCAAAAAACCCGACCAAACGATGTCTGAATGACCTGAAAATTTGCAGACATATCCAAAATCACCCAGCGAAGCTACTGCAACTTTCGGAATTCCATTCTATCTTCCGGATCAGAATCTCATCTATCAACCGGTTTTTGCGAGAATTTCAACTTCGCCAATTCAAGCCTATTTTTACACCAGACCTCCAAATTGAATTCTGATCTCTCTCTCGATTCATAAATCATCACCCCGAAGCTATCCGAATCACCAGAATTCACATCCGAGCCTTCTAACCACATAGTCAACTTTCGGTTGACTTTTTTAAAATAAGCTTCCTTCTACGAGGCTATGTACCTTAAGTTCAACCAGATTCAATCCAAATTCACCCGGTAGACTCTAATACTGATATAGAACATGAAACCACATAAAAAGGGAGGAAACGGGGCAGTAACTCACGTGATGACGCGTCAGGTCGTCACATTCTCCCCAACTTAAACAAACGCTCGTCCTCGAGCGAACTCAGAGTTGTACTAGAAACAACCCAATAGCTGAAGGACCTTACCAAGCATATACTCGGGGTGATCCCATGTCACCCTATCTAACATAAGTCCGATAACATAATATACCTGGAATTTCATAGCCCATCTGAACCATTGACCACATTGCACTTTCTGAAATCATATACCAAATTTGAATCCCACGTCTATACTCAGAATACACCCGAACCAATTGTAATAACCCATACTTGTAACTCCAGATGAGACCATAGGATATGCTACACAATCCAAACACTCGAGACGGTGGCATCTATCCACAGTAATTGCCCACTATAACCAAATACCAACAAAAAAACTTTTTTTCATTATCTAAGGTCTTATTCCAACACCTTCATATACTGCCCACGGCAACCGAAATATATGATTACCAAACCCATCTCTCAGTTCAACCATTCATAAATCCATTTCCCTTTTTACTGATACCACAATAGATTTTGGAGCCAAACCTTGTTATTACCCTTCTAACTAGCTAAAATCACATATACCCGCACTCATTAAGGGCTCCAATGATCATCTCGACTATAACACACCACTCTGGTGATATGACACCTCAACACCGACCTAAGCCACGACGTGCACAACACAGGCTCTAATATGAAACGGTCTGAACACACATAAGTCATGACAACTAACTCAACTAAAGAGCTCTAATTCCAATTCCTCCGTACCATCACAACACAGAACTGAGATCCCATATCACAACATAGAAATAGGGTAACTGAATCCTCCTCGAAAGGTTATAACGTGGCCTTGCCACCACTCATGATTCTATCCAAACACTATTACCCATGGAGCACCTCAAGTCACCATGCTCAAAATGGTCAGCCACGCACAGATTTAGGTCTAAACTCAAGCAATCAATCACACCCACGGTGATACAATTAATATTCACTATCGAATCCTAAAAGAACACGACCGATATGTTATTCGCCGAGCAATACCCAATACGGACTTTTCCTTAGAAGCTAGGAAGTAGTGCATATAAGGTAACATATAACTAAGTCTATTTTCACATCACACTGTTGCGGCGTTCAACCCGATCCAGATAACATACGTGTGGCGGTGTGCCACCCACTCCAAATACTATACTCGTGGTGGCGTGCCACCCGAGCCATACATATATACCTCACAAAAGGGAAATGCACATCGAGTCAAATTTTCTCTTTATAATAACTTATATAGTCCTATGCTCGGCCACACGAAATGCATCCGAAAAGTCTCCAAATACCAGAGATGAATCAATGGTAGAAACCTCTGCACTGACATCCGCCACAAAGGCCCAATTAACAAAGCAATACCTGCTAGCCATCCACTGGTCCTTGGGATACAAAACTCCCTGTTAGAACATAATCCAATGCACCTTGCCATGCAACCTGTGGCATTTTCCAACATAGTCCATATTACATTAGTCTAGACAACCTGACATTGGGACAACCAGTCTGCAATCTATTATCATAACCCAAATTTAACATATCAAGCAAAGAAAGATCCACTAGGGCTTCCAATTTCCCATAACCACTAAACGGTGCCGATACACACGATATACAACCACTGGATAGACGGATCACGAGAAATTTTAGTCTCCAACACATATATAATAAATTAATCACTATACCTGATCTCACATTCCGCCGTACGAATACATACATGCATCAAGCATCCATTTATACCACGAAAGACATTCAGAAATTGCCCTATTCCATCAACAACTCAATCTTCTCAGTCGATTCAAAAAGAGGATACTGCAATACCACCAGATATTATCGGTTTACATTACCTTGCCCTTTTTGACCATATACCCTGCCAAATCACTAGAATAGCAGCACTATGTTTCCTTAATCACCATAAAGATCGATTCTTAAATCACCTGCAGCTGCTCACGCTGCTCAAGAATTTAATGACTTCCATTATATTAGGGACTGAGTCAAAACCTTGAACACACAAATATCAACTTTCCATAACACATTGCATATACCATACCATACTAAAATAACATGGGAACTTCTATCTCTCTCCAGCGCCACAGACATCGACGCACTCAACTAGTCAAGAACTTTCATGATCCCATATAGAAGAAAAATCATTACACATCCCAAGCTTCGCATACCAACAGGAAATATACTCATTTTCAAGCCACGATAAAACACATCATGAACTCTTTCTCACAGTATCATTGCACAAGTTAAACTGGCAAGATTGAATCCTTCTACCAAAACCAGGCTAAGCGACCGCCAGTATGCAAGAGCGTTGCTGCACAATACCTGTAAGACTCATTACTTCGAACACATACCAAGAATTAATCGTATCCTTATCATACCGTTTCGGTTTATTATCAAGCTATACTATTTATCCCAATTTCCTTTCTGATTCATCTTTAATTTAATATTCTCATTTAGTGTAGCACCACAATACCTCAGCTCAGGTTACCACACGAGACTCGTACATAAGACCACACGGTCTAAGACCCATAGGCCGTTGAATACTCTCTCAGATGTTTCCCAGAAGTACCACATTCTATAATACTTTATTTTGAAGAACTTCCTGTGATTCTGAATTCGTTATCACTACCTTCCAATACGGATACATAGAATCCCATAATTAACATAACATACCACAAGTCTTGATCTCTTCTAACAAAATCACAGTTTCTAGCCATATACACAATCTTAAGACACCCGACTGTTACATGCAAAATCTTGAACACCGCAAAACCATTCTCGGGAGTCATTCACCCTTATTCAGCTGTAATTCACCTGCCCTAAATAAACAGGACCACTCGTGCATTATTAGCACTCTGACACTGCAGAATATGGTCTCATCCAGATACAAACAACCATCTTTCTTCTCTATACACTGAGCATTCTTTATCAACAACAGTTCAAAACATCCTAGTATTTCTTCACATCTACGAAGCACCATATAACCTTTATCAAAATTTTCCTTCACACTCGCCATTCTCGGCTCAATTTTCGCGACCAGAACCGATTCGCCCATATACTTCGAGACAGAACCAACATAGCACACTACAGTGCAATCAGCTAATCAGTAACAACCTCTCCAACTTGGCTCGACGCCATATACAAGGCACTCTTAACAACTTCTAGAAATTTGCTCTAATGATGCCACAATGTTATGGTGAGACTAAACTCAAGTCATATACAAGCTTTGGCGGAGACCCGAATCATCAAAAATCTTAACTCTTCTGCAATTCTTGCATTCATTCACACACAACAGTTAAGCCCACTCTTTAGGTGACAAAATCTTTTCTAAGTCCCAAATTTTTTAAAAATTTTGACAGAGTTTCCTTTGTAATTTGGCCTATCCATCTGCTAGAGAATCACCAAAACCATCCTAACAACACGTCCACAACTCGACAAGACATCACAATGTATATCAACAACATTAATATCAACACTACATGTATTATATTATCAAAATTGATGCAAGGACATGTGTCGCACCTGCTCGAATCATATCACATATCGAATACCTTAATTACACATAAGAATCAACCCACATAAGGGTACTCTGCAAGATATAACCCACCTGCTTTGCCTCAATTTAGTATATCAGCACACCTTCCACCATGATACACAGAGCACAATCAATTAGTCTTCCTGAGTCTGAACTCATACCACCGCACATAATGCACTTTACTTTTCCACTAAGAGACATAAAAATATTCACCACGCCCATGACTCGGGGCTACACAACAGATCACAATAAGAATCGAACACCTAACAGCTCATCCATTATCAAGCTGTCATTTCTACAATTAGGGACAATACTGATCATATAAATTTCATAATACCAGCTCGCAAAATCAGCACCTCGGTGCTCAAGCCATAGACAAAGATCTGGCCTCAAGTCCTCCCGACTGGCCCAACATGAACTCATGGAGATTATATCTCGCCCCTCGATCGGGGAATCATAAGCCATCAATGCAAATATAATACTAAGCGCTCGAGTACGCATACAGACGTGTGGAAGGAATTTCAAGAATTATATCTCAAGTTGAATCAAGTACACACGATAAGAATTCCAAGAATGTGAAGTGTTTCCTAATAGGTCTGCAGCCTCCCGAGGATAAATACAGATGTCTCTGTACCGATCCACAAGACACTACAAACTAGCTCAAGACTCATGAGGCCTAGTAACCTAGGCTCTAATACCAACTTGTCACGACCCCAAACCCGATCGTGATGGCGCCCAACCCAACGACTAGGAAATCCCTACCAAATACACTCTCAACACGAGATTAGCAAAATCATTTATTTTAAGTCATTAACAATGAAGGAAGCCAAAATAAACTGATAGACATAAATATAAATATCCCGAAATCTCCCAAAAACAACGTAATTTCCCAAAGATCTGGGGTCACGAGCCAAGAGCCTCTATCAGAATATCAGTACAATGTTGTAAGTAACTCTAAAAGTCTAAGAGTACGTGGAATAAATAAAATAATAGAGTAATAAGGGGAGTGTCGGGTCCTGCGGACGCCAGGCAGCTACCTCGACTCTCCCAAATGGTGCTCTAGATCAGCACCGAGCTCAGCTAAGCTTCCAACTACCTGAATCTACACACATAGTGCAGGGAGTCAAGTGAGTACTTCCAACTCAGCGGTAATAAAAGTAAATAATACTGAGGAAAAGAAAATCACACAAAGCATTATCTCGTGCTATAAAAATACAGAATCATCTTTTAAACTGCAGTACACTTTCATGGTATTTCTTTTTAACATATATGAGTAGATTATTTTGAAATCTCTTTTTTAACATTTTTTCTTTCATTATTAACAGTTCAATACCTGGGTACAACCTCAAACAGTGCAAGTCTACATTTAAATTAGCCCCTTGGGCTCAGCACTCCTTAACAATTTCCACCAGGGTATCTGGTCAATAAGCAAAATAACACACGTACGCCAATAATGTATGAGTGCTAAATGTCATGCCACGTAGTATAAGTAGACCCGATACATGAATGCAATGCAATGCACATGACGTTGTGGCGTGCAACCCGATCCATGCAAAGGCGCTCGCGCTCACTGTGGGGGTTCAAACTCCGAAGGGACTCCTACATCCCAAGCGCAATATCAATATCACTCCTGTTGCGGCATGTAGCCTGATCCATGCATAGTCATGAATGCATATAAGCCCATTGGGCAACAGTATCATAACAACTCACGGCTAAAATGTCATCAAAGCCTTGTTTAAGTTTTCAAATCTTATAACATGTTGAGTAGCAAAATATCATTTTAAAACCTTAGACTGAGATGAAAATATGCATAGTATTGCAAAGACAGTGATACTGATCCCTGAAGGATTCAAATATTCGGCACGAAGCCCAAAATATAATAATTAGTCTAGTTCATGATAAATAGTACCTTTATAAGGGTGTCAATTCAATTTCAAGCAATTAGGTAGTGTTTTTATTAAGCGGGACGGACCAAGTCACAATCCCCAATGGTGCTCTACCCCATGCCCGTTATCCGGCGTGCAAGTCACCTCAATACAGCACTGTGATGTGCAAGTCCGGGGTTTACAAACCCTCAAGACATCATTCACAAGTATTACCCACCTCGATCCGACAAAACTCTAGCCAGCGATGCCTTTGCTCCTCAAACCAGCCTCCACGTGCGTCAAAACTAGCCAAAATCAGTACAAATATATCATAATAGGCTAATGGAACAACATCCAATCAAAAACAATCAAAATATAAGAAAAATCTCGAAACTAGCAAAACTCGAACCCCGGGCCTGCTTCTCAAAAAATTATGAAACTTACATTTTCGAAATCCTCATCTCGCCACGAGTCCATACGTATAAAATTTATCAAAATCGGAGTTCAAAAGAGCCACCAAATCCCAATTTAACATAGCAAATACCAAGCCCTAGTTTCTTCAATTTTATACCCAATTTCAGAGATTAAATGGATGAATCTTCAATAATATCACATAATTAGTTCATAAATTATACCTCCAATCGATTCCTAGATGAAATCCTCGTTATCCCTCGTCCAAAAGCTCTAAAAGGTGCCCAACAATGGAGAAAATGAGTTTTGCTCGCGGGTGAAATGTTATTAAACCCTTATATCCACCCAGGAAATCCTTCTATGTGATTGCATCACCACTGTTGCGATCGTATAGCACAAAATCCAACTGGCCAAAAATCCTTATACGCGATCGCAATACCACTAACGCGATCGCAGAGACCAATCCTCCAACCTTATGCGATCGCACTCCCCTTACGAGATCGCACAGAACAAATCAGCACCCCTCTCCCAGGCTTCCTATGCGATCGTAATACACCCTATGCGATCTCATAGAGTAAAAACTCCGCAATACTATGACAACAAAATCTGATCTCTAAGCCATGTAAAAATGATCTGTTTGAACACCCGAAATCACCCCGAGGTCCTCGGGACATCAACCAAACATGACAACATATCCCATAACACCATACAAACTTGTTCCAATCATAAAA
The DNA here is from genome assembly GCA_032618575.1 of Nicotiana noctiflora. Taxonomy (NCBI): domain Eukaryota; kingdom Viridiplantae; phylum Streptophyta; class Magnoliopsida; order Solanales; family Solanaceae; genus Nicotiana; species Nicotiana noctiflora. Next base: position 343,813 of record JASVEL010012552.1, read on the forward strand.
ACACATCATTAAACACACAAATCACTAAATTAAGGCGGATTCAAGCCTAAGTTTCAACTACAACTTTTGAAACCAACATTCAATAAAAACTCCGACCAAACGATGTCCGAATGACCTAAAAATTTGCGGACATATCCAAAATCACCCAACGAAGCTACTACAACTCTCGGAATTCCATTCCGACTTCCGGATCAACATCTCATCTGTCAACCAAACTTCACTAAAATTCCAACTTCGTCAATTCAAGCCTATTTCTATACCGGACCTTCAAATTAAATTCCAATCGCTCTTCCGAGTCATAAATCATCCCCCGAAGCTATCCGAATCACCGGAATTCACATCTGAGCCTTCTAACCACAAAGTCAACTTTCGGTTGACTTTTATGAAACAAGCCTCCTTCTAAGAGGCTATGTGCCTTATTTTCAACCAGATTCAATCCAAATTCACCCGATAGACTCTAATACTGATATAGAACATGAAGCCGCACAATAAGGGGGAAACGGGGTGGTAACTCACGTGCTGACGGATCGAGTCGTCACAACAACAGATTTCGGAGCCAAACCTCGATATTACTTTCTAACCAGCTGAATCAAATATGCTCGCACTCATTAATGACTCCAACGATCATCTCAACTAAAACGTACTGCTCTGGTGATATGAGACCTCAACACCGGCCTAAACCACGATGTGCACAACACAGGCTCCAACAAGAAGCGATCTGAACACACTCAAATTACGACAACTGACTCAAACAAAATGGTTGCAATTCAAATTCCTGCATACCATCACAACACAGAACTGAGATCCCATCTCACATCATAGAAATAGGGTACCTGAATCCTCCTCGAAAGGTCATAATATCACGTGGCCTTGCCACAACTCATGATTCTATCCAAATACTATTACCCATGAAACACCTCAAGTTACCATGCTTAAAACTGTCAGCCACGCACAGATTGAGGTCTGAACTCAAGCAATCCATCACACCCACGGTGAAACAATTAATATACACTATCCAATCTTGAAAGGATACCACCGATGCACTATTCACCGAGCAATACCCAATACGGATTTTCCTCAGAAACCAGGAAGTAATTTTTAGAAAGTAACATACAAATAAGACTATTCTTCACATCACACTGTTGCGGCGTGCAACTCGATCCAGATATCATACCCGTGGCGGCGTGCCACCCAATCTTTAATACCATACCCGTTGTGGCATGCCATCCGGTCCACACATATATCTCACAAAAAGTAAAAGCACATTGAGTCAAATTTGCTCATTACCATAAACATATATGTCCTATGCTCGGCCACACGAAACGCATTCGAAAAGTCCCTCAATACTGGAACTGAATCAATGGTAGAAACCTCTACACTAACATCTGCCACAAAGGCCCAATTAACAAAGCAATACTTGACAGCCGTCCGCTGGTCTTTGCAATACAACTACCCTGCTAGAACATAATTTGATGCACTCTGCTACGCAACCTGTGGCATTTTCCGACATAATCCATATCACATTAGTCTAGACACCCTGACGTTGGAACAACCAGTCTGCAATCTAATACCATAACTCAAACTTAACATATCAAGTAAAGAAAGGTCCACTAGGACTTCCAATTTCCAATAGTCGCTAAACAATGCTGATACACACGATCTACAACCACTACATAGCCGGGTTACAAGAACATCTAGTTTCCAACACATATATTACATATGAATCACTATGCCTGATCCCACACTCCGTCGTATGAATACATAACACACATCAAGAATCCATTCATACCACGAAAGACATTCAGAAATTTCCCTATGCCATCAACAACTCAATCATCACAGTCGATCTAACAAAGAGAATACCGCAATACCACCAGATATTGTCAGTTTACATTACCTTGCCCTTTTTTTGAACTATACCCCCGCCAATCACTAGAATAGCAGTACCATTTTCCTTTAATCATCAGGAGATTGATTCTTTATTTACCTGCAGCTGCCCGTGCCACTCCAGAATTTAATGACTTCCTATTATATTATGAACTGAATCAAAACCTTGAACACGCAAATATCAACTTTCCAAAACATATCACATAGACCATTCCACATTGATAACATGGGAACTTTTATCTCTCTCCTACGCCGCAGACATTGACGCACTCAACTAGCCAAAAACTTTCATAATCCCACATAGGAGAAAATTATTACACACTCCAAGTTTCGCATAGTAATAGGAAATATACTCATTTTCAAACCATCGTAAAACACATCACGAACTCCTTTTCCCAATCCCATTGCACAAGCTAAACTGCCAGGACTGAATCCTTCTATCCATACCGAGCTATGCAAACTGCCAGCACTCAAGAGCTTTGTTACACAATACCTGTAAGACTCATCACCTCAAAAACATACCCAGAATTAATCGTATCCTTAACATACTGTTTCAGTTTATTATCAAACCATTCCATTTATCCAATTTCCTTTATGATTCCTCATTAATTTGATATTCTCCCTAACTGTAGCACCACAATACCTCAACCCAGGTTACCACACGAGACTTGCACATGAAACCACACTGTTTAAGACCCTTAGGCCACTAATTACTCTCTCCGATGTTTCCCAGAAGTACCACATTCTATAATACTTTATTTTGAAGAACTTACTGCGATTCTGAATTCGTTATCATTACCTTCCAATACAGATACATAGAATCCCATGATTAACATAACATACCATAAGTCTTGATCTCTTCTAACGAAAATACAATCTTTAGCCACATACACAATTCGACACCTACTACCATCTTTCTTTTCTATACACTGAGCATTCTTTATCAATCGCAGCTCAAACATCCTAGTATTTTTTCTCATCTACGAAGAACCATATAAATTTTATCAAAATTTTCCATTCAAACATGCAATTCTCGGCTCAATTTCCGCGACCAGAACTGATCTGCCAACATACCTTTAGACAGAACCAACATAGCACACAACAGTACAATCAGCTAGTCAATAGCAACCTCCCCAACTTAGCTCGAAGCCATACACCAAGGTACTCATAACAAGTCATAGCACTTTTTCTCTAATGATGCCACAATGTTATAATGAGATTAAACTCAAGTCATGTACAAGTTTTTTGGAGACTCGAATCATCAGAAATTTTAACTTTCCTACAGTTCATGCATTTTTCATGCAACAGTTATGCTCACTCTTAAGGTGACAAAATCTTTACTAAGTCCCAAATTTTTCCAAAAATTTCGACAAAGTTCCCTTTGTAATTGGCCTAGCCACCTGCCAGTGAATCACCAAAACCATCCTAACAACACGTCTACAACTCGACAAGGCATCACAACGGATATCAACAACATTAATCTCAATACTACACGAATTATATTATCAAAATCGATACATGGACATGTGTTGCACCTATTCGAATTATAATACATATAAAATACCTTTCAATTACACATAAGAATCAACCCACCTCAGGACACTCTACAGGATATAATCCACCTGCTTCGCCTCAATTCAGTATTTCAGCACGTCTTCCACCATAATACACATAGCACAGCCAATTTAATCTTCCTGAGTTTGAACTCATACCACCACACGTAAGGCACTTTACCTTCCAACTAAGAGACATGAAAATATTCTCCACACCTGTAACTCAGGGCTACACAACAGATCATAATAAGAATAGAACACCTAAAATCTCACCCATTATCAAGCCGCCATTTCCACAAGTAGGAACAATACTATCATATAAATTCATAATACCATCTCGCAAAATCATCACCTTGGTGCTCAAGCCATAGGCAAAGATCCGGCCTCAAGTCATCCCGACTGGCCCATCATGAACTCACGGAGATTATATCTCGCCCCTCGATCGGGGAGTCACAAGCCATCAAGGCAAATATAATACTAAGCGCTCGAGTGTGCATACAGACGTGTGGAAGGAATTTCAAGAATTACATCTCAAGATGAATCAAGTACGCACGATAAGAATTCCAATAATGTGAAGTTTTCCTAAAGGTTCTGCAGCCTCCCGAGGTTAAGCACAGGCATCCCTGTACCGATCCACGAGACTCTACCAACCGGCTCATTACTCATGAGGCCTATTAACCTAGGCTCTGATACCAACTTGTCACGACCCCAAACCCGGTCGTGATGGCGCCCAACCCAACGGCTAAGAAAGCCAGAACAAATACGCTCTCAACCTGAGCTTAGAGCTCAAAATCACTTATTTAAAATCTTTAGCAGTGAAGAAAAATCGAGATAGAATTAATAGTATTAAAACGACCCGAATATCTCACAGAAATAGCATAACTTCCCCAAGATCTGGGGGTCATGATTCTAGAGCCTCTACCAGAATAGCATAACAATACTAAAAAATCTACATAATCTGAATATACCGAAATAATCAAACAATAGGAAAAGGATGGAAGAGTCGAGTCTTGCGGATGCCAGACAGCTACCTCGACAACTCTATTAACACTCTAAAGCAGTAATTAGCTCAGCTAAGCTTCCAAAATACCTGCATCTGCACACATGGTGCAAGGAGTCGAGTGAGTACTTCCAACTCAACGGTAATAAAAGTAAATAATGCTGAAGAGAAAGAAAACCACACAAGAGCACTATCTCATGCTATAAAATACAGAACCACACATTTTTAAACAGCAGTTCACTTTCATGAAAGGTCCTTTATGACATATCTAGTCAGTTTGAAGCCTCTTTAAAAAAACATCTGTTTCTTTTGTTATTAACTATGAAGTACTTGGATACGACATTAAATAGTGCAAGTCCGTACACAAATCAGCCCCTTGGGCACATCACTCCTTTAACAATTTACTCTAGGGTATCTGGTCAACAAGGAAAATAATATACGTATGCCAGTAATGTATGAGTGCTAAATGTCATGCCGCGTAATACAAATAGAAACCAATACATGAATGCAATGCAATGCACATGGCGTTGTGGCGTACAACCCGTTCCATTTAGGCACCCGCGCTCACTGTGGGGGTTCAGACTCCGAAGGGGATCCTACAGCCCAAGTGCAATATGAATATCACTCCTGTTGCGGCATGCAACCCAATCCATGCATAGTCATAAATGCTCATAAGCCTCTTGGGCAAAAGTAACATAGCAGCTCTCAGCTAAAAATGTCATCAAAACCTTATTTAAGTTTTCAAATATTATAAAAAAATGCTGAGTTCCAAAATACCATTTTTTTAAAACCTTAGACTGAGATAAAATATGCACAGTAATGCAAAAAAGTGATATAATATCTCTGAAGGATCAAAATATTCGGCACGAAGCCCAAAACATGACAATCAGTCACGTACATAGTAATTAAAATATTTATTAGGGTATCAATTCAACTTCAAGCAGTTAGGTATTGTTTTTATTAAGCGGGACAGACCAAGTCAATATTCCCAATGGTTCTCTACCCCACGCCCATTATCCAGCGTGTAAGTCACCTTAATACAACACTACGATGTGCAAGTCCGGGGTTTACAAACACTCAGGACATCATTTACAAATATTACCCACCTCGATCCGGCAAAAACTCTAGCCTGCGATGCCTTTGCTCCTCAAACCGGACTCCACACGCGACAAAACTAGCCAAAATCAGTACAAATATATCATAATAGTCTAATGGAACAACACCCAATCGAAAACAATCAAAATATGATAAAATTCCCGAAACTAGCAAAACCCGAGTCCCGGGCCCGCTTCTCAAAAATTATGAAACTCACATTTTTGGAATCCTTGTCTCGCTACGAGACCGTACATATAAAATTTATCAAAATCGAAGTCCATTTAACCCTTCAAATCATCATTTTGACCATTTCTTAGGCTTTAAGAAAAAACCTCCATTTTTACACTTTAATTCCTCCAATTTTCAGTGATAAATTCATGTTTTTACACTATAATTACATAAACCAAGTCCAAATATCCTTACCTAATGATTCTCCTACGAAGCCTCTTCAAAATCGCCCAAAAATTGCCTTAGTTCACACCCCAAATTGATTTTACACTTCTGAAATTCGAATGCTCTAATTTTCATTAAACCCTTCAGACTTTTCGCTTATGCGGTCCCACTACAGCTTCAGCAGGACCGCTTCTGCGGTTCAACTTAAATCCAATTCGACCTCTTCTAAAGTCCTACACTGCTTCTGAGGTAATTGCTTTTGCGGTCAACTAGCACTTCTACGGTCTCAACCCATCTACATCGGACTGCTTCTACGGTCACCACTCCGTTTTTGCGGAGACAGCTTTTGCGTAACAAGGTCCGGTTCTGCAGAAACTCCCAGGCCACCAAGAGGCCCGTTTCTGCGATCACTGAGCCGCATCTACGAGACCGCTTAAGCGGCTCTCCCACCATAAATGCAGAAACAACAGAAGCCTCCACACCAGACTTGATATAACACTTCCAATTTCCCGATTAACCATCCGAAACCATTCTGAGGCCCCCGGATCCCAACCAAAAATACCAACCCACTCTAAAACACCATAAGAACTTGTTCCAATCCTCAAAACACATCAAACAATGCTAAAATCATTAAAACACATCGGATTAAAGCCTAGTTTTTCTTTATAACTTCTGAAACTCATATTCGTTCAAAAACCCGACCAAACAACATCCGAATGACCTGAAAATTTGCATACATATTTAAAATCACCTAACGAAGCTAGTGCAACTCTCGAAATTCCATTCCAAACCTCAAATCAAAATATCACCTATCAATCGTTATTCGCCAAAATTCTAACTTCGCCAATTCAAGCTTATTTCTACACTGGACTTCCAAATTAAATTTTGATCGCTCTCTCGAGTCATAAATCATCCCCCGAAGCTATCAGAATCACCGGAATTCACATCCAAGCTTTCTAACCACATAGTCAACTTCTGATTGACTTTTCTCAAATAAGCTTCCTTCTACGAGGCTATGTGCCTTATTTTTAACCAAAACCAATTCAATTGCACCTGATCAACTCAAATACTGATATAAAAATATGAAGCATCACAATAAGGGGGAAATGGGGCGGTAACTCACGCTATGACGGGTCGGGTTGTCACATCTCTAAATAATATTGGGATCCTCAAAAGATGTACCACCAAACGTGGTAGTGAATAACTTGGTGAACCTATCTAATCTCCACAAAGCATCGGTAGACATAGTTGCTTTGTCACTGGTCCGTGCTACCACACCTGGCTGAACTGCTTCAACTGGCTGAGTTCCTGGTATCTAAAATTGGGGAGCCATCTTCTCCGGAGTGTAGGTGGAGGGAGTCTATGCTCCTCCCCCCAGCCTGAGAGACAGCTGGTGCTACTGGAAGTAAGCTTACTCGAGTGACACTCTCCATAAGGCCCACTAGATGGACCAGAGCGTCTTGGAGTACTGGATAACAATGAACCTCTCTATGATCTGAGCTGGTCCTGCTAGAATTGTCTAGGTTGGAACCTCCTCGTAAAACTCAACCTGAGGCCCCGCCACTGGTGTTGCTGCTCTGGGCTGAGCTCTTCCTCTGCCTCGACCCCTAGCACGGCCTCGCCATCCACCCTTCATAGATGCTATCACTAGGGGCTCAGGATGTGGATCAGTGGATGAAGAAGCGCGTGTTCTCACCATCTGCAAAAGAATGTAGTAGAAGTTTAATTAGCATTGAGAAACTATATCAAAGGCAAGGGAAACAATATCAAAGGCAATAACGTCCCGTCAAGGGATTTAATATCAAAAGCAATAACATCCTAACAAGGGAGATAATTTTATAAACCTCTTCTCTTTTCCACAATTACGTGCACAACTCAATTTACAACTTAAGTCAACGCTCTATAACATTCAATTATCAATGATACTTTCACAAATCAATTCATAACTTGAGCCAACGCTCTACAGTGTTCGATCATCAATAATAATTTCACAATTCAATTCACAACTTGAGCCAACACTCTTCAATGTTCAATTACCAATAATACTTCCACAAGTCGTATCCAATAACATATATCATCACATAAAGCATGAACAATACGAAACAGAGTCACATTTATCAAAGGACAAGACTCACGGGCATGCTTGACACTGACGTATTGATACTCGTCACCATGCCTATACATCGTACTCAATAATTATCACATAGCAAATAAGACACAACTCGTTATCCCTCAAACTAAGGTTAAACCAAACAATTACCTCAATGTCACGAACACAATTCAAGCCTCAACTACTGCTTTACCTCTTGTTTCCACCACCAATTCACTTGTATCCAGCCATAATTTAATTAATACTATGAATAAATGCTAAATGAATTAACTCTAACTCATAAAAATGGGTTTTCAAATGATTTCCCCAAAACTCATCAATCGTCCCTCGAGCCTGTGAACAACTAATTTTTTATCCCACCCAAATTCTATACTATTTTAGTGTAAATATTTCTTTTAGGTCTAAATCTTAATATTTTAAAAAATTTATCTTACTCTTAATAGGTTTTATTTAAGAAAATTAAAAACTACAAAAAATGTTCACATTCTTAGAGTATAAGATTTGTCCCTATATTTAAATAGAAGAAAATTTATATATATATATATATATATATATATATATATATATATATATATATATAATAAATTTGGTTTGTTCTAATTTTAAATGTAATCTATAATAGTTTTTTTTTCTTAGTATAATTTAAACCTTAGTGTAAATATTGGGTCTTTTTATTTATATAGTTTTATTAAGTCTAAAAGTAAGTTGACTAATATTATGTATATAGCTATGTATTTTACTTTCTTTCTATTTAAAAAAATGTGTTAGATAAAGTTTTTTTAAAAGAAAATAATACTAAAAACTAACGGAAAGAAAAGAGAAAGAAGAGAGATAACAAACCCATATCTGATAACTATCCCAACATCCCCTGCCCTCACGTCACTCACACACGTTGCACATATACCCACGATCAACCCCATATATTTTGGATACACTTTATTCAGAAGGGGGAAGGAACGTAGAAAAACAAAAAGAAGCAAAAGAAAGAAACAAAAGAATAGAAGAGAAAAGTAACAGAAGACAAAGAAAAGCAGAGGAGAAGTCAGGAAGGAGAAAGTTTGAAGATGTAGTTCGAAATTTTGTTCGCGGTTCCGAATTCAAGATTATAGAAAAGATAGCATTGCTAGCTTTGGAAATTCGTAGATTGTAGTTATTAGCTTTTTGAAGTCTTTGCAAAAGGTTCTTTCTCCTCTTCTCAGTTATATTAACATATTACAGATGTATTCTCGAATATATTTATTTACTTTGCTTTAAAGCCATATATTGCATTGTTTCAGTATTGTCGAATTCCTTAATTTAAGTAGTTTAGTGTTGTTGTCTACTTGTATGTTTGACCTATATCACATTAGTTTTACTTTCTTGTTTCTTTTAACTTGTAGTTTCTTTATTTTCTGGGATAATTTTAATAATAAATTAAAAAATCCAAAAAGACTTTGTTTGCAGTAAGTACTATAAATAACATTTTCAATAGTATTAAAGAATGAAGTCTCATGTTCACCTATTTTATTCATCAATATCTTTGTATGGGTCAAAATATGACCTCGAGATTAATTATGTCCTAAGCTAATTCAAAGTTAATAAATTGTATGACCAGTTATTAACTACGATACCCGATCATCGGCCAACTCGATCATTAAGGTTACGACCTTTTCGCCATCGTAAGGACAGAACCTCAGCATAGTCATGGCCGTCAGTGCCAGCTCACACATCTTATGCCTATAAATACAAAGAGAAGGAACCCTAGATAAGGGACTGCTTCTTCTTCTTCTTCACCACTACTCCCAAGAAAGGGAGAACACACAATAATACCCCCATATTATGGGAAAAAAGAACATCATTGTAAGGCTCTGAACCTCTCTATGGAGAGACAGACCAAACCAATATCATCAATAAAAGATCTCTACGCATTTCTTTCTAATGAAGAACATTTTTCTCTTGTATTTTTCACTTGGTCTCTCGATTATTACGATCTGCTATGATTGGCCCTCAATCAATTTTCATTGTTTTATGCTTGCAAAGTATGTGATAACTTCGAGCTAAATAATTTGGCGTTGTTTGTGGGGATTTCATAGCAGAATCGCGTAGTTCTTCCCTAGACCAAAAGGAAAGAAACGCCAAAGAACAACCTAGCTCAAACAAGCTGAAGCGATGTATCAGACAAAGGGAACTTGAAGATCTCGAATCGAGATCCAACTCCTCTGTCACTCCTCTCCCGGATAGTACAATCAAGAAGAAGAAGCAGTTCCCTCCCCCATTGAGGGAGGATCTCTGTAAGGCACCCCCGCATCCCTGATGCGAGATCAAGCTAGAAATCGGCACGGAGATATATCGAACTGAGAGTCACCTCAATACAGCCTACATGTCCCGATTGGGAAGATAGCACGGGAGCTGCCTAAGATCTCGAATCAAAACCGAGCTTCAACACTCAAACACCGACAAAACCAGACTCAGGCTATGCGCATTCGCCAATAAAAATTCGACTACGGCCTAATCAAAACTCAGACTCGGGCTATGCACCCTCGCCTTAAAAAATTCAACAAAGTTCAACAACAGTTGAACTAGACTCATGCTATGTGCCTTCGCCAACAAAATTCGACTACGGCCGAATCAAAACTTAGACTCGGGCTATGCGCCCTCGCCTTCAAATATTCAACAAAGTTCAACAACAGTTGAACTGGGACTCAGGCTATGCGCCTTCGCCAACAAAATTTGACTACGACCGAATCAAAACTCAGACTCAGGCTATGCGCCCTCGCCTTCAAAAATTAACAAAGTTCAACAACAGTTGAACTGGCACTCAGGCTATGCGCCTTCGCCAACAAAAAATTGACTACGGCCGAATCAAAACTCAGACTCGGGCTATGCGCCCTCGTCTTCAAAAATTCAACAAAGTTCAACAACAATTGAACTGGACTCAGGCTATGCGCATTCGCCAAGCAAAGTTCAACAACAGTTGAACTTGGACTCGGGCTATGCGCCCTCGCCTTCAAAAATTCAACAAAGTTCAACAATAGTTGAACTGGGACTCGGGCTATGCGCCCTCGCCTTCAAAAATTCAATAATGTTCAACAACCGTTGAACTGGGACTCAGGCTATGCGCCTTCACCAACAAAAATTCGACTACGGCCGAATCAAAACTCAGACTCGGGCTATGCGCCCTCGCCTTAAAAAATTCAACAAAGTTCAACAACAGTTGAACTGGGACTTAGGCTATGCGCCTTCGCCAACAAAAAATTACAAGATTCAACTATGGTTGAATAGAGACTCAAGCTATGCGCCTTCACCAACAAAAAAAAAGTTACAAGATTCAACTACGGTTGAATAGTGACTCAGGCTATGCGCCTTCGCCAACAAAAAAAAGTTACAAGATTCAACTACGGTTGAATAGCGACTCAGGCCAGGCTATGCGCCTTCACCAACAAAAAATTACAAGATTCAACTACGGTTGATTAGCGACTCAGGTTGCGCTTTTGCCAACAAAAAATTTACAAGATTCTACTACGGTTGAATATTGACTTAGGCTGCGTGCGTTCACCAAAAGGTCCAACTACAAGGTGGACCGGGACTTAGGCCATGTGCCTTCGCCAGTAAAAATTGCAAGACTCAACTATGGTGGAACAACGACTCAGGCCATGTGCCTTTACCATTACAACCCCAATCTTGCTCAAACAATAAGGTCGAACGCCTTCGTCCTCAAGCCTGAAGAGACACGGACGGAGAAACAAGTTAAGCTCCCTCGCCATTCAAGTAAGTACACCCAACTCGAACTAAAATTCGGGCCATGTAAAGTTAGGCCCCGGTCGAAGCACAAGGCCGCGTTCCCAGCCATCATGGCCAGTAGTTCGACCACGCCCGAACTGGGACAGAGGCTAAGTGCCACTATCGCCAAATAATGGCCACAACTGTTTACTCCAAGTAAAAGAGAAGCGATAAACAAAATGCGCTTAATCACGGCCAAGGCCATCACCGCTAAATAGCCGACCTAGTCTATGACTAAGGCAAGCAAACGACTCGACGACACTCGAAGGCACCTACCTAGCCAAGGCCGCCAACATTATCGTGGTCAAGGCCATCGTCACCATTATGGTCAAAGACATGGGTAAAGGTAAAAAATAAACACCAGGTAGAATAGAGGAAAACAAAATCACATTTATTTACATCTTTAATTACAACGGATCATCCCCACTTACACTCGGCCAAGGCTGGTAAATGAGAAAGAAAGAAAACAAAACAAAAAAAAAAGGTTAGCCAAACGTCAACGAAAACAAGAAAAGTATAACAAATCCTTTTCACTCGGTGCCACCCGCGCCACCACCAACATCACCAACGCCCTCAGCGTCAGCATCAACCCCTGGCGTAGCTGGATCAAAGTTGCAGTCGACACGGGCCTTATGAGCCTTTTGACGCGCTCGTTCATAAGAGACTTCAAGTATAATGTCGGCCTCCCACAGTCTCATGGGCACGTCAAATTGAGCCTCAGCAAACGTCTAAAGATCACGAGCCGGCCCGAAAGATGTAGCCTGATACCTCAAGCGCTGGTTCTCAACCTCTAAGGTCGTAATCCGATCCGCCGTAGTCTGGGCATCCCGTTCATAGATGCCAATGTGTTCCTCCAGCGCTCCCTCTCGAAAGGCATCAACAGCCCTCTCCAGCTCCCGTCCCCGTTCATGAACGCGGTCCGCCGTCTCTAACTTTCTGACCCTTGACACGGCGTCCCTCGCCTGCAGCCTCAAGGCAGCGACCTTGTCTCCAAAATGACCACCTACCTGGTCAAAGTTTCAAAGGCCTCTGCCGCCCTGGCCCGATCTTGGCGTCCCCTCTCAGCAACAACCCTTCTCCCAGCTTCCATCTCCTCGTTTTTACGATGAAGCTGCTCCTCTAGAGTATTAACCCTGCCAAGGGTTTGCTACATTTGACGTTCTCTCCTCGCCAGCTCTTCGACGAGACCCCAGTTCTGGGGGTCATTCCTCATGCGCTCACGCATCCCACGGCACCAGTCGCTGTAGCGATGGTACTTCTCCCGTGCCCGTAAGCAAATACTCGAACGGACGTTGGCTCGGCGGATGCTCTCCACCTCCAACAAAAATAGCTACATAACGAAGCAATAATCAGAACAAAAATCAACCAAGTGAAACAAAGAGAAACTAAGTTACCACACATACCGTCAGGCCCTACGCGGCTACCTCTCCCATCAGCCTGACGTCTGAGATGCCCTTCAACGACGTGCTCTCTACCTCCCAGCACAGAACCTCGAACGAAGGCACCAAATTCTCCTCTTGAAGCAGCAAGTTCTGCTCAGAAGGGATCTTAATGTAACAGAACTTCATGAAGCGGCTTTCAGTCGCCAACCGGCGCTTCGCCTTCGAAATGGTTATAATGATTCGAGAACGTTCCGGGTAACGTCCTGCATACTTCCAAAACTTTGGAAGTCACCAAAACACATGGTAATTAAGTTTATACTCCTCCAGGCCGCGACGATTAAATAACATCGACACCATACAAAAATAATGGTCGTCGACAAAATAATCACGGCTATCTCCAACGAAGAAAAGGCTGCGGCCACCCCCACTGAATAGACAGTTACGACCATCCTCTCATATGAACAAGCAGTTACTGCCATTCCTAACATATACGCGGCTACAACCCTCTCCCAAGAGCGAACATTCAAGATCTTTGACAACATGCAACCTTCACGGCTAAGCCATTCACCATTGTAGGCCTATGGCCATCTCCAGTATGTAAACGGCTAAGGCCGTCCACAATGTTAAGGCATGCGGCCATCTCCAATATGTAAACGGCTAAGGCCATCTCCAATATGTAAACGGCTAAAGTCGTCCACAATGTTAAGGCCTACGGCCATTTCCAGTATGTAAACGGTTAAGGCCATCTCCAGTGTGTAAACGGCTAAGGCCGTCTATAGTGTTAAGGCTATGGCCATCTCCAGTATGTTAAGGCCTACGGCTATCTCCAGTATGTAAACGGCTAAATCCATCTCCAGTATGTAAACGACTAAGGCCGTCTACAGTGTTAAGGCTATGGCCATCTCCAGTATGTAAACGGCTAAGGCTGTCCACAGTATTAAGGCTACGACCATTCCCAACGAATAGGTGGCTACGGCCATCCTCAAAATGTATGCAATCAACTCGACTACGATCGAAGTTATCAACACAAAATGAGTAAGGCCATCCACTTCAACGGCATAATCTCCCACATAAAAATGGATAAGGCCATTATTAACCTCGACCTAAATTGCTTCCAGAGAAGTCCGCTCATCGAGCTCGGTCAAGGCACGACCTCGATAAGCGGAGGGACTAACTGTATGGGTCAAAATATGACCTCGAGATTAACTATGTCCTAAGCTAATTCGAAGTTAATAAATGGTATGACCAGTTATTAACTACGATACCCGATCATCGGCCAACTCGATCATTAAGGTTACGACCTTTCCGCCATCGTAAGGACAGAACCTCAGCATAGTCACAGCCGTCAGTGCCAGCTCACGCATCTTATGCCTATAAATACAAAGAGAGGGAACCCTAGGAAAGGGATTGCTTCTTCTTCTTATTCACCAGTACTCCCAAGAAAGGGAGAACACACAACAATACCCCCCATATTACGGGAAAAAAGAACATCATTGTGAGGCTCTGAACCTCTCTATGGAGAGACAGACCAAACCAATATCATCAAAAAAAGATCTGTACGCATTTCTTTATAATGAATAACACTTGTCTCTTGTATTTTTCATTTGGTCTCTCGATTATTACGATCTGCTATGATTGGCCCTCAATCTATTTTCATTGTTTTATGCTTGCAAAGTATGTGATAACTTCGAGCTAAATAATCTTAACATTGAGCTTCTATTAAAAAAAATGGTTATTTTACCGAGATGTTTGGATAATTAATCTGTTTGTTTTGTATAATAATTAAAATATAATCTATTATGTTGGTTTATGCCATTTTGATAAACTAATCTTACTTTCTCATTTGTTTTTAAAAGAAGAAAAACTTTTGATGTTGTTTGATAATAATAATAATTAAATGTTAGTGTATCAATTATTTTTAGCCGTAATTCGCAAATCGTCGGAAGATCACCGAATTCTTAGTTGTCTTTTTCCTCAAGTATTAACAAGTTGTAATTTGAAGTTAATAAAGAACTAAATTGATTTACGTCACAACGTTATCCAAATGGGATTTTGGCTTGGTTTAATTTAGTAATGGGTTTTTGAATTTTTCCTTAAAAAAAAGGTAAAGGAATTTTGGCCTCAAAAGTATTCTGTTAGGCACACATTGTTTGACCCAAAAGCTTTCGGTTGCTTTATGAGTTAGGGACAATCAAAGAATAGATAAAGGGTAAATCGGAATCAATGGTAATATATCTTAAAGATCGATCTTTGGACTCGTGTACGTTTTTCTTGTAAGAATGTAGTGGAGCTTAATCAAGTGTTTGAACAAGTAAGCAATAAAGAGATAAAATAGAGAGAAAATGGCAAAGAGAGAGAGTTGTATTATTAATGATTAACAATACTTATGTTACAAATGAGGGGGACCCTTCCTTATAAAGAAGGATGACCCCCTCGCCGACATATTACATCGTCCCAAAGCTATTGTTATTACAACGAAAGTATAGGGGAGGGGGAGTCGGGAAGTCTGCTCGGGCGAGCCGGCAGATACGCCACTATAGACAAGGGCATATCCTCTTCATCGTACGGACACGAAAGAGGGTGTCATCCGGTGTCTACGGCCGCATAAGGGTACATACTCGACCTGTATTAAATCTGAGTCGACTATATATGCATACATGCTTGCCCCATCTTACATCCGATTCGGCCCCATACAGTTAGTCCCTCCGCCTATTGGAGATTTACTCGGGGTATATCTGCAATGGGTGGATAAAGTTGACCCGTATTGGATCTATCTATATACATACACGTGGCATGTTCTTCTGAACCGTCGTTTGCTGACGACAGCGTCATAATTGCTGTTGTTCTCGAGGCAGGCCATAGAGGCTATTTGACGTTTTGGTTTCCCGCCTTTTTTTCGGTGCAAAACTCTTCGAATCTCATGTAATGACTTATTATAAATAGTGAACGGTTTCAAGAATTTCCATTTTTGGATCATCAGAAAGTTTTCCGTTATTTTTATTTCTCAGCGTTTCTTGATAGAACTGCAACTTTTCACGTTGACCTTGCGCCTCACCTTTATATTTTTAGAATAAGAAACCTCTAAAATGGCTAAGGGTAGTCGCCGCCGGGGAGTAAAAGAGGGTGAGGCTACCTCCAGGGTCTCCCGGTCGTCAAAGGATGGCAAGAAGATTCGCAAACCTCTCGTTCCCTTATCTGTGGATAATCTCCTCCCCCGTGAACTATATGTTCGGAGGGATTTCCCGACAAAAGTGAACACACCTGCATGGGATAAGGTCTACTTACACCGAACCTCTCCTGAATGACCTACATGCGTCCTGCCAAATTCCGGAGGTGGCCGTTATGCAGGCGGCTGGAAGGGACCTAGCCAATGTTTATAGGCCAGTATTCTGCGCCTTTTACGAATACCCTTTCATAATGGGGTGCAAACTCCCCATCTATCCGTTGGTGGAGGAGCTGTGTTGGTTTTACAATGTATGTCCGACTCAGCTTACTCCCTGTACATGGAAGATATGTCGTATACTGACGACCTACGCCGAGAGAGCCGGCTTGGACGTCACAGTATACCACATGTTGCAGCTATTCAGTCCCGGCTTCATGAAAGGGACAATGCTTCAGCTGAAAAACCGAGAGACGAAGGGCCTAGTCGTCAAGGTGGACAATAAACCCAACCGCCAATTTTGGCTGAAATACTTTTCGTCCGAACCTCGGACTTGGTATCGGACCCGACCGGATTTCCTGAGGCATGGAACGACAACCGTAAGTATTGTTCCTTATGTTTAGTTTCTTTACGTCTGTTCGACTTTTCGTCATCTTAATATATTTTTTTCACGGATGCAGCGAGGGCGCGTACGCCCCAATCCGTGTCGGACATAAAAGTCTAGGTGGGGCGGTTGATCCCCTTTGCTGAGGAGTGTAGGACGTGGGTTGCCTTCACTTCCAAATACGGCCTTCCAGGTATGGCGGTTATTTTTTGATTTGGCGAACTTATCTTTCATTTGGACGCCATCATTGTTATATCTGACACACTTATTTATTTATATTTGGCAGCTTGGAGTGTACCACGGAGACGGACACGCCGTGCCGCCAATTCCTTGTCGTCAGATTTTGAGCTCGTATTCCTCGTGAGGGAGAATACCCCTGAGGCTGTTCAGCCTAAGGATGATCGAGCAGACATGGCGGCGTCTGGTGACGATGTTACCGACACTGCTTGTTCGAAGGGTGACGCTATAATCTGGGAGTCAGTCTTTGCTAATGCTCCCAGGACTTCTTGTCCCGTAACTGAGCCGGTGATTAACCCGGCATCCAGGGCGGACATTGTGCCTCCACCTCTTCCTATTGAAGAGGACGCTCCATCGGTCAATAGGTCGTTGGAGCGGAAGAGGCGTAGGCTACTCCTTGGAAAAGGGGTGGCCATAGAACAGGGGGAGGTGGTTACTCGCCGCCCTGAGTCGAGACCAGTCTTTATGGGTGATGCCATCCGGTCGGAGAGGGCGACCCTCTTAAGGGAGGTCATGGGAAACGTTGCTCCCCCGCATGTTGAGGACGATAGCGCGCCCACTGTTGCTGGTGGGGCTATAGACTAGGAGGAGGCTGCTGCTGAGCGGGATTATGATCCCACGGACGTGCCGCAGTAGGATTATGCCTGGGTAGACATGGCAGTGATGGGTCCCAACCGCCAGATTATGACCCCACGGGATATAACTTGTTGCTGGAGAGCGAACAGGCCGCAGCGGACATGTCCTTGCTGTGCGGGGCTGCCGAGGCGGAATCTCTGAAGTTTGTAAGCGACAAAGACCTGTCTTGTCGAGTTGCTGGTGCCGCCTTACAGTTATGATTCTGTCGTTGTTTTGCATTATTTTCTCTCGAATCCTAAGGTTTTTTCGCCATTTTGACTCGTCTTTTCTTTTTGCCCCCTTTTTTTTACAAACCCTCATATTGGAGGTGGAGCAGGGCCGGAGGGAGTGGAAGAAGGCTGATGCCCTTCGAAAGGTGTCAAAAAAATACTGGGAGGTCCGGGATAAGCATAAGACACTAGCGGACGTCTACACTCAAGACCCCCCAGTTTCGATTCTTTCGTGAGGGCTTGAAGGCGGCGTAAGAGCAGCTGCAAAAGTATACGGCCCAACTGGAGAAGGCGGACGCGAACCTGCTGGCCGTTGTGTCCCAAAACGCTAAGCTGGAGAGCCTTCTCTAGCAACGGGAAGGGGAGTTGGACCTTGGTCGCGTGGCGATGATGGAGGTGGCAGTGTTGCGTTCCAAGGTTGACGCCCTTACCGCCGAGCTCAAGATAGCCACGGCCAGGGTGGCTGTTCCTCAACAGGTGGAGACCTTTGCCCTGGCTAGCGACACATCCCGCGAGGCTCATGACATGCTCGTGTATGCTAAGGCGAGGTAGACCGTGTTTGAGGAGTTGTTGGCCGTTAGTAGAGCCACCGAGGTGGAGGTTGAAGCTCAGCGTCGCCTGGTCAGGGTCACTCGTGAGGCTTGTGGGTATGACCCCGACTCTCCGAGCCAAACAGGTGGTTCTGATGCAGATGTGGACCAGCTGGGCACCGAATCCTGGATGGATAGGGTGTTCCAGGACGAAGGCGAAGATGGTGCGGCCGGCGCGGATGAGGGCGACGGGGGTCATGGTGGTTAGCAAGGATTTTTCTTTCTCTTTCTTATAATCGAGGCCCCTTTGTAATCTTGTGATTTATTAATAAGACTTTTGGCGATTTTAGGAGAACTGCTTATGCCTTCTTTGTGTCCCCCATTTTTTGGGACTTCTGTATTGTTCGGGGTGTAGCCCTTTATTTATCGTAGTTTCTTCTTGCGTTGTTAAGGCCTTAGCCTTTCTCTTTTAATGGAGGAGACCGTAGTCTCTCTTTTCGCCACTAAGGCCTTAGCCTTTTGCTTTTAATGGAGGAGACTGTAGTCTCTCCTTTCGCCGTTAAGGCCTTAGCCTTTTATTTTTGATGGAAGAGACCGTAGTCTCTCTTTTCGTCATTAAGGACTTAGCCTTTTGTTTTTAATGGAGGAGACCGTAGTCTCTCCTTTTGTCGTTAAGGCCTTAGCCTTTTATTTTTTGATGGAGGAGACCGTAGTCTCTCTTTTCATCGTTAAGGCCTTAGCCTTTTGTTTATAATGGAGGAGAACGTAGTCTCTCCTTTCGTCGTTAAGGCCTTAGCCTTTTATTTTTTGATAGAGAGGACCGTAGTCTCACTTTTCGTCATTAAGGCCTTAGCCTTTTGTTTTTAATGGAGGAGACCGTAGTCTCTCCTTTCGTCGTTAAGGCCTTAGCCTTTTATTTTTTGACGGAGGAGACCGTAGTGTCTCTTTTCGTCGTTAAGGCCTTAGCCTTTTGTTTTTAATGGAGGAGACCGTAGTCTCTCCTTTCGTCGTTAAGGCCTTAGCCTTTTATTTTTTGATGGAGGAGACCGTAGTGTCTCTTTTCGTCGTTAAGGCCTTAGCCTTTTGTTTTTAATGGAGGAGACCGTAGTCTCTCCTTTTTTATGGAGGAGATCGTAGTCTCTTTTTTCGTCGTTAAGGCCTTAGCCTTTTGTTTTTAATGAGGGGAGACCGTAGTCTTTTATACATTGGAGATGGTCGTAGCCTTTCATACATTGTAGATGACCGTAGCCTTTCATACATTGGAGATGGCCGTAGCCTTTCTTACATTTGAGATAGTGGTAGCCTTTCATACATTGGAGATGGTCGTAGCCTTTTATACATTGGAGATGACCATAGCCTTTCATACATTGGAGATGGCCGTAGCCTTTCATACATTGGAGATGGTCGTAGCCTTTCTTACATTTGAGATGGTCGTAGCCTTTCATACATTGGATATGGTTGTAGCCTTTCTTACATTTGAGATGGTCGTAGTCTTTCATACATTGGAGATAGTCGTAGCCTTTTATACATTGGAGATGGACGTAGCCTTTCTTACATTTGAGATGGTCATAGCCTTTCATACATTGGAGATGGCCGTAGCCTTTCTTACATTTAAGATGGCCGTAGCCTTTCATACATTAGATATGGTCGTAGCCTTTTATACATTGGAGATGGTCGTTCATACATTGGAGATGGCTGTAGCCTTTCATACATTAGAGATGGCCGTAGCCCTAGTCCCTATGATACGCCATTTGTGTCGATCGGCGGTACCCTTGGGGTATCAAATTAACCTCGTAGACATTTCTGGGTATCTCCTTTGTCGCCTCATTAAAAAACTCTCCAAGAAAATCCAATTGGGACATAGCTCGAATGAGGGAAAAAGAGTACGGCTTGGGGGATAACTTTCCGAAGTGGAAACATTTGAGGTGTGGGATGTTCCAGTTGTTTTGGAGTACCTTTCCATTTATGGTTTCTAACTTGAAGGAGCCTTTATCTGCTGTTGCGATGAGTTTATAGGGCACATCCCAATTGGTGCCTAACTTCCCTTCGTTAGGTCTTTGGATGCCAGTGTCTTGGCCTTTAGCACATAGTCACCTATCTTGAGTGGACGGATTTTTGTTCTTTGTTGTAGTATCTCTCGACCTACTATTTTGGGTCACTAGCCTGATGTGGGTCATTTCCCTCCTTTCTTCGGCTTCGTAAAAAACTTGTAGTCGGTTCGCATCGTTCTCCTCTCCGCTTGTGCGAGTATCCGAGGCTTGGTTCGCCGACTTCGACCGGTATGATGGCGTCGGTCCCGTAGACTAATGAGTAGAGAGTCTCTCCTGTGGAGGATTTGGGGGTGGTTCTATGTGCCCATAGTACTTATGGCAGAACCTCGGGCCATAATCCCTTGGCGTCTTCAATTTTTTTCTTCAAAATGTTTAGTTTGGTTTTGTTGGACGACTCTGCTTGGCTGTTGGTCGCTAGATGATATGGCGTTGAGAGTATTTTTTTGATACGCCATTTATCGAAAAAGTCGGTTGTCTTTTGTCTAATAAACTGTCGTCCATTGTCACACGTTATCTCTTTGGGGATGCCGAAGCGACATATGATGTTCTTCCAGATGAAGGTTATGACCTCTTGCTCGCGGATCTGGGCGTAGGTAGCTGCTTCCACCCACTTGGAGAAATAGTCAGTTAAAACTAATAAGAAGCGTACCTTCCCTCATTCGATAGGTAGTGGTCCGACTATGTCCATTCCCCATTTAATGAAGTGCCATGGAGATGTGACCGAATAGAGGGGTTCTCCTGGCTGATGTATCAGGGGGGCAAACTTTTGGCATTTTTCGCATTGGTGGACGTATTCTGCCGCGTCTTTTTTCATGGAGGGCCAGTAGTATCCGGCCCGTATTAGACATTGCACAAGTGTTTGGTTTCCTATATGGGCGCCGCAATGACCTTCGTGGACCTCTTCTAACACCGGCGTCGTCTGGTTGGGGCCTAGGCACTTAGCTAGGGGCCCTCCAAAAATTCTTTTGTAAAGATCGTTATTCACCAAATGGTACTACGTTGCTTGTGTGCGAAGCTTTCTTGCTTCTTTTTGGTCGTGTGGTAGGTTTTCATCTTACAAATATGATACAAATTGATTGTGCCAGTCCCAAGTCAGATGCAGGGAGAGTACCTCGTTGTGGTCGATTGCGAAGTGCAGGAGGGTGACGGGCCTTTCTTTATTCTGGTTGGTGGCCGCCGTGGCCAATTTAGCCAATCTGTCTGCTTCAGCGTTGTGTACCCTACGAACTTGTTCGAAGCAGCATTCGTCGAATTGGGCCATCAGTCTGCAGATATCCACTCGGTATTTTTGCAACCTCTGCTCCTAGACCCAATAAGTCCCGGTGACTTGATTTACCACAAGTTGCGAGTCGCAATGTAGGATCAGCCAACGAGCCCCGTACCTGACAGGTAGTTTTAAACCTGCAATAATAGCTTCGTACTCTGCCTCGTTGTTAGTCATCTCGGGACATCGCATAGACTGGCGAATGACTTCGCCCTTGGGGATTTCGAGGACGAGTCCTAGTCCCGATCCGAGGCATTTGCAGCCCCATCGGTGTGAAGTATCCAGGGGTCGGTGTTTGGAGCGACTTGCAGGGCCTCTTTCTTTGCCTCAAGCGAGATTTTGTCACTAAAATCGGCCATGAAGTTGGCGAGGACTTGTGACTTGATGGCAGTTCTGGGGATATAGGTGATGTCGTGCTCGCTGAGCTCTATGGCCCACCTGGCGAGACGGCCCGATAGTTCGGGCTTGTGCAGGATGCTTCTCAGAGGGAAAGTGGTCACTACTCGAATGGGATGGCATTGGAAGTAGGGTCTCAGCTTTCTGGAAGTCGTGACCAGTGCCAACACCAATTTCTCGAGGTGTGGATACCAGGTCTCGGCATCCACTATGGTTTTGCTAATGTAATAGATAGGTGATTGCGTACCTTTTTCTTCACGGACGAGTACAGCGCTGACCGCGACCTCTAATACGGCCAGATATGTTAGTAGGGGTTCACCCAGCTTTGCTTTTGAAAACAATGGTGGCGATGACAGATATGCTTTCAGTTCTTTGACGCATTCGTCATTCCAGTAGAATCCGTTTTCTTTTCTCAACACACTGAGGAATTTGTAGCATCTATCTAACAATCGAGAGATGAAGCGAGAGAGGGCGATTATTCGGCCTGTCAACTTCTGAACCTGTTTCTTGTTGTTGAGTGCTTCGGGTATCGAGGCAATCGCCTTGATCTGGTTGGGATTGACCTCAATCCCTCTTTGGGATACGAGAAAACCAAGGAATTTTCCCGACGCCATGCCAAAGGCGCATTTCTCGGGGTTCAGCTTCATTCCGTATTTGTTCAATATCTCGAAGGCTTCTCGCAAATGGTCGATATGATCCTCCTTGCTTGCTGATTTCACTAGCATGTCATCGATGTAAACCTCCATAGTTTTCCCAAGTTGCTCCTTGAACATCTTGGTGACCAACTTTTGGTAAGTAGCCCCCGTGTTCTTTAGCCCGAAGGAGATCGCTCTGTAACAATAGGTGCCTTGGTGGGTGATGAATGTAGTTTTCTCTTGATCTTCCTCGGCCATTAGGATTTGGTTATAGCTAGAGTATGTGTCCAAGAAACTTAGTAGCGCATGTCCGACGGTGGCGTCGATCAGTTGGTCTATGTGAGGTAGGGGGAAGGAATCCTTAGGGCAAGCCTTGTTTAGGTCGGTGAAGTCCACGCACATCCTCTATTTCCCGATATTCTTTTTGACCATTACCACGTTGGCGACCCATTGCGGGTATTTCGACTCCCTGATGGAGCCGTTGTCTAGCAACTTGTCTACTTCTTCGCGGACCACCTCATTGATAGCGGCGTTGAATTTTCTCCTAATTTGCTTTACCGGCGGATGTAGCGGGTCCATGTTGAGCCGGTGGGTGGAGATATCTGGCGAGATCCCTGGTATTTTTGCATGAAAAAAAATAAATATGTCTGCATGTTTAGTTAAAAATGCATGATACTTACCCGGGTCGGCGAGCCCGTGACCGATGTATGCCTTCTTTTTGGGGTCATCACGATCTAGTTAAACCGAGTCGAGATCTTTGACCGTAGCTTTGTAGGCTTCCACAACACCTGGGTCTCTTATAGCATTAGTCGTCGGGTCCGCTTGGGTCCCCGGCATGACTGATTGCTATGCTTCTGCGCTCGCTCTGCTCAATTACTGGGTGTGGGCATAGTCTTGAGTTATTTGATAGCACTCATGTGATGTGCGTGGCTCCCCTTTAATGCTGAATATTCCCCATGGAGTAGGGAATTTGACCACTTGGTATAAGCTTGAGGGGACTGCTCGCATGGCATGTATCCATGGGCGCCTGATGATGACATTGTAGGCTGTCTCGTGACTCCTCCCGCGAGGACGGGTAGAATCACTTCTCTGGATGTACGTTCTACTGCATTGTTAAAACCCGTTAGTGTTACACAACGGGGTATTATCCTGTCCTCGAGTCCCATCTGTGAAAGGACTCTCGGATGGATGATGCAGGCGCTGCTTCCGTCATCGATCATGACTCTCCTGACATCCGTATCAATGATATGTAAAGTAATAACTAAAGCATCATAATGAGGGAAACACAAACCGTCGGCGTAAGACTTATCGAAGGTGATACTTCCTTCGAGGTCATCGTACCATTCGTGGGAGATGGTCCTCTTTAGTTTGTGCGTGTTGGCGAATTTGACATGATTAATGGCGACATCATTCCCTTCTCCGACGATCATGTTTACCGTGCGTGTCGGAGAAGGTGGTTTTGGAGGTCCCCGGGAGTGCTCTCATCCGCGTGCAAAATTGGCTTTCCCTTTGTCAATGAGCAGCTCCTTCAGGTACCCCTGGTTTAGCATCCTGACGACTTCTTGTCGTAGGCCGATGCAGTCTTCGGTCATGTGCCCTCGTTCCTGGTTGAACTCGCACAGGATGTTTGATTTCCTTGTGGCGGGGTCTGATTTCATCTTTTGGGGCCACTACACCTTGGTGCCAACCTTTTCCAGTGCGTACACTATTTCTGAAGGAGAGACATAGAAGTTATGCGAAGAAAGCAAAGGGGGCGTACCTCGTTCATTCTTGAGTGGGGCGAGGTGGCATTGCGGGGCATCCGTATGGCAAGGGGGCAGAAGTGGGGACCTCATATAAGGTTGGTATCGCTCTTTACTAGGACGAGGGGGAAGTTCCCGGCATCCCTCATGTCATCGATCTCTCCTTGTGTCCGGATGCACGGCGGCTAGCCGTCGGGTTGGTCCGTTGAGATCCTCCTCGTCTGCCCGTACCTCGGCGCAGTAAGCATTGTGAATCTGGTCCCAAGTTGTGGGAGGGTACTTCATGAGCTGGCTTAGCAGTTTTTTGGTAGCTTTGGAGCCGTCCCTGCTGAGTCTGTTCTAGAAGGCCGTTACCGCCATTCCATCTGACACATTCGGCATGCTCATATTTACCATGTTGAACCTGGCGAGGAAGTCCCTGAGGCCCTCGCCTGTGGTTTGTTTGACGGTGAAGATGTCATTCAACCTTGCTTCTACCTTCTTAGCGCCGTCATGTGTTGTAACAAACTTATCCGCTATTTCCTCGAAGGTTAAGATTGCTTTGGCGGGTAGTTGGGAATACCAGGTCAAGGCTCACCCAGTCAGTGTTTTGCCGAACTTTTTCAGCAGCACTGATGGTACCTATTCTTTAGACAAGTCATTACCTTTCATGGCGGTGACATAGTGGATGAGATGATCCTCAGATCGGTGGTTCCGTCGTACACCTTCAGGTAGGGGGGCATCTTGAAGGTCTTCGGGATGGTGTAGGGTGCGGCTTCTTCGGAGTAGGGTTGTTCTAAAAACCTTCCTATGTCTCGTTTGGGTAGAAGTTTAGTTGCTCCGGGGATCTTGTCAACCCTATCTTGGTGCTCCTTCATTTGGT
Source organism: Nicotiana noctiflora (assembly GCA_032618575.1). NCBI lineage: Eukaryota > Viridiplantae > Streptophyta > Magnoliopsida > Solanales > Solanaceae > Nicotiana > Nicotiana noctiflora. The sequence goes on from JASVEL010012552.1 coordinate 369,318, forward strand.
CACGGAGGGCTTGATTTTCACTTTCCATTTCTTCCATCTTCCTCAGGATGGAGGCCAATGTGTCATCGTGTGTTTGTGTTTCGACGGGTTGGCCGTTGGTTTGTGTTCCTTCCTGTTCATCTGTTGCGGGGGTGTTGCTCTTTGTTGGTGCTGCATTATCGTAGCCTCGTGGTGGCTTTTCTACTAAGCTGCTCAGGGTACTGGTCAGCCATTCCTCCAGTTGCTTCTTGACTACTGGGGGTGCTTCTCTTGAAGTGGAAGTGTCCCTTTCCTGCGGGGTTGCAAGGTTCTCGAAGGGGAGTGGTGAGGCTTCTACTTCGGGTGTGACACCAGAGGTAGCGTTGATGGCAGCACTACCACCGGCCTCGTTCATGGAACTCAGTAGGTTGGTGGTAACTTCTACCACAGCTTTGGATCGAGTGTCATTTTTGGCCATTTCCAGACTTTTTCCGATAATCGGATCTTGTGGATGTATACTACGAGTTTGATTCTCGAAATCCCCACAGACGGTGCCAAATTTTTTGACCCAAAAGTTATCGGTTGCTTTATGAGTTAGGGACAATCAAAGAATAGATAAAGGGTAAATCGGAATCAATGGTAATATATCTTAAAGATCGATCTTTGTATTCGTGTATATGTTTTTCTTGTAAGAATGTAGTGGAGCTTAATCAAGTGTTTGAACAAATAAGCAAAAAAGAGATAAAATAGAGAGAAAATGGCAGAAAGAGAGTTGTATTATTAATGATCAATAATACTTGTGTTACAATTGAGGGGGACCCTTCCTTATATAGAAGGATGACCCCCTCGCCGACATATTACATCGTCCCAAAGCTATTGTTATTACAACGAAAGTATAGGGGAGGGGGAATAGGGACATCTGCTTGAGCGAGCCGGCTGATACGCCACTATAGGCAAGGGCATATCCCCTTCATCGTACGGACACGAAAGAGGGTATCATCCGGTGTCTACAACCGCATAAGGGTACATGCTCGACCCGTATTACATCCGAATCGGCTATATGTGCATACATGATCGCCTCATCTTACATCCGATTCGGCCCCATACACACATCTTTAAGTAAAATAAAGATGGTTAATTAATTTTTTTATATTTATTAATGAAGTACATAGTCCAAAAGTTGAAATATTTCTTGCCTTCCAACACTTCATATTTCATTAATCTTGGCCTTACGTTTAATTCAAAATTAATATAACTTATAAATGCGTTAAAAAAGTTTTAGAAGTACTTTAAATATTAGTCCATGTGTTCATACCCGAACCTTGGATTAATAGGCTTAAATAATAAAAGGATTATGTGCGCATTCTCGCGTCTCGATACCTAAATTTAAAATAATTATGTTATAACCATGTGTACATATGTACCTTGGTTTAACACTTAATCAAAGAAGTACCTTGTGTGCGTACCGCATCTAGGTCAAAATAATTAATAAAAAATATAATAGATTAAGTGAAGCGGTAATAGACAAGCCATACGCAATAAAATGCATTAATAGTCAAGAATTGATTTAAGCCGAACATTAGTCAATAAAGGCGACCGTGCTAGAACCATAGTACTCGAGGGGTGCCTTATACCTTCCTCTCGGTCAATAGAATTCCTTACTCAGTCTTCTATTTTCGTAGACCATAAATAAGAGTCAAACCTTCCTTTTGAAAGAGATTCGAATAAAAGGTGACTTGGAATACCAAAACTCAATTCCAAGTGGCGACTCTAAATAATAAATAATCCCTTTTCAAAACGTCGCTTCAATTGAAAAAACTCTTCTAACTCAAATACATAATAGGGTTGTGTGGTGAAAAAGAGGTGTGACAGCTATGACAACTTTGTTGGGGACATTAATAAAAATTCGAGCTTTATACATTGACTCTTGTTTAGCTTTTATCATGTTTTGAAAATTATTGTGTTTAGCAGCCTAATGTGCTATTTGTCGTTTATTTATCGCTTTAATATTTCTTTGAACTGTGATATAAATTGTATCCTCTCTCGCACCCCTCTGAGTCTTCTTATAGGTAGTTATGTTGTGTTTGCCTACCAGCATTACAAATATTTCTGTCTTGAGATAAAGCCAGTTAGCCTACCAGCTTCAACTGAAGGATTTAGTTACACATATTAAGACGGGAGAGCTGTTAGCTAGCTAGTGTTGTTCTACTACTGGTAACGCTTGACGCTTCTCTGCTCGGGTTGTCCACCAGGGTAAGCCAGGTCTAGATACCATCTCGTTTAGGATTTGAAAACTTAGAAGAACAAGCCATATGCAATGAATATCCCTAATAGGCTACGCTTTGTTTGCATTATATGCATTGAATTAGCAGGGCTAGGCACGGAGGTCGGTCCCATCTAGGACATTTACCAATTTTTCGGACACAATATGTTCATATTTATGTGCTATATGTAATGTTATTTGGCAGGCTTAACTCAAATGTTGACCGGCTTTAGGATAGAATTAAACAAAGGATAGAGAAAGAGGAAATTTTCAAGTTTTCATAAAATACTTTTTTTAAAATAAAATTTTTGAAAAGTTGTGGTATATAAACTAACAATTTTTAAAATAGTTCTTTTTTAGTTATTTTAACAGAACTACACGGGTCTGATTCTCACCGGATGTGAGATACGTAGGCAAACCTCGTCGGTTTTGGCCCCCAATTTTTAAGAATTCAAAATAATACCCTTTAATTCCTTCTTTAGATGTTTTTCTTTGAGACATAAATTTTAAAAATTCATAAAGAATTTCTTTCTTTTTTTAGAAGTCCTTCTTTCATAAAAAAAAGTTCAAAACCCAAAAATATTTTCTTATTGTAGAAGTTCTGATAGTCCGAGTTCACATAAGAAAACGAAAAAAAAAATAAAGAGAGTTAGTTTATATATTTTTTATCTTTCCGAACTACACAAGATTTGATTCATGTCTCGACATGATACGTAGGCAATCCACATCATGTTCGATTGAATCATTTGAAAAAAAAAAGGAGAGAATAAAGTGGTAAAAAAGAAGAAGAGAGAGTGTTTATTCTAACATGCTTATGGTTTTGAAATAAAAGTTGGCCAGACACGCAAACAATCCAAGATCCCTCAAAAGTAAATCTTCTCAACAAATGGAAGAAGCATAATTGTCGTTGATCCAAGGTCACGAAAAGGCAAATGGGCAAGTTGATAGTGAAAAATACAAAATGAAGGAAAATGTGGAGTTGACTTTACCAGATTTGAGCAATTGGACATTGCCTACTTGGGATAATTTGATGATGGGGAATTTGATCCAGCATTGAAAGCCATAGTATCCAGAAACATTCACTATCAGACGGGAGTCTCGGTAGCCGGCCTTGCTATCATTTCTGCCTTTCAAGTTATTTCAGTGTGTCATCCGAATGTATTTACTTTACCGTCTTACATTCTGATGTAAACCCTTCTAAATTGTTTTAAAAATATTCAAAAAAATAAAATCAATATTTCATCATCCATGAATGTCTCTTTTCTTAATCTTTTCACCTTTCTTATTCTCTTTTCAGTTCTGTAAATGCGGATTTTAATAACATGACATGCTTGCAGACTTTACGCCTAGATCCTAAAATGCTGTCAGATTTTAAAATAGTAAACCAAGAAGCATAATGTGTTGAAGATAAGGCGTGTAAGAAAATAAATAAAGAATTGAACCGAAAATGAGATCCCCTATCTTCGGATCATTGTTGAATCCGGGACTGCTGATGAAGATTGAGTCAAGACCCGATTGAAGAATTCACTTTGATTGATGAAAAATGATTGGCACAGTCTGCCACGGGCAATTATATCAATAAAGAATGGCCCGATCATTCAAGACGAAAGTGAAGCCTAGGAAATTTGAAGTGGGGCAACTCGTTCTGATACGTATTATGCCATAGCACGAATAAGCTAAGGGAAAAGTATGCTCCAAATTGGAAAGGTCCAAACATTGTAACCGGAGTTTTACCAAAGGGAGTGCTGTATTTGGAAGACATCGAATGAAATATCCCTGAGATAACTGTCAATGTGGATGCAGTCAAAAGGTAGTGTCTCAGTATTTAAATATACTATTATTATTGGAGTATTATTATTGACTCTTATATTCTTCTTGAAATTTGTCCTTTTGGGACTGGTCTTTAACTGTGGAAACAGTTGTTGGTGTGGCTTGCCTAGCTTTAGGGTTGGGCGCAATCACGACTGGGTTTGGGTCGTGACATTTTAACTTTCAACCGCTTTTGATTATTACTATTTTATAAGAATTGCAACATCGCAAAAATGTGTCTCGAACCACGTCATACCAGTACACCCATGGTTGCCAACACATTTAACTCTGTTGAGATTTGGATTTGGGTCACATAAATATGCACCCGAGTTTAAGAAGGTATAATTATTAACCACGCGCCTAAAGAAACTAACTCGTTATTATTTTGGGGAAGACCGTGAAGTTTGCTAAACAGACCATTCCAAATTCTAAGTATTTTTTAATTAAGTAATTAATGAGACCCCCGCCATTTTTAGATCTTGTATTCGGCGAGGCTCATATCATATTTTATTTAAAGGTCCCTCATGAAGCTACTATTTATTTTTGTCCTTAAAGAAAAGGCCCTAATTAATTAACCAGCGCGAAAGATCCCAAATTATATAACTCGATTTCAAACAGCTAAACCCAAGAGTTGAACGAAGAGAGCGGGACATTTCCATTACACCACCAAAGCTTTATTTCATAGAAAATGGACTACCTGAGCCCATAACGGTCCATACACTTAATATCCTATCAATTGAACTCCCATAGCCAGGGTGGGAATTATTTGAGCCTCAGGGAGCATGAAAATCTAATTTGATCAACGGATTTTTTGATCAACGGATTTAGGAGGGATATAATTTGCATAATTAATCATACTTGCATCAACCCATAAGTTCTATTTTTTTTTTCACTTGAATTGACATCATTTTTTAGCTATCGCAGCACTAAATTTAACACAAGCTCAATTCTCCTTTGTTTTAATACACAATTCACAATTGTTTGCTCATCCCTATTAGAGTGGAAAGGGTATTACCTATAACTCATTCAAACAAATAACTTATTCAATAACGTTTTAAATCACCATGGAGTCACGGATAATTTCCAATTCGAAACCAAACATACGTGACCTGGTCTAACGTGAATAGGTGCATGTATGCTGTAATTTGCCCTTGATTTTTAGTGAAGCTAGCGATTAACCCGAACAATAAAACTATTTGATACAATGGAGTCGATTTCAATAGGAATGAGTTACATACTAGAATTAACACTACACCACAATTCAAAAGAACTCAAATTACAAAACAGACTTAGTTCGAATTCATACAGTCTATAACATGTTAATGATCCATATAATCCCTTACATGCGCATTAGTGCACAAATATATCATACAAGTCCTAAAGCTAACTGTAGTATAACAAAAATACAACAAGAAAACGTTCAATGAATGTCAAACTGTAATTGTCTTTCCATTCCACTGGAGAAATTACACCAAAACATATTCAAATGTGTACTTGGTATTTAGAGCAACACGACGAAGAAAACGAGAGGTCAGTAGCAATGACAAATGCAACAACGACATGCAGAAATCACCAACAGCTAATTCAATCAACCCAAGAAGATTTTGGACCAGCAAGAAACAAAGGTTCAACCACAAAACCACTTGACTATGTTTTTAAGATTCTAATACTCTCCCAAATTCTTTTTTCAAACAGTTTAAGAACTTAGGTGGGCAGCTCTCAGGAACTGATTTTCAAAAAGCTAGCCAAAGCTCTCAAAGAAATTCTAAGACTGATTTTGACTCTTGAAAAACTGATCCTTTCACAACTCTCTTCTCTCTTAATATTTTTTTTTCTTCCGAATTTCCCCTCCAATCTTCAAGTCTGATTTCCAGTAATAGGCATACATTTAGTGCTTTTACCACTAACAACTTAGCTTTTTAATTTTTAATTTCTCCCATTATCCTAGTGCTTTTATTTTTATTATTAATGCCTATTACTAAACTGAGTCTATAACAGCTATAACCAAATCTTCAATATCAAACAAAATGCAGACAATCAAATTCAAACAGACATGGCACCTCACCAAAGGCATTGATAATGCAAATAAAACTGGACATCAACTAAAGCAGTTATTAAGCTTAAAACATAAAGTTAACACAGAAAAAGCCAAACAGATAACCTACTAGGGAGAGGAATTTACACTATGATCATGCTGTTCTAGCAGTCAAAACTAAAAAACTACTTTACGACATGTATTTTATCGACTATACAAACCATTTTGTACAATGATTATTGACAAAATCAGTAAAAGACCAACAAGTGATTCAAAAGGTATGTGACAGAAACAGTGAGTTATAATATAATCTAACTAATCGACGAATCTACTCACATTGATTATATAATTTATAACATATATCTAACAATAAACAGAAGAAAAATTTGACCAAATAAAAAGATCTGTTGGAGTAGAAGAAGAACAACGAATAGAAGTAAAATTAAACCACTATAACAACACAAATGATTAAAATAAACCAAATAAAAAAAAGAAAAATACCTCAGAGATGAAATTGGGAACATACGAACCTAGGTTCAAACTCAGACCGGATTTTTGGGGTCAAACTGACCTTAACCGAATGTTCTCAACTAAGAACACTTCGGCTATGGTTGACTGGACACCCAAAACCTCATCAATTTGGACAGATTCCTAGTTTGGAATTTCTAGGGTTCTTAGGGTCTGATTTGGGATTCGAATGGTTCCCACAAGGTTCGAAGGGAACCATTAGTGGCTTAGGGGCGAGGGAAGCCTGGGGGTGCCATTGTGTGAGTTTGGGGGAATTGGGGTAGGTTTAGGTTTTGCTCGAATCTTCAATCGAAGATTCGAGACGCTGGGGTATGAACTGAAGGTGATGGAGTGGAGATTGGGAATGGGGACGTCGAGGGGATGCTGAGATGTAAAGATGGAGGAATTTATTGACTGATCGCCACCGTGGGCGATTTCCGGCAGGTGGTCAGCGGTGGTTTTTAGTGGTGAGATTTGGGGCCGTCTCTGAGAGGTGAGAGACGACGAGAGGGGTTTATTTCTAGGGGTTGGGTATGAGATTAGGAATATATAGTGGGGTGGAATTAAATTTTGGCCGTTGGATCAATCATGATGAATGGCCAGGATCACTTCATTTAAGGGAAATGACAACGTTTGGTCTCAATAAGAGACTGGGTTGACCCAGATGAGATGGACCGCGTTGATCTGGATGCTTAGGACCGTTAGATCAATATGAATGGACGGTGCAGATATGATCACCTAAAGCGGTGCCGTTTTAACCAACACTATGACTGAACTGGACCGTTAGATCTGTTTGATCAACGGTCCAGGTTTAAGACGCTGAAATGACGTCATTTGGTTGGTCTGAGAGATCAGGCAATTGGGTTAGGTCATTTGATCGTTTGGGCCTGACTGTGGGGTTTTGAATTTGGCCTGGTTATAGTTAAATTTGGACAGCTCAATCCAATTTTTGTATTCCATTTCCATTGTTAATTCCTAAAAATTTCTAACTTAAAAGATAAAAAATCAAAAATTAACAAAAATGCTAATTAATTTTAAATATTAATTATCAAGAGCAAATAAAATATAAATTTAAAAGGCAATCATACTATTTAAACACTGAAAAAAGCAAAAAATACATATTTTTGTGATTTTCAATTTTGTAAAGCACACCTAATTACTGTTAATTATAAATTAAATCCTAAATGTAAATATGATATTAACTTAAACAAACAAACACGCACAAATAAATACAACAGGTAAAGAAAGATAACACAAAGTACTCAAAAATCACATACAACCCAAAACTATGTTTTTTTTTAAATTTTGGGAGTAATCCGCATATAGTGAAAATCACGTGCTCACAACAACGACGTGGAGTAAAAGAGAAGACGGAGAAAGAATATTTGGATCTTATAAATAAAAAGTATATATCGAACAATGTATGGATCCCTTTACAATTTTGTATATTCTTTGTAGCCAACCCTTTACAATGTCCTCTTATCAGAAAAATGAAGATCCCTTTTTTATTCTTTACCTCTACCTATTTATAGGGGATATTACGAAGAAACCCTAAAAAGTACAACAGAAGGAATATCCAATGGAATATTCCTTATTTATATTCTAAACTTATTCTACCGTTGCTTCCGTACATTCTTTACTCGACCCCGACACTATTCCTTCTTAAGACGACCCCTCGCCATTATACTGTGGTCGGCTTAAACCTTGATCACGTCCATTTGCAGTTATTAAGCCCAATCCAAATTTTGACCAATACACTTCTAAGCAGTTACAAAAATATCCGTCTACTACAATCTACTATAACAACCTATAAGTGTAGTTACACTATGGGTAAAAATTTAACCTTTCAAGCCTCCTAGCTATGTATAAATAGCTTTTAAATATTATCGATTTTTAACTATTTGTGACTTGTAATACATTTTATATAATTTTTAAATAAGTAAATTTTATTTTAAATATTCTATGAAATTTATGTTCGAATTCACACGGAAAAATAGTCAATTTGACTCTCGTATTCCAAAAAAAATTCACATAAACGAAAATGGGAGAATGTAGCGTGTACTCTCGCCTTAATTATTACTATATACTTAGTTAAGGTTAAACCATTTGATTTGGCAAAAACATCCAATGAGAGGGGCAAGAGTACACGAATCAGAACTAGAGGGGGCACTCACAGTCAAAAGGAAAAGAAGGAGGGGTCATTCCAATATATCAGAAAAGCTCATTCCCCAAACCCTAACTATATAAACAGAGGACGGCCATTTTCATCAGCTTTAACCACAAATCAGGGTTATTCGCTGGCTGTTTCAGTATCTCTTGAGCTTCTCACTACCAATCACAGCCGAAGCCATGGTACTATTTCTCTCCATTTTAGATTATTATTTAGCTTGATTTATTATGCAAAAATATAATATAATTTTTGTTTTAATTTTGTTTTGTAGTCGAGGAGAAAGACTAGGGAACCAAAGGAAGAGACCGTAACACTTGGTCCAGCGACGAGGGAGGGTGAGTTGGTGTTCGGTGTTGCTCACATTTTTGCCTCTTTCAACGATACATTCATTGTGAGTTTTTGTTACGGTTCTTATGAGATTATATAAATTGAATTTATGATTTTCGTGTGTTTGTGCTGAATTTTAATTTACATGTTAAAAAATGCAGCACGTAACTGATTTGTCTGGAAGAGAAACTATGGTTCGCATTACTGGTATGCTTTAGTGCAACATTTGTTCTTAGTAATTACTGATAGTATTAATTACATTTTTTGCTGTTAGGTATATCATTTAAAGTTGTTGATTTCATTGTTTAATATTTTTTTAGGATCCTTTTATATTAATCACCCCTAAAACTGTACAGAACCATGAGATCGCTTACCCATCTAGCTATCTCATTACAATCTTCATCTGTTATGTCCTACACTTCTCTATGCATTCAAAGGAAAATTTAACAATGAACTATACTTTGAATACTAGCAGTAGCTCTAACATTACATGTGTATGTTATCTCTCGAGCAATACTATTCCAATCATGCGCCCTTTTCTCAAAAATTCTCAAGTTTCTCTCAATCCAAATAGCATGAACTGTTTCTGCATATACCAGTCTGAATATTCTTGCTTTTGTTTAATAGTTTTATTGATGGACCTAGACGATTTTGTTCAGCATCTAACCTCCTCTTGTTTTTGCCCTATATATTTAATTTTTTTTAAGCTTTTCACTGTAGATGAAGGTTGGAGATTTTTATAGTAATAGAATGTTGAGAATATCAAGTGCTAGGGAACCCTTAATTTGTCAAAAACAACAAATAATATTGGAATGAATTGGTTTTAGGTGAAGGTAACTAAATATATGAGGTTTCTTATAGCCAATGTGTTACTAAAAGACATAGCTTATTTCAAACAAGTGTGTCACTCAATGGTGCCATAAAAAAGGGTCTTTCTTTGATCTCAGCATGGGGAATTTGGATCAGTATTGGAATTATGCATTTTTGGATGCTAAAATAAGTTATGTTAAATATAATTTGATTACTATAACATTAAGATCATGTTTGTCTTATACATTTTCGTAAATTGTGTGCTTCACTTCAAGTACACTTTCTTCTTGCTTTTTGCTTCAAGCTACATGTACATTGTTGTTTGCATCTCAATTTGTTAAACACCGTGGATGCAGGTGGAATGAAGGTGAAGGCTGATAGAGATGAATCTTCCCCATATGCTGCCATGCTTGCAGCTCAGGACGTGTCCCAGCGATGCAAGGTAGTGTGCTGTGTAGTTTTTGATAATGTATTATATCTTAAAATTCTACTGAACCGATAAATGCATCAGATATATATGTGTGTAGTTCATATCTTCATCTGGGAAGCTGCATTATGCACCAATTTTCATGAAAGAAATGAGGACTTTTTGCCAAGAGGGTATTATGTAACCTAGATTGAATGTTGGCTTCTATTTAAAAAGGTCATGAGTTGGAGTTGCTGTATCTAATTTCACTACCTAGATATATACAAGGTTTGACGTTTCCTTTGCTGCTGTATGACCAGTCAAATGTGTGCCAAATTAATCAGATAGTTTTTCTAGCAGTAAGAGCCCTGAGAACTTTTTGGAGCTTCTGATTGCCTCCGTTATAGTTGAAGATTTCCTGAGCGTGTCCTAAAGCTCATGACTTGGTTCCGTAGATTAATCAAACAATGATAATACAAACACAGGATGGCCTCCCACTTCCCCCCTCTCTCTCTCCCCTCTTTAGTGGATAGATGGTTCGAAAGATTAATGATGGCCCTATTTGCGTGAATTATACTTTTGTTCTAGGAGAAGATCCCCTCTGAGTTGATGTGATGCGCATCTTCAATTTTCATACACTGTTACCATTAGCAATTGTATAATGGTTTGTGATGCTTGGGATACGTAAAAGATGCTTACTATCAATCCATTTAAGCATTAAGGCTTTAAAAGGTGGTCAGTAATTTTGTATATGGTATTTCCTGTTAGCGGTGGAATTTATTTAGAGTTCAAGGATGACAATGCTAAGTTAATTGGCAGCTGAAGCTCTTGCGGCCTTCCATCTTTCATCCATCTTGTCTAACGTTAACAATTTAATGGCATTAATCACTATTTTTCTATCTACAGGAACTTGGAATTAATGCTCTTCACATTAAGCTTCGGGCTACCGGAGGTAACAAGACTAAGACTCCTGGTCCTGGTGCCCAGTCTGCTCTTAGGGCTTTGGCTCGATCTGGCATGAAAATTGGACGTATAGGTACAATATTTGTTATAATATTTGATTATTGTGCTCTAGTAATTCTGTGTGCATTACTATTGTTGTAATATATAGTGATCATTGCTTCCTGATTTTGTGTATTCTGAAATTTTTTGTCTCCACTACATTATATTATCATGTGTTGCATTGCTAGTTATGATGCTCGACTCTTAAAAAAAAATGTTGCAAGGTTGTGTTGGATCAGCCAAAATTAGTGCATTTTGGAGGATCTACCACGGGTGCATCAATATTGTTTGGAGAGTTCGAACAATATAGATTGCTAGTGCAACTTTTTCCATGGATTATAATAAATCACATTATACCCATTTTTGTTTTATCATTGTTATGTTATGGAAAAATCATTTTTGAGTAATTCAGACTGTACTAGTAGTTGTACCCGTGCAATGCACGGTCAGTATTAAAAAATATTAAATAAATTAAATTATGATCAGGCTTGTTTGAACCTATTAGATTGTATTGCTTTTATAAAATTCAATTATCTATCTTACTTGTCAATACGATATACACAATAATGAATCAAATGTACTTATATAGTTAGTGAATAACTTTTTTGTTCTATATTTTTTTATTATATTAAGCAATATTTAATATTTGCTTTTTTTGTGTCATATATGAGAGTATATATAATTTATTACTGATGAAATATTTTTTAAATTTTTTTAATTCTGTTGTTCTTAATAATATTATCTATTTTTTAATGAATAAAATCCCTGTTAAACTGCGGGGACTTATAAAAGGAGCACATTGAATAACTTTTTTGTTATGTATTTTTCTTTATTAATATATAGGTTTTTCCTGTGCAGAGGATGTGACTCCAATTCCCACAGATAGCACTCGCAGAAAGGGTGGTAGAAGGGGAAGGAGGCTGTGAAGACAGTTCGTTTCTGCTGCATACTGTAACTTGGAGGATTTTGTTGTTGACAATGCTCCTATCAATTTCTATTTACAATTGATATCTATATACTTTGTATCTGAGACTTTTGGTTTTGCACCACCTTCATTTTGAGCTGCCCAGCTTTGCGAGATAATGAAATTTTCTTGAATTTGGCTTCATTGATATTAGTAGGTTGAATGGTCAAAATTATGCAGACTTTCCTTAATGTGTTGGTTAAAGCTTAATTCATCAAATTTAAACCTAAGTCTGCACGGCAGTCCCGATAAGCGATAGTGCCGTGACTCTGTTTGATGCATCATCATCTGCATCTCAGTTAGAGGCAACAATAGGAAGTTTGCTACCAATATCCATTGTTCTCTTTCAGTCCACTATCTGTTCAGTTTTCTTTCCTAGAGTAGGTGAAGAAAGATGTAAGCGCAGCAAACTAGCACCAAAGGGTGTCAATGTTGGGGACTAGAATTCATATTCTTGCGGAGTGCAAACTTTGGGGGCTAGAATCCAATTCTAGTAGAGTAAACAGTTGGTGGATTTTTCTAGTTATTTGATACTTGTGTTGGCGGAAGATAGGGACATAACGGTATAGTTGATTTTTTAAACATGAAACTAAAGTAAACTGATAAAGTTGGTTTTTTATCGATTTGGTTTTTTGATTTTTTCGGTTATTTACATGTTTTTTTCTTGATTATGAGACATGTACTACCAGTATATTCTGGTGACTATATTTTTAACGTTAACATTATTAAATCAATTGTTCTTTCAAAAATCTATCATTTATCAAGATATATTGATGATAATTGAATCAAATAGTGATGAACAATTTAAGTACTCAATTAGATATTTTTAAGATAGAAGTAAATTCTCGTACTTCGTAAAATAAAAAAACTAAATTAAACTAGAATCTAAATATGAAGAATTAAGTTATTATAATAACAAAGAGCTAGATTAAAAATATAAATGATTAATATGTACTATAAATTTTTAGAAATTTTACACATACACACACACACACACACACACACACATATATATATATATATATATATATATAAAGAAGAAGATTATTATATAGAAAAGTAGAGAGAAAGAATTTTTATTGATATTGGATGTATTACAATGGAATAAAACTCTTTATTATAGGGAGATGTTGACTTAGCCACCAAGTAATAAACCCTGGAATCTCTCTCAATATAGACATTCACCATAAATAGAATCCTATTTATAATACTCCCCCTTGAATGTCTATTCAACATATAATGTGCCTCGTTTAAACCTTAACTAAAATAAACCCAATGAGAAAAAAAAATTTAGAAAAGGAAAAAGAGTACACCTCTAAAAATACGCCTTTTGGTTGCTTCATTAAAAACCTCGCAAAAAAAACTCAGTGGGACAAAACCTTGTAAGGAAAAAAGAGCGCAACACACATTAAATCCCATTGATGAGAGCATCAATTCACATCTTTAAGCATTTGCATTCCAATCTTGTGCACCATCTTCAAAAGATCTTAAGTAGATATTTGATAAATAAATCAACTGTGAGCACGTGATTTTTGCCTTACTTGAGAAGTACTCCCAGAAAATTCGAAAATAAAAATAGTTTCGTGTTGGGCATGATTTTTGTGATTTTGTGTTATTTTATCTTTTTGTGTGCACGTTTATTTATTTAAATTAAAAATACAAAAAATATATGCTAGGTTTTGCATTTTTAGTGTTTGATATCGAAGTCATGTGATTTACATTCTTAGGTGATATGTAATTATGTACGTTAATTGTAGTAAAAAATAGCGGTGTTATAGGTTAGTATATATGCATATGTGTGTATATATATATATATATGTATATATACATATATATATATATATATATATACACATACACATATAGTACATCATGAAGATCCGATCTGGGCCAAAACTTAGTCTAAAAACCAGGCCCAAACGAATTTCCTCTAATCCAGCCCAAATACCCGTCCAAGCTTCAGCCTGTGTAACGCTTGATCTGGACCGTTGGAGTTTATTATCCAACGGCCCAGATTAATCCTTTAATTCCAATATACACTCGGACTATGACTTAACCAAACGACACCGTTTGGTTTAAGTGAGGGGATCCTGATCGTTGATCGTAAATGATCCAACGATCAGGATTCAATCTCATATCTCGTATATAAGGCTCATTCCATACTCCGCCCCTCCCAAGCCAGACCCCCCCTCTCCCTTCATCTCCCAAAGGTCCTCAGAGACCAGGCTTCTCTCCGCCGTCCGCCGCCATTGCGCCGCCTGCCGGAAATCGCCTCACGGCGGTTCCGGTAGGCCAATGGCCACCAAACCAATGCCAAAATCTTCCCCTCACCTCACCCGTTACGAACCCAGCCTTCGCTAACCTCGAATCACCACCAAACGGCTCGAATCTTCATTCAAAGATTCGAGTCAAAACCCAAACTACGCCAAACCACTTCAAAATCACACCACAGCCTCCTTACACTTCCCCCACACTCCCACTAACATTGGTTTGGTTCGAATCTTGCCGGAATCCCAAAAGCCCCAAATCCGAGCCCAAGAACCCTAGAAATCTAATTAGAGATTCGGGGTCCAAAATCAAGACGAATTGGGGTCTAATAGACCTTAGTGGAGATGTTTTCATTTTGAAAACATTTCGATTAAGTTCCGTTAGACTCCAAAATCCAAATGTGAGCCAAATCCGAGATTGGTCCGGGGCGTTCGAGCTTTGAGTTCATCTTATATGGTATTTCTATTTTTCTGTCTTCATACTCAATGTGTTAATCACGTGAATTGCTTGGCCTTCGTTTCCTCTTTTAATTTTCTGCTTTGATGCTTCATCTCCAAAGACCTTTATTTGGTCAATTTGTGGTTTCTGATTTGTTTAACCAAATAAGCTAGTTATAGAAGACGAACTCGCGTCGATTAGCGTCGTCGAATAGTTAACTTCGCATATGTCCGGCATTGGCCGAGATTCGTTGAAGTCACTGTTTTAACAGTTTAAATTGGTTGTCATTGCTATGTGTTGTAGTTGATTAGAGGTCGTCTTCTAATTGCATAGGTTGAGTTATTTGAATTACCATACAATAATCAACATCCCTGGATTGAGTAGGACTGTTTGATTGATCTGAAGATGAAGTTATGATTCAAATTAGCTAACTAGGGAATCGGGGTTCAACACTTAGAGTATTTGGTGCCCTGCACATGAGGCTAGTCAGTGGAATCCACTGTCACAGCAGAGCAGCCCACCAGTGCCCTGCACTTACCAATTTTTAATTATGAAAACCCCATACTTAGACATGGTTTAGTGGGTTGGACAGAAGGAGGATGGGCAAGGGGTTGTTCTGCAGAATCTGGGTGCCCTAGGTGTTGTTTTTGGTTATAAATAGATAGGCATTGATACCTAAAAAGGGGGGGATTCAGACAGTCATAACTGGAGTACCTGGAGAGCAAAAACACAGTCATAACTGGAGAGTACTTAGAGAAATATAAGCAGCAAAAGATCCATTCTTGAAAACCATAAAAGAGATAGATAGAAAGAGCTGAGAGAGGCTACTGTTTCATCGGTTTCTTTAGGTTACTGTTTCGTGTGTTGTGGTTGTGTCTTGCTGTTGGTGGCAGTGCTCGTTTGGTTGCTGTTGGTCGTGTGTATTGAGTGTTTGTGGCTGTTGGTTGATTATTGTTGAGGCTGGTCCAGATTTGTTGCTGTGTTGGATTGTTGCTGCTGTGTTTGAGTTGTTGTTACTTGGTTTATTGGTTGCTGTTGGTCAGTTTGTTGTTACTGCTGATCCAGGGTTGTGGCTCTTGGCATATTGTGGCAGCAACTAACTGTTTGTTCTTGTGTTGTTGTTGTCACTGTGCTACTGCCATTGGTAACTGCCACTGGACTGTTGAGTCAGCTCGTATTGTTACCTCGGCTTGAGTTTTGAATTGTTGCTGTTTGGTTTTGGTTGAGAGTCTACTGGTTTTCTTTACCAAGTGTCTACTGGTCGGTTGTTGCTGTGACACTTGTTGTTGTTGGCCTGCTGTTTACCTTGCATCACCAACTCCACTGATCTCTAGTCTCTTGCTTGTTGATTTCCAGGTACACTACCCTTGTAACCTCAAGTGATTAGGCTATGAAATGAAGCTGTTCTGATATACTTACTCTACTGAACCTGCACTTTCGCATTAGATGTGTTGTTGGACTGTGTTTTTTTTTTAACTATCTATAGACTTTCGGATTGTTTCAGATATTAGTTGTTACATGTAATTGCAATATTTGGTAATGGTCGGTTAATGGTAGAAGCTTTGTGCTATTGCCTAATTAGATAATAAATTCTGGTTGGTCAATGTTAGTGCTTATAGAGTTAGTTTAGTCTCGGCTTACGCCTTCGAAGTTGATTATGGGGTTACACTTAGGAATGAATTCACAAAGCTAATGATCCTATCTCGATTTCATATATAATACATTCAATACATGGTTTTATTTAGTGTAGATAAACTGCAAAAGCCAAGAGCCATGATATGTTACAGCAAAAGGTAGAAGCGGAAAATGTCATTAATACTTAGGCACATTCACTTTCAGCAAAGAATTCGTTGATTACTAATTAGGATTCGTGATTGTCTACTCACTCAACTGAATGACATAGTTAAGTGAAAGGGGTCGGGGGTGCATTTCATGTGACCCGACCCCAATTTCGGGCAAGAGTAAACAAAGCGTGTCAGGAACCACAGGCGCATTTCATGTGGTGTGGTTCGTAGCAAGTTTTAAATAATTTGGAATCAACTCCTAAGTAAAATACGGTGGGATGTAGTTCGCTTTAGATTTGAATCAAAGGTGCGCCTCGCCCAATAGTCACACTAATCGCATAGCCTTCATAAATGTACATATAAAATACTTAGGTTTTGAGATGCGTCGTTCCTTAACGAATATCACGCCCTTCTCAACAGTGTAAATAAGTAGTCGATCCGGGCGCATATTTTGGTCCTACCTTCTTAAATACGGGTGTGCATTTCATGCGACCCAAATCCAAACCCCGAAATGTTGAACAAGAATATGTCGAGGATCCGGGTGCATTTCATGTGACGTGATTCGAAGGCATATTTTCAAGCAACTTTCTCTTTCGTAAATCATAACCAATAATAAAAGCGGTAAAGGGATATTAACTTGTACTAAGTACATAATTGTAAAAAGCAGATAGATAAGCCAAACACGACAGTTGAGCGACCGTGCTAGAACCACGGAATTCGGGAATGCCTAATACCTTCTCCCGGGTTAATAGAATTCCTTATCCGGATTTCTGGTTCGCGGACTGTTGAATAGAGTCATTCTTTTCCTCGATTCGGGATTTAACCGGTGACTTGGGACACCATAAATCTCCCAAGTGGCGACTCTGAAATAATTAAAATAAATCCCATCTCGATTGTCCTTTAATTGGAAAAACTCTTTGCATCCTTGCGGGTGCGTAAAAAGAGGTGTGACAGCTCTGGCGACTCTGCTGGGGATTTCTTTAGAATTCGAGCTCGGAATAACTGTTGTATTTGGCATATTTTATTATCTGATTTTTTACATGTTGGCATCAATGTGCAAAATGTTGTTTTTACTGCTTTGATATTTTGTGAACTGTACATATAAATTGTGCCGGAACCAATCTCCTCTCTGAGTCTTCTAAATCATGAAGAAGGGTGCACTTCGTGTGACTTCTTTTCCGTATAGTGTCTAATTCCCATTTTAGAATGAGGTTTGGATAAGTTGCAAAACCGGTGAAGCTTCTGTATTCCCGGGTTGCTGCCTCCTCCTCGGCTCGAGTTGTCCGCTCGGGTAAGCCAGGTCTAGAACAATAAACCGAGGTTTTTAAACCTAGAATAACAAAGCTTCATGCCGGATCCCTAGTAGGAACGTTTATTTGCATCATGTTGCATTTGACTTAGGGGACTCAACACAGGGGTTGGGTCCGTCTAGGACAGGTGACCTGAAATGAAAAGACCATCCTGCTGCATCCTGTTTGTCTTACGCATTTATCTGTTATAGACTTGCATGCTGACCGGCTTTAGAGATAAAAAAAAAAAAAAAAAAAAAGTAGCTTACTTGTCTTCCTTTAGTAAAATGAATAGATAAATAATGTCGTTTGTTTCGTCAAAACCGAACTACGTGGGTTTGATTCTCATTGGATGTGAGATACGTAGGCAACCTCTACCAGGTCCAACTTCACCTTTTGAAAAATGGCCGAAAAATCAAAACTAACTTTTGTACTAAATAAGTCGGTGACGCTGTTTTTAAAATAGCCGAATGTTCCCGAAAGGGACGCCGGAAGGCTAATTTCGTATAAACGGCCACCTTTGGGTCAATTTTGATTTCGATCAATTCACCCCACAGCCTTAAAAGCCTTCGTCCCCGAGACATTGAAAGGCCGTGATGGAAAACTGATTTTTTTATTTCTAGCAAAACAAAGTTGTTTTTCTTATTTAAATCACCTTAATAAATGTGCAGGATGAGCACGAATCAGAATAAATCATTTTCAATCTTTAGTGAGGTCCCTCAACAGCTCCGTATATGGTGGAACGATTTGGAAGACAGTAGCAAAAAGGTAGTAGGGAGAATTTTGGGAGGTTTGGTTGATCTGTTGAATATCGAGCCAAGGGAAGACATCATCAAGGCACTGGTATCTTTCTGGGATCCGACCCGCAATGTGTTCCGTTTTGTTGACTTTGAACTGACGCCCACATTAGAGGAAATTGCGGGCTATGCAGGACTAAATGGGAAATTAAGAGGACAATACCTGCTCTCACCAAGACCAGTATCTCCACATGGGTTTCTGGATTTGCTGAGCATTAGTCGGAAGGTGAAAAATGATGATCTGCCGAAAGGGTGTTGCGATCTCCAATTCTTATATCAACGGTACGGCGCTCCTCGGGGTTTTGAAGAGTCAAACCTTGGACTGACTCACGCAGGGAATAGAACCAAGTGGGAGGCCAGACGAATTCTAGCATTCATAACGACATTCTTGGGGATTGTGATTTGTCCGCGCGAAGATAAGAAAATAGAGATAAGTCTGGTAGGAATAGCCGATGTTGCAATCAAAAAGGCTACCAGCACGGTGGTCCCTTTGGTTTTGTCCGAAATCTATCGAGCCTTGACCGTATGCCGAGAAGGGGGCAATTTCTTCCAAGGTTGCAATCTGTTACTCCAATTATGGATGCAAGAACACCTCCATCACCGAACACAATACATGAACCATGGGTTGACCGGAAAAACTGTATCAGGGGTTTCGAAGAACGGATGATGGGTGCTGTATTCCCTGAAGGCGTCGAGGCATGGCTTGCACGACTGAGCTCAATAGAAGCCGATCGGATTGAATGGGCATTCGGGTGGTTACCCGATACTGAAGTAATATATATGGCAGCCGAGGAGTGTTATATCCTTCTGATGGGGATATCCGCAGTGTCCAACCATATGTCCCTCACCGTGTATTACGTCAACTAGGAAGGTTTCAGGTTATTCCTACCGATCAAGACCTGAGGAAATACGCCATTGAGTTGAGCCCGGGAGTTGTATTCCCCGAAGAGAAGGTTAGAAGGCTGTGGCACGAATGTCGGTTCCTTGAGCCTAAAACCATGGTCCGGGAACTATCTAAGGGAGAGGTGGACCCAAAGTACAACGTGTGGTTCGGGAAAAGATTTCAGATTCGTCGGAAATGTTCTAAAAGAGCCCATATCCAACAATTCACGGAAGATTCACGGGAACAATGGGATTGGTTAGCAAAGGAGGAGGGGTACAGGACGAAGATTGGCAGGATAGAACAACAGGTCCGGGACCTTCAGTTCGAGAAGAACATGCAAGCCGCCACCGACGAAGGAGACAAAAGAAGTTGGCACAAGAAAATGACTTCTTGAGAGCTCAAATCCAGCAAATGAAAAGAGATGCTGACAGACAGTTGAGGAGTCGGGCCGACGAAAAATTGATAAAGGGTCTGAAAAGCCAAGTCACCGATATCCAAAGAGAATTGGACGAGTCAAAAGCCCAGACAACGAGGATCCGTGCTAGCTGGAGAAAGGAGGCACATCAACATGCACTTCACCTAAAACGGGTGGAAGAAGATTACACCGAGATCATCACTAGTCTAAGGGAAGCAAATGTTGTCCTCAGGGAGCGGGTTTTCAAGCAAGCCCGAGATGCCAGAGCGGACCTCGACCGTTGCCACAATTTGATGGCCCGACTGCAAGGACAAGTGGATAGGCTCCTAGATCAAGTCACCAACAATGCTCGAAGATTGGGGACGAAGAACCAGCAAATAGAGCGGCTACTCGGAGAAAGGGACATGATCAAGGACAGAATTGGAGAAATCGGGCACTATGTCACCATGAAGTGCCTAGCTTGTGAACGAATGCCCCGCGCCGACCTTTTCGCTTCGGTTATGGGTTATGTTCATCGGATCATGGAAGAGTTGAGGGAACTACACAAGGACCTCACACCAAGGCCCGCGGCAAGGCCGAATGATGCCTCGCGGGCCCCCGGGGATTTTAGGGCATTAGATTTTTGATTGAAAATGTATTTTGAAATGTTGAGTCAAGCTAGTTGGCATTTTTATCTTTACTTTCCCAAGTCAAGCATTTTCTTTTGTTTTGTTGATTGTTGTAAGCCATGTTTTGTAACTTTAAGTTTTCATTTGATATAAAAGTTACTGAATTTTGCCACAATCTTGTTGCCAGAACTACGCTCGGTCTGATTCACGCGGGGTCGTGATACGTAGGCAATCCACATAAGATTCGACCACCACTAAAAGGAAAAGAATCCAAAGGTTAAATAACAATAGGACTTGCAAAGATAGTAGAAAAAGAAAAAAAAAGAAAAAGAAAAAGAAAAAGGGCCGGAATGACGCATGTTAAGAGTACACGTAGAAAGGGTTATTTGGTTAGGTGCATTGCATCCAACGTGCTATAACATATCTGTCAAACTCGGTGAACTAACAAGTTTGTTGCGTATTCCAGAAAGTTTAGCAGTTGGTTTGACAGAATATCCTGGCCAGCCATCCCTACCGTACTAGATCCAAAGGACCAGTTACAGTAAGCATGTCGAGTTCCGGCAAGAGTCTCGAGGAAGAAAAATCCGAGCTACAAATCATGAAAGAAGAGGTAGACCGGTTAAAACAACAGATAACAGAGATGCACCTGGCCTGGGCCAGGGAACAGTCTTCACCAAACCGCCCTACTCTCGCCTCAGCTCCGGAACATCCGCCCATCGATCCTTCGACAAGCGCCCCGATCTATCCGTACTTTCAGGGGGAAAACCCATATGCCACCCACATTCCACCGACCAAACCAAATCCTCCTCCAGCCACCCCTGTTTTTGTGGCACCTCCACCTGCTCCTCTGCAAAGGCCGGCCAGCGAGCCATATGTTCGGATCCATGACAACTCTTACTATCCTCCAGAGCCTACTTTCAGGGCTCCTGAACCACAATCACATACACCTCACTGGGATAATCCGGCAGAACCGGAAAAACACTTCCAAAGTTCGGAACACGAGGAAGTTGTCAGAAAAGTTAAAAGCCTGGAGCAGTCCTTCAGGAACATGCACGGTTTGGGCAACCAGGTCAGCGTCGCCTATAAAGATCTATGTCCATTTCCGGACGTCCAGTTGCCAGCAGGGTTTAAAATGCCCAAATTCGACCTATACGAGGGGCATGGCGACCCGGTAGCCCACCTCCGAGGGTTCTGCAATAAAATGAGAGGGGCCGGAGGACGGGACGAACTTCTGATAGCTTACTTCGGCCAGAGTCTGGGAGGATCTGCGCTGGAGTGGTACACTAGACAGGATCCCAGTAGATGGTTTACGTGGGATGATTTGGCTCAAGCTTTTATCGGCCAGTTCCAATACAATCTTGAGATAATCCCCGACCGCCTATCATTGCTAAAATTAGAGAAGAAGCCTGCTGAAAGCTTCAGGGAATTTGGTTTCCGATGGAGGGAACAGGCGGCCAGGGTAGATCCGCCGATGAGAGAGAGCGAGATGGTGGACTACTTCTTGCAGACATTAGAGCCCACCTACTTCGGACATCTGGTAACGTCCGTAGGTAAATCATTCACCGAGGTGATAAAAATGGGGGTATGATCGAGGAAGGTTTGAAGGCCAACAAGATCATGAGTTACTCAGCACTGAAAGCCACCACTCAGGCTATCCAAAGTGGTACTGGAGGAGTACTGGGGAAAAAGAGGAGAGAGGAAGTTGCGGCCGTCGAGTCCGGGGCATGGTTCGGAAATAGAGGCCCCGCACCCCAATATAGCCCACCCCAACCTCACCACCAAAATTACTCCCACAACCCATATAGCCACCCGCAACATTACTATCCCGCACCCGATCCCCATTTTACTGTCCACCATGCACAGTCCTATCCTGCACCTCCCGTTCATGCACCGTGGCGTGCACCAAACCCCCAGAACAATCATCCACCCCCAAGAGCTTACAGAAACCCCTCGGGCGCGAGTTTCCGTCCGAACCAGGCATTCAGGGGCGACAGGGCGCCGAGGCCAAAAACTTTCACTCCCTTAGGAGAGTCTTACACTAGTCTGTTCCACCGGTTAAAGCAGGTAGGGTTGCTGAATCCGGTTGAAGCTAAGCTGCCAAACCCTCTTCCGAAAAACCTGGATCATTCAGTAAATTGTGCCTACTGCTCGGGATGTCCAGGACATGATACAAAAAAGTGTTGGAGGCTAAAGACGGCCATCCAGGAGCTCATTGACACTCGCAGGATTGAGGTCCAGACTCCAACAGAGCCCAACATCAACCAAAACCCGCTTCCAACTCATCATGAGACCAATATGATCGAGTTGGTACGGGCGAAGGAAGGAAAGGAGAAAGCCTCTCAGACTGTAATGATGATTAAGTCTAGCGGGGCAGGAACGAGAAAAGGGCCAAGCTTTGATGAGTCGCCCAGTTGCAAGAAGGACATACCAGGAGAGTCGGAAGCAGGAAAGGAAAGTGTGAACGAAGTACCGGTGAAGCCGGCCAAGATAGTTGTACCGGGGGCAGCAATCAAGCCCATCTTGACAGTAGCAGGCGTTCGAATGGATCCTTTCATCATCCAGCCGGCAACACAGTTGCCAGTAACTGATAGCCGGGCTGTCCCATGGAATTATGCTCGGATTACAACGACCTACAGAGGAAAGGAGGTGAAAGAGGAAGTTTGTGAAGCCTAAGGGTTGACCCGCTCGGGGAGATGTTTTGCCCCTGCGGAATTGAGGAAGACCACTCCGGCAGTATTGAAAAAGCCGGTCACTAATGAAGAGGCGGAAGAATTCTTGAAAAAGATGAAGCTGCATGACTACTCTGTCTTAGAGCAGTTGAAGAAGACTCCGGCGCAAATATCATTGCTATCCTTGCTGATACATTCTGAAGAACATCGGCAAGCATTGATGAAAGTCCTGAATGAGGCACATGTACCGGATAAAATCTCGGTGAGCCATTTGGAGAAGATCACCAATAGGATCTTCGAAGCAAATCGGATCACCTTCACCGATGACGAGTTGCCTGAGGAAGGCACTGAGCACAACAAGGCTTTATATCTTACGGTGAAGTGTGAAGAGGCGGTGGTTACCAAAGTCCTTGTCGATAATGGGTCCAGTGCTAACATTTGTCCTCTCTCTACACTGGGCAAATTAAAAGTAGACATCGGCAGGGTACGCAAGAACAACGTATGTGTTCGAGGGTTTGACGGAGGAGGCAAAGCGTCGGTTGGTGACATAATGTTGATCTTGACGATTGGGCCAGTGGAATTCACCATGGAATTCCAGGTGCTGGATATGGTGGTGTCATATAACCTCCTGATAGGGCGACCATGGATCCATGCCGCAAGAGCAGTTCCATCCAGCTTACACCAACTCGTTAAGTTCGAGTGGGATCAACAAGAGATCGTCGTCCATGGAGAGAACGATCCACAATCAGGCACCATCATTCCCTTTGTTGAAACAGAAGAAGATGTTGGGCCGTGGGTATATCAGGTCTGCGATGTGGTGTCCGCCCACCAAGTTCCGGAAGGGGAATGCATTCCCGGCGACAGAACAATTACTGCGGATGTCATGGTGGCGCATGAAATGTTGAGACATGGTTTCATACCCGGTAAAGGTCTAGGTGCATCTCTGCAAGGAATCATACAACCGGTATCGGTGGTCGAAAACTTGGGAACCTTCGGCTTGGGATTCCAGCCAACCTCAGAGGACATCCGGCGAGCAAAGAAGAGTAAGCAGAAGACATGGGTGCTCCCGAAGCCGGTTCCACGCCTTTCCCAATCTTTTGTCAGGTCCGGAGCAAGAGGACATCCAACGACAAAGATTCCCGGTCCTACGATCGGGCCAGACGAAGAGTTCTTCAGGAAGTTCGAGGACCTATTCACAGATGTATGTATGCTCGAGGACGGTGAAGGATCTAGTCATGCCGAGATACAGTTTGTGGGACCAAAGGCAAAACTGAATAACTGGAAGGCTACTCCTCTCCCTGTCCGGAAGGAGTCTTGGTAGTTTGTCTTGGATCGTTTTTCTTTCGAAATTTTGTATTGGGGGTTTGTCCCCGGAGTAAAATCCCGTTGTTTTTTTCATTTTTGATTTAAGTTTGCAGTTTGTTTTCCCTTTGTACAATTCCCATCAATGAAATTTGGTTCCTTCGTGTCTAATTTTGTTTATCTTTTTTCTTCTTTTTACTTTTCTGAACAGCCTTCTTGCAACTGATCTTAATGATATGGCGTGCTTAAAGATTAATCAACCCAATCTAGAAAGTCAATCGGGTTTGGAAATAATAACGCATGAAATAAGAAGTGACGAGAGTGAGTCAGAGTACGGCGATGATGAAGCCGTGGAAGAAATCGGTGAAGAATTAAGTCACTTCGAGGAAAAGCCCAAACCGAATTTAAATGATACCGAGGCCGTTAATCTAGGGAATGCGGATGACGTCAAAGAAACCCGGATAAGTGTCCATATTGAACCCAATCTGAGAGAAGAACTGATCAAAACGCTCATGGAGTTTAAAGACATTTTCGCATGGTCGTACGACGACATGCCAGGACTCAGCACTGATCTAGTGGTTCATAGATTACCCACCGATCCGGCATATCCTCCCGTCAAGCAAAAACTGCGGAAATTCAAGACGGAGATGAGTGTGAAGATTAAGGAGGAGGTAACCAAGCAGTTGCAGGCGAAAGTCATTCGTGTCACCCGATACCCTGAATGGTTGGCTAACGTAGTACCGGTGCCAAAGAAAGACGGAAAAATCAGAGTATGCGTGGACTACCGCAATCTCAACAAGGCGAGTCCCAAGGATAATTTCCCGCTTCCCAATATCCATATCCTGATTGATAATTGCGCCGGACGCGAAATCGGATCCTTTGTGGACTGTTATGCGGGATATCATCAGATTTTGATGGATGAAGAGGACGCAGAAAAGACGGCTTTTATCACACCGTGGGGGACTTATTGCTACCGAGTGATGCCGTTTGGTTTGAAGAATGCGGGAGCAACATATATGAGGGCGATGACTACGGTATTCCATGACATGATACACAAGGAAATTGAGGTGTACGTGGATGATGTGATCATAAAATCTAGGCGTCAAGAAGACCATGTTGCTGACCTCGGGAAGTTCTTTCAAAGACTCCGAAGGTACGACATCAAGCTTAATCCGAGCCAAATGCGCATTCGGAGTTCCATCAGGAAAGCTGCTAGGATTCATCGTCAGCCGACGGGGCATCGAGTTGGACCCATCCAAAATCAAGTCCATTCAGGAGTTACCCCCGCCGAAGAATAAAACAGAGGTAATGAGTCTGTTGGGAAGGTTGAATTACATCAGTAGGTTTATTGCCCAGCTCACGGCAACTTGTGAACCCATATTCCGCCTATTGAAAAAAGACGCGGCGATAGAATGGACGGCAGAATGTCAGGAAGCGTTTGATCGGATCAAAGGGTATCTGTCAAATCCACCCGTGCTAGTTCCGCCTGAGCCAGGTAGACCCCTGATTCTTTATCTGACGGTCTTGGAGAATTCGTTTGGCTGCGTACTGGGGCAGCATGATCTTACTGGCAGGAAGGAACGGGCCATTTACTACCTCAGTAAGAAATTTACAATCCACGAGGTCAAGTACACTCATCTAGAAAAGACATGTTGCGCCCTGACTTGGGTAGCCCAAAAGCTGAAACACTATTTGTCTTCTTACACCACTTACCTCATTTCGCGTTTGGATCCGTTGAAGTATATTTTCCAGAAACCTATGCCTACGGGGAGGTTAGCAAAATGGCAAATATTACTTACGGAGTTCGACATCATATACGTGACAAGGACGGCTATGAAAGCTCAAGCCCTGGCCGATCACTTAGCTGAAAATCCCGTTGATGACGAATACGAACCTTTGAGGACGTATTTTCCAGACGAAGAGGTATTGCAAATTGAGGGGTTGGAACTAACCAAGGATCCAGGGTGGAAGCTCTTTTTCGACGGAGCGGCGAACGCAAAAGGAGTCGGAGTAGGGGCTGTGCTTATATCTGAAACAGGACATCATTATCCTGTTACTGCTCAACTGCGTTTTCACTGTACCAATAATATGGCCGAGTACGAGGCATGTATCTTGGGGTTGCGATTAGCGGTGGACATGGATGTACGGGACGTCTTGGTCTTGGGGGACTCGGACCTTCTAGTACATCAGATTCAGGGAGAATGGGAAACCAGAGATTTAAAGCTTATCCCATATCGTCAGTGCTTGCATGATCTGACCAAGCGCTTTCGATCGGTAGAATTCAGGCACATCCCAAGGATGCATAATGAGGTTGCCGACGCGTTGGCTACTTTAGCATCAATGCTACATCACCCGGACAAGGTTCGTGTCGACCCGTTACATATCCATGTCCGGAATCAACATGCTTATTGTAACGTGATAGAGGAAGAGGTGGATGGTGAGCCGTGGTTTCATGATGTCAAGGAATACCTCAGGTTAGGAGTATACCCAGAGCAAGCAACCGGAGATCAAAAGCGAGCTATTCGGCGGTTGGAGAACGGATTTTTCCTTAGTGGAGGGGTGCTATACAAAAGAACCCCAGACTTGGGATTGTTGAGATGTATAGATGCAGGTCAAGCCACAACAGTGATGACGGATATACACTCGGGAGTTTGCGGACCACACATGAGCGGATACGTATTGGCAAAGAAGATTCTTCGAGCAGGATATTATTGGCTCACTATGGAGCGGGATTGTATAAGTTTCGTGCGAAGATGCCATCAGTGTCAGATACACGGAGATTTGATTCATTCTCCGCCGACTGAATTGCATACAATGTCAGCACCATGGCCGTTTGTAGCATGGGGTATGGATATTATTGGACCTATTGAGCCTGCGGCTTCCAATGGTCACAGGTTCATTCTGGTAACGATTGATTATTTTACCAAGTGGGTGGAGGCCAAAACATTCAAATCAGTGACCAAGAAGGCGGT
Source organism: Nicotiana noctiflora (assembly GCA_032618575.1). Lineage (NCBI taxonomy): Eukaryota > Viridiplantae > Streptophyta > Magnoliopsida > Solanales > Solanaceae > Nicotiana > Nicotiana noctiflora. The sequence continues at coordinate 396,994 of JASVEL010012552.1, forward strand.
AGTGGACTTCGTACACTCCCACATCATTTGTAGGTTTGGAATTCCAAAGATGATCATTACGGATAACGGTGCAAATCTTAACAGTGGATTGATGAAAGAGGTATGTCAACAGTTCAAGATTACACACCGAAATTCCACACCGTATCGCCCAAAAGCAAATGGTGCGGTCGAGGCAGCGAACAAGAACATAAAGAAGATATTGAGGAAAATGGTAGAAGGATCTAGGCAATGGCATGAAAAGCTACCATTTGCGCTGTTGGGTTATCGCACTACCGTCCGGACTTCGGTAGGTGCAACTCCTTACTTGTTGGTATACGGGACTGAAGCAGTAATACCCGCAGAAGTTGAGATTCCATCCCTCCGAATTGTCGCTGAAGCTGAGATTGATGACGACGAGTGGGTCAAAACCCGATTAGAGCAATTGAGCTTGATCGATGAAAAGAGATTGACAGCGGTATGTCACGGCCAATTGTATCAAAAGAGAATGGCGAGAGCATATAACAAGAAGGTACGTCCCAGGAAATTTGAAGTGGGACAGCATGTGCTGAAGAGAGTTCTACCACATCAGGCCGAAGCGAAAGGCAAGTTCGCTCCAAATTGGCAGGGACCATTTGTGGTGACTAGAGTATTATCCAACGGCGCTCTATGTCTGACTGATGTCGAGGGAAGATGCACCGATATGGCTATCAATTCTGACGCAGTTAAGAGATATTATGTGTAATTCTTTAATGCATTTGTCAACATTTGGTTTCGTTTTGCGTGTATTTGGCATTTTTCGGAGAATGAAATGACAGAGGCAATTTTTCTACTACCCAAACACTTTAACCTTTGTTTCCCCATTTGAGCCTTAATTATTCTTTCGTATACCCTCTTTCGGAATCGTCAAGGAAGATGTGTAAACAGCATAGAAAAGAAACAAAGAAGTAATACAAGAAAAAGTGAACTACGTTCGACCTGATTCCTCAAGAAGGATACATAGGCGCCACACGGCTCGGTCATAATAAAATAAAAATCAAAAATCCCCCAAGCAACAAAACTGGGGCAGAAGTCATTGTTTCGTTTGAAAGATAGTGTGGATTCCGAAAGTTGTAATAAGCTAACCGTTGAGGCTAAACCCCTTTCTTCAGCCTCACGCGCAGAAACCATATCAAGAACCAGAAAGACCTCTCGATCGGTATTTGAGAAGTGCCAAGTCATGTGAATGAAAGCCAAGAGTGACATCCCGACCCTCGATTGAATTCAGGATGCACAAGCCAAAGGGGATAACGCTCTAGAGGGAATCTCAGGGGTGATACCCCGCCGCAAGGAAAGAAAGCATAAATGAGAGAGTCTTAACGGTAAAAACCCTCGCGGGCACCTTAAGGCGAAGGAAGTTGAGAGAAGTAAAATGAGAGAGTCTTACGGTGAAAACCTTCACGGGCACCTTAAGGCGACGGGAGATAGAGAGAAATGAGAGAATCTCATTAGTGAAAACCCTTTGAAGGGCACTGTGAGGTGACAGGACGAGATGGTTACAAGATGTCCGCATGAGACAAGGTTTGGACATCCGTTTACCTCTAGCAGGACGCGGCATCAGAAAGTGATTGATATGAACAGACTGGGTAGTTTAATCTCAAAGGCGCGGCATAACCATTGGATCAGGCACACATTCAGATAAGTTTTCTTATTTTTGAGTTCAGAAAAGTTTTTCTCTTCTTTTGTCATTTGCGGTCAGTATTCTTTTCTTTTCTTTCCTTTTTCGGAAGTTGATTTTTCAAAGCTTACTACCAAGTCTCCCAAAGCAGTATATTGAAAGTGAATAGGCGTGGAACGAGGCAATAAGACAGAAGTCATTACGATAGCAAGATTGGGATGACGGGCTGAGTGGAAGGTTCGCAAGAATTATGAAGTGTGATGGACACATGTGGCATGTCCGAAAGATGATTTCACGCCACAGATCACCGGCTAAAAAGAGCCGGATCAAACCAAAGATTGGAATAAAAGGAAAGATGAGAGGTCTTTCGTGGAAAGAGCACCGTCCCCAGCAAGCGTCAACGTCGCCTTCAAAGTTCGAGAGAGGCCAAGCAGCTGAAAGAGAAAAGAAAATGGCCTCAACAAGAGTGGCACGCCCACTCGCGGCATTTCGAAACTAACAATTTTTCTTTGATTTAAAGCAGGAAAAGAGGGTCCGACGGCAGAAAAGCATACCGTCCAGAAGTTTATCACACTAATTTTCTCCTGTTGCGAAAATTTTCTGGGAAGCAAGACTCGGAGGATAAGTGTAGAAAGCAACACAAGACGGAATGATCTTTGAGCCTGGTATCATCCCCAGCAGTTATTGGAAAAAGAAAAAATGGCTTCGAGATTCCTCCAGCGGTATTACATTCCATAATTGGCTCGAGGAAGCAAAAGCGCGAGTCCCATAGGAGGTATGGGAAGAAGGAAGAGAATGAGGGGTGAAGGAAACAAAGAATACTTCCTCAGCAGCATCACCCCCCCAGCAGGCGAGTAAACAGTTCCAAAAATATCCCCAGCAGCCAGAAGAAAAGTAATACAACCGGGGGAAAGCAATTCCAAGACAGGGTAATTCAGAAGAGAAGGTGGTCCGAGAGGTAATGCAGGAACAAGGATAGGGTACAAGAGGCAAAGGAAGGTAATCAAGATAGGATGAAATCGGTGAGTAGTAGTTGAAGTCAGGGAGCCCGCCTGGAGAATGGAGTGGCGATTTAATTTTGAAGTAGTAGTTGAAGTCAGGGAGCCCGCCTGGAGAATGGAGTGGCGATTTTATGTTGAAGTAGTAGTTGAAGTCAGGGAGCCCGCCTGGAGAATGGAGTGGCGATTTTAATTGAAGTAGTAGTTGAAGTCAGGGAGCCCGCCTGGAGAATGGAGTGGCGATTTTATTTTGGAGTAGTAGTTGAAGTCAGGGAGCCCGCCTGGAGAATGGAGTGGCGATTTAATTTTGAAGTAGTAGTTGAAGTCAGGGAGCCCGCCTGGAGAATGGAGTGGCGATTTAATTTTGAAGTAGTAGTTGAAGTCGGGGAGCCCGCCTGGAGAATGGAGTGGCGATTTAATTTTGAAGTTGTAGTTGAAGTCAGGGAGCCCGCCTGGAGAATGGAGTGGCGATTTTATGTTGAAGTAGTAGTTGAAGTCAGGGAGCCCGCCTGGAGAATGGAGTGGCGATTTAATTTTGAAGTAGTAGTTGAAGTCGGGGAGCCCGCCTGGAGAATGGAGTGGCGATTTAATTTCGAAGTTGTAGTTGAAGTCAGGGAGCCCGCCCGGAGAATGGAGTGGCGATTTAATTTTGAAGTAGTAGTTGAAGTCGGGGAGCCCGCCCCTGGAGAATGGAGTGGCGATTTAATTTTGAAGTAGTAGTTGAAGTCGGGGAGCCCGCCTCTGGAGAATGGAGTGGCAATTTAATTTTGAAGTAGTAGTTGAAGTCGGGAGCCCGCCCTGGAGAATGGAGTGGCGATTTTATGTGGAAGTAGTAGTTGAAGTCGGGAGCCCGCCGAGAGAATGGAGTGGCGATTTAATTTTGAAGTAATAGTTGAAGTCGGGGAGCACGCCTGGAGAATGGAGTGGCGATTTAATTTTGAAGTAGTAGTTGAAGTCGGAAAGCGCCTGGAGAATGGAGTGGCGATTTAATTTTGAGTAGTAGTTGAAGTCAGGGAGCCCGCCCTGGAGAATGGAGTGGCGATTTAATTTTGAAGTAGTAGTTGAAGTCGGGGAGCCCGCCTGGAGAATGGAGTGGCGATTTAATTTTGAAGTAGTAGTTGAAGTCAGGGAGCCCGCCTGGAGAGAGGAATGACGTTTAATTTTCAGAGTTGGTAGTTGAAGTCAGGGAGCCCGCCTGGAGAATGGAGTGGCGATCCGTTTTAATTTGGTAGAGGAAAGCGGTAGAATGTAACAGAAATCTCCGGCATGAATCCAAGTTTGTAAGAAGAGACGAAGCATCAGAAGGAACACCAAGTCAGACAAGATGGCAAGGAGCGCGACAAGATCAAGTTAAAAAGGATAGATAAGAACTTGTAGTACTGTAACTTAGTCTAGCTTCTTGTTTTTGTTGCTTAGTGCGGTGTAACAAGGAAATCAGCTAAGCAGTGGTAACAGCAGTAACAGCAGCAACAGCGGTAACGGCGAGATCGCAACAGTCATGGTAGTCCCAGCTACCAGAACTTCCCGAACTACATTGACCTGATTCCCTTTTAGCCAGGGATATGTAGGAGACCTTTGAAGCAAGGTTCGGTCAAAACTTTTCCAAAATGCTTCATACGGAGTACTCGAATGGGCAAAAATCGCTTATATCCGCTCACTTATCTTTGCACAAAAACTCTGCGTGTTTACGCGCAAAGAGGGGCAGCTGTGAGCACGTGATTTTTGCCTTACTTGAGAAGTACTCCCAGAAAATTCGAAAATAAAAATAGTTTCGTGTTGGGCATGATTTTTGTGATTTTGTGTTATTTTATCTTTTTGTGTGCACGTTTATTTATTTAAATTAAAAATACAAAAAATATATGCTAGGTTTTGCATTTTTAGTGTTTGATATCGAAGTCATGTGATTTACATTCTTAGGTGATATGTAATTATGTACGTTAATTGTAGTAAAAAATAGCGGTGTTATAGGTTAGTATATATGCATATGTGTGTATATATATATATATATGTATATATACATATATATATCATGGAGTCTAGTTGCAAAACAAAGAAGAAATCAGAACTGGGCCGTCTCCAATTCGTTAAAGGACCAGGCCCACACTAACTCAATACCCAGCCCAAATACCCGTCCAAGCTTCAGCCTGTGTAACGCTTGATCCGGACCGTTGGATTTTATAATCCAACGGCCCAGATTAATCCATAAATCCCCAAATACATTCAGACTATGACTTAACCAAACGACATCGTTTGGTTTAAGTGAGGGGATCCTGATCGTTGATCGTAAATGATCCAACGATCAGGATTCAATCTCATATCTCGTATATAAGGCTCATTCCATACCCCGCCCCCCCAAGCCAGACCCCCCCTCTCCCTTCATCTCCCAAAGGTCCTCAGAGACCAGGCTTCTCTCCGCCGTCCGCCGCCATTGCGCCGCCTGCCGGAAATCGCCTCACGGCGGTTCCGGTAGGCCAATGGCCACCAAACCAATGCCAAAATCTTCCCCTCACCTCACCCGTTACGAACCCAGCCTTCGCTAACCTCGAATCACCACCAAACGGCTCGAATCTTCATTCAAAGATTCGAGTCAAAACCCAAACTACGCCAAACCACTTCAAAATCACACCACAGCCTCCTTACACTTCCCCCACACTCCCACTAACATTGGTTTGGTTCGAATCTTGCCGGAATCCCAAAAGCCCCAAATCCGAGCCCAAGAACCCTAGAAATCTAATTAGAGATTCGGGGTCCAAAATCAAGACGAATTGGGGTCTAATAGACCTTAGTGGAGATGTTTTCATTTTGAAAACATTTCGATTAAGTTCCGTTAGACTCCAAAATCCAAATGTGAGCCAAATCCGAGATTGGTCCGGGGCGTTCGAGCTTTGAGTTCGTCTTATATGGTATTTCTATTTTTCTGTCTTCATACTCAATGTGTTAATCACGTGAATTGCTTGGCCTTCGTTTCCTCTTTTAATTTTCTGCTTTGATGCTTCATCTCCAAAGACCTTTATTTGGTCAATTTGTGGTTTCTGATTTGTTTAACCAAATAAGCTAGTTATAGAAGACGAACTCGCGTCGATTAGCGTCGTCGAATAGTTAACTTCGCATATGTCCGGCATTGGCCGAGATTCGTTGAAGTCACTGTTTTAACAGTTTAAATTGGTTGTCATTGCTATGTGTTGTAGTTGATTAGAGGTCGTCTTCTAATTGCATAGGTTGAGTTATTTGAATTACCATACAATAATCAGCATCCCTGGATTGAGTAGGACTGTTTGATTGATCTGAAGATGAAGTTATGATTCAAATTAGCTAACTAGGGAATCGGGGTTCAACACTTAGAGTATTTGGTGCCCTGCACATGAGGCTAGTCAGTGGAATCCACTGTCACAGCAGAGCAGCCCACCAGTGCCCTGCACTTACCAATTTTTAATTATGAAAACCCCATACTTAGACATGGTTTAGTGGGTTGGACAGAAGGAGGATGGGCAAGGGGTTGTTCTGCAGAATCTGGGTGTCCTAGGTGTTGTTTTTGGTTATAAATAGATAGGCATTGATACCTAAAAAAGGGAGATTCAGACAGTCATAACTGGAGTACCTGGAGAGCAAAAACACAGTCATAACTGGAGAGTACTTAGAGAAATATAAGCAGCAAAAGATCCATTCTTGAAAACCATAAAAGAGATAGATAGAAAGAGCTGAGAGAGGCTACTGTTTCATCGGTTTCTTTAGGTTACTGTTTCGTGTGTTGTGGTTGTGTCTTGCTGTTGGTGGCAGTGCTCGTTTGGTTGCTGTTGGTCGTGTGTATTGAGTGTTTGTGGCTGTTGGTTGATTATTGTTGAGGCTGGTCCAGATTTGTTGC